>OX451216.1:4200420-4800420 GCA_949628195.1 Phasia obesa
TATTTGTTGTAGACTTAGCTGCTGCTTCAGTTGACGTGGCTGGCGATATCTCCTCCTCTTCTTTTAGCACACCCGTTTCTCTTGGTTCCACATCCTTTTTGTCGTTAGATGTATTTGCTGGTAAGGCCTTCAATATTGCATGAACCTCTTCGGCCACTGCCATAAGCACGAATTCGAATTGTTGTCTCGTCGCCACTAAACCAGCTCGTTGGTCTCTTAAGTGCTCTAAAGTGGCGGCAATGTCAATTTCTCTAGCTCCCTTGTTCATGCGACCCAATACCAAATCCAATAGTATATAAGCACCTGTTCGGCCAGCACCACCACTGCCGTGCACCACAATAGGGCAGGAACGACCACGGTAGGATTTATTGACTTTTCTGAAAAAGCAACAAAAAATAGAAATTAAATTTTAAACTTTACAAACACCAACCTTCTGAAATCCAATAAGGCTTTAGCTTGTGCTGGTACACCACCCTGGGGCCATGATAGAAAATGGAATTGGGTAACTGTACGCGTTTCACTAGTTCGTAAATTTTTCAAGTAGAAGGATCTAACAAGATAGTCATCACACCAAATATGTTCACTAACTAAATGAACCTGCAAGTGAATTGGAATAAAATATAAATAATTATGAAATTTTATTTATAACAAAATTTCACAAATACCTCGTAGATGTGATAAACTTCAGCACCCTCCTCTGGCCAATAACGAGCACAGGCAATTTCACCATTTTCTTGTAAACGACACAGCGCCACTATGACAACGGCTCCTTGTTCCCAAATCATTTGCCAAAAGTGAGCCAATGTTGTAGGTAAAGGTCCCTGGGCGGCCACATAGGCTGGAGCACGTGGATCATGATCGGTCTGTTGAATAATTAATTTAAAATTTATTCCTCCATTTAGAGAACTAAAGGAAACTTACAATTGTCGAGGCATTAACATAATCTAAACCCTCTGCATTAGCTAAATGATTTAGTACAACACGTGAGTGATCATAGGGTAGAGGTGCTCCAGGCCTATTCAAATTTGCACATTGTGGTTGTAAGGCGGCATCACGGGCACTAGGTTCAGCTTCATAGCGACACAAAGCTTCCCATTCTCTTTGAAGACGACCTTTATTTCTCAAATGATCCTCCATGTAAGACTAGAAAAAAGCAATAAATTTCTTGATGCCATAAAAAAGCCATCAAAACTCACTAGAACCATGTGACCCGTAGAAATATCCATATTTGTCAGTGCCGGTTCTTCACTCCACGATGAGGTGCTGGAGCGGGAAGAAGGTGGTCTATCATTTTCTTTACTTAACGATGTTATACGACCACTAGCCACTGGCTCGGCTGTATTGCCTTTGCCAGACATACGAGCCCGACACAAATCTTGATAGTCTTTACTACAACTCTCAGCACCGGCTATGCCCGACTGAAGACCTCCTAGTTTATCGCGTTTCTTATCATGTCGTTTTATTAAAACCAATGTTATGAAAATAACAATTACTGCAGCTGCCCCAGCACCAGCAAACATAAACACCATTATGTGCGTAACATCGGGAGATTGATCGGCCAATTCGATACGAGCAGCGGATACACCAGTATCGTCATCACGTTTGATTTTGTCACCTACACCAGCTCCTACTACAGTGACACCCAAGCGCCGAAGTATATTGTTTTTAACACCTCGGTTTTCATTAATAGCTCGAGCAATATCGGTGGCATTTTTTCGTTCGGGGTTATGTGAGTCCACCCGGAATGAAACTTCATGTGGTTGAACGCTAAATTTAAAAAAATAATAATAATCTTTCTATTTATTTCATTGCACGGGTATTTAAAGACAAACTTACGTTAAATAAGTAAAGTATCCCTGCATATGTAAAATATTCGCCAATTCATTCATAATCCTTACACCATCGCTCCAACTGTCAATACTTTGAAAAACTCCTTTTAAGTTAAGAGATCCGTTTTGTTATTAATTTTTTAATACTTACGGGTTTTTTACAAACACATGAGCATATTCAGTGTCCACTGTGTGGGGAGCATGGTCTTCATCTGAATGGTCTTTGACGACTTTCTTTTTCTTAATCGCTTCATTACTACCTTTAATATGAGCAGGCAAATGTTCCTTGTTTGCCGTGGCATTTGTTTTTCTGTTTAAATCCTCCTTGGCTGAAGGTGGTGGTCCAACAAGAGGTCCTGGTTTTTTTACATCCAAACGTTCATGTCGTGTAAAACCTAACATATTGGCCAGCAATTCGCGTGCTTTTTCCTTGCGTCTCTCCTCTTCATAAACATCATCTAGTTCTTTTTCTTCAGCCATCGAAATAAGACCTCCTTCGGTGAATACTTTCTCGGGCTTGTGATGCTTGAACTTCTTAGGGTAAGCATTCGAAGAGAGCATGGCTTCCTCTTCAAGAGGCGTCAATGAATTTCTAAAAAGACTTTCTTCTATGTCAAGAGACTTGGGTAAATCAATTTTAACAGTAGACGGTCTTCGTTTAAAAGCAAGAACTTCATTACTGTCCAAAGGTTCTTGCAACTGCTCATTGCTAGGTAAGTGTGGTTGTTGCTCCAAACCTTTTTCTAAGGCCAACTCGCGGAAAAATGATTTTTGTTCTGGTCGCAAATTAGCTACACCCTTACGGGCACTTGTTCGCTTGTAAGGACCATAATATTCCGGAAAGTATAATTCATTTGAATTATTGGGTTCATCAGGTACATAAACAGGGGCGGCTGCAGGTATGGGTAAGGCTTCCACTTGGTCTATAAGCCTATCGGATGTACGCTCATAAGGCTGTGGATCTGGTTCCGATTCAGCGAGAATCTTATACAACTCCATGCTATTTTTAACGGCCTGCTTTTGTTCATTGATCAATTCAGCCTCTCTAAGGGCCTGTTCTCTTTGCATGCGTTCACGCTCCTGTTCTAAAAATATATCCATAACATTGGGAGGATTCATCTGAGATTCACGATGTCTATCGAATTCACCAAAGTGAGCTAGATCCAAGGGCTCATTGCGTAATTGACGATCTTGTAATTGTAACTGATGGAATATCGTATTAATGCCATTTGAGGATGGGGCTTGTTTCTTTAAGGGCGGATAAAAAAGCTTATTTGAGTAAATTTCATTAGCTGGGGTGAAACGTACAAATGCCAAGGCACCTGCCGGACCAAAGTCAGTTGTGATAGGAGCTAAATTTGCACAGAGATTCGGTGGAAGCTGTGTTTGTTTCTGCATAGAGAAAAGTGTACCCTGTATGCGACACTGTACGTAGGGATGATCCCAACCTAGCCCGGCGCCCTGTAATTCCTCGAGCATAGTGGCGAGTAATTGCGATTGGTCCTCCGTAAGAGGGGTTCTAGAAAGTGGTAAAACAATATAAATATAAAAGAAAAAAACATATTACAAAATATTTCATGAACTTACTTTTCAATGTCTTCCATATCAACGCCAGTGGTTGGTATGCATTTTCCAAAGATGTTGTCTGAAAAAGTAAAATGTTTCAATATTTTTTACAGATTAAAGTAGACGACTATAGTAGGTGGTACAAACCATCGAAACAGACTTCACTGTTTTCCAAACACAAGGTCCGGACAAATTTGCAACCTAAAAAAATAAAAGAAAATGAGGATTCAAAGACGATTACAATTAACCGACAAATATTCCTAAATACAACTACTAAAACAAGTGTAGCATAACTTTTATCTCTGTGTGTAAACTTAATCACAGCCACTTGAAAAGAAATATAAATTAAACAATTAAACAACAATTTCTGCTTCGAATACTAAACTGTTTAATGTCATTAATTTTCAATTTCAGCCATCCTACTTCCGTTTGTCAGCTGTTGTAAAACAGTTTGTACACTATGCCCCTAGTCACAGTAGCCGCCAAAGGGCTTTAGAGATTTATTTAATCTTTTGTGTGGCTAGCTAAAGAAGGTTCAATTTAAAAACATTTTCCCCCTAAGTTGTCCCAAAGGGGTTTATTTAAGCACTTTCCAGTTGAAATATTCTTTGTACAAGACAGAAACTAAAACAGTATTGGACTTAAGGATGACAAATTAAAATGTGGCGCAAATATTTTTCACTGAACATCCAAGAAAAAAAGTAGTTTTTTTTTGCTGGGATTCTGTTAAGTGTTTCTGAATGCTTTTTAATCCAAGCGAATTTTTCCATATTTTGAGGCCACCTTTTTTTGTAGCTTGTGTTTACAAGCAATTAGAAATGATTTCCATTTTAGGCAAAAGAAAGTAAAAAAAGCTTTTTATTTATTTATTTGCTTTTTAATTTTTTTTTCTATTATATGTGTTAAATAGTAAACAAATGAACAAAAAAAAACAGAAAGTTATTTTATCTTAGTGTTGCAGAAACTAAAAGGATTCTTCAACCGTTGCCCTATTTTTTTATATTTAAAAACCTTATGGTAGTTTAAATATTAACTTTATTTACTTTTCTTTATTTAATTAATAATGCTATAATTATTATCAACATAATTACCTAAAAACAACTCAAGATGAGATATTTGTATTTTTTTCTGATATTAATTACTCTTTGCTTTGTTAGCTCTCTACTTAATTTAGTGGCTTGCTAGTAGCAACCTAATGTAATGATTATTATCATTATTATATAAAAATATTATCATTATTATTATTATCAAAGTAACTGTATTCTCAATAATCTCAATTATTGTAACTACAGGAATTTATTATTTTGCATTTGGTGTGATTATTAAAATATTTTAAAAGATCATTCTATTCGTTTTTGGACTGTGAAGAACTTAACATCGAAATAAAAAAAGAGTTAACCAACCACATTATTAGAAGGGGCCTTTCATTTGGTATGGAATTATAATGGTAAATTACAATATATGTAATAAAATTCAAATTACTTAAAATAAATAATATATGTGTTCGTAAACACTTAGAGATACTTTACAATATTAGGATAATATATTGTCAGACGAAAATTATGATATTAAACTTATATTATTTTTGTCGACATTTTGCTTTTTGGAGGATTTGATTACCAGCTGCCTTGCTGAGTCTTAAAGGCCTGTTGTCACCAAAATGTTATTTGGTAGATTGTTGATGATGTAGACTTGTTGTTGCGTATCCTTAAAACTTGGGGTCACCAAAAAATGTAAATATTTAGTATTACTCAGTTCCAACACTTGAGTTGGAACTGGACTAATTGGCTTTTTATTTTGTTTTACCTTCAAGCACTTGTAACTTGAAAGCAATGAATTGCAATTAAAACTCAATTTTTATTTTTGTGACGGACAAAATATTCTAAATTTATTGCGATACTTATACTAAATTAATAAACAAAAATTGCTGACCTAATGTCTGCATAAAATTAAAATTTATGAGAAATTGACCAATCAAAACGAAATTGAAATTAATGTAACTTTAGAAATTTATTAAACGAAATTGTAATTAATGCAATTTCAGCAATTTAATGTTCTATTCGATTCATTTTAATAATAGGTGTGTTCTAACGCATTTATTGCCATTTATATCACTAAATACCGACATCGGAGAATGGGATATTTAGACAAAAAAAAGGATGAAAATGAAATTGTAAATTCTAAACGTGTAGTCCGATTTTATAAAAACTTCACATGGCTATAGTAGATATAATGTTATCAATTTGAAGCCTTTATTCTTAAGGCCTCCACATTTCTTTAAAGAACTGCACTTCAGGTATATTATATTTAAAATGATACGAATTTCCTATTTTATCCAATTTTTTAAATATACAGCCATGTCACAGAGCTAAATTTCGTTCGGAAGTGGAATTAGTTTCGTACTTTGCTTCTATAGAAAATTTAAAACTTGCAATTTGCTTGTCGTTTTAATATTTTTTAGCTGTTTTTAGCCGTTTAAACTACTTAGGACATCGTTTTATTAAAACTATGCAACCCATTTTATTAATTTAATGCTGCAAATAAAGATATTTGGGGCATTTTTGATATATGTATGTATTTTTTCTGACTTAACAATACAAATATTTTTATTGCCTTTCAAAAAATTAATTTTTTCAACCATGTCAGACATTTCGTTCGTAATTGAAATGATTTCGTAGTTATCATTTCGATCGGAATGGTTTTAGCTTCTACAGATACCGTTCGGATCCAGTAAATCGAAAAAATACAAAACCACTTTTTATGTATTACATATTGAAACATAAGAACGAATGTAACAATAGATGCTTTGAAAGATAATAAAAATAATAATAATCTGAACCCTTCAATACTCTCCTATACCGCATTAATTATGCGCCGGGTTGCGACCGTGGGCACCAGATATTCGATATTTTTTTCATAAATTAGTTTTTAGTTTTACAAAACCTATTATTTTCTACACAGCCTCGTTCGTTCCTTTTTGAAGTAATTCGTCCTTTTTAATACAAATCTAAAGTCAGCAACTTTTTATCAAATCGTCTTCTTGGGGGTTAGATCCTATTACTTTTGGCGGTCCCTGCCAATAAAAACAACACGTGACTCAATATTAGAGTAATAAATGTAAAAATCATAATGAAAAATAATTGTGAGCTGAATAAAAATACTTTTAAATATAACTAATTTTTACCCGATATGTCCACAAATTGGTCTGGACATTTTAAAGAGATAATGATAATGTGATAATGTTTAAATAGACCAGTAATATTTTGGCTCCCGAGGTACTCTGGCATTAAGTTTCAAACAAAGTAATATAACTTTGAAATCGGTAACCATAAAAATATGATTTTTAGCTCTCTTCTCAAAATCTGTTCCATAGTCCTGGGGTCAAATTTTGTAATTTTCTGACAAAATTGCAGTTAAAATCTTATTACTAACTATTAGTTTTAAATGCAACTGAATATTTAAGAACATAAAAAACTTTTTTTAGCAAGGTTTACTTTACACTTTATTAATAAAATTCAAATAAAAATTAAATGTATTTTAAACCTTCCACTACAATCTTTCTGATCGGTAGATTTTTACATTTTGTAGTAAAACAAAACAAAAAAACGCATATAAAAATTGGATTTTTTACTGCCTTCTCGTGAAATGGTCCAATGTGCGTATTAGAGTTTTAAGGAATGGTCCAGAATAATATCCATTACTAATATCCATTAATAATTTTAACCGACTTCAAAAAAATAGGTTATCAATTCGTCTGAATGTTGCTTTTTTTATGTATGTAACCGCAGAACTCAGCCATTTCTGAACCGATTTTAAATTTTTTTCTTTATTTGAAAGGTTATGCTTTCAGTTTAGCCCCGTTTCAAAAACAGTTCATTATATTAAAAATTAAAGGGTGTCCCCATCTTTTGAACCGTTAAAGACGAAACCTTGAAAAGTTGACAGAATATCGGTTACTATGACCCTTAGAATAAAATGTATAAATATTCAAAATTTTAAATTAAAGGGTGCTCCAATAATTCAAATAGTTCGATGTATATGGCCATACTTTTGAACAGTTGTACTTAGATCGCTGAAATATACAAAGAACCTGTATTGCTAAGTCCGCTATAACAAAAAGTATAAAATTGGAATTTGGAAATAAAAGGGTGTCCCAATAGTTAATTTAATTCTATGTATGTGGCCAAACTTTTGAACTGTTATAGACAGAGAGCGGAAATTTACAACGAAAACAAAGAAATTTACAAGCAAAGTCCACTATAGCAAATATACAATTTGAATTTAGAAATTAAAGGGTGTCCCCATAAAGTACGTAATTTGATCTATATGGGCCTATCTTTTGTACCGTTAAACACAAGCACTTGAAAATTAGGCAGAAGTCCACTACTTTCTCTGGTATAATAAGTATAAATATTTAGAATTATAATATAAAGGGTGTCCCAATAGTTCATGTAATTTGATATATATGGCCAAACTTTTGAACAGTTATAGACAGATACTTAAAATTTACAAAAAATCTTTGCGGCAAAGTCCTCTACAACAACAGGTCTTTAATTTATAGTTGTAAATTAAACGGTGTCCCAATAAGTGATGTTACTTGATCTATGTGAACCTATCTTTGAAACCGAGGCATGAATGGTGTCCCCATAAAAGACGGATGCTAGTGAAAATAGCTTAACTTTAACAGTAATAGGGAGATGCTTGACATTCCCATAGTCTTTATTTTTCCCCTCTAATTTTGGCATATCTTTTATTTGGTTTAAATCTAATTCTCACTGATTACTTCTTACATTTTTAGTTTATAATTGGTGCCCTTCTATCTGTTTTAAAGTCGGTTTTTTTTGCAAGAATTATGTTGAGTAAAATCAAATAAATTGAACCGCAAAATAAAGATAATTTCGCTAGATAAAGCAGAAAGCAAATAAAATGGTATAACTTAAAGCACAATGGCAGTTTGTTTACAGACAACTTTATTTTTTAACGCGCTGCCAAATTCGGATTTTCCAATTACCAAGCTTTGACGCAGAGCTATTTCAGTTTGCTTTATACATTTTGTATGTACATGAGATTTTTCAGAGTTAGTTAGAGCTTAGCGCGCTTATTTAGGCTTGGCTGTAAGTGGTTAACTTAAAATTTTCTGTGATGTTCTCATTATATATTTAACTGAAGCATATTTTTAGGAACATAAAGTATACATTATTAAACTCAGTAATAGTTATAAGTCTGCTAGATAAAATAACGTTTCAGTGTTTAGTTCATACTACATCTAAAATTATATATCTTATATATGTTTTTATGTCTTTATATATCTTTATACAATATTTTAATAATATCTATGAAATATGTATGTATAATATTGTAAATGTATCATAAACTCGGGTTTCAGCACGTCTTGAATTATTAAAGTGCTGTATTGTAATATTGACTTGTATGTCTTCAAGTTATAACCATATGACAGACCCACATAAAAATTAAAATTCTTATACAACCCCCAATGGGAACAGTGTATCTTGTGTTTGTTTTCCGTTTCCCATTTCCATAAATTTGTCGCATTTTATATAAAACGCATTATGTGGCTAAAAATTTGTCTAATTAAAAATTAAAGCAAAAATAACACACTAAGAAGCTTACAACCACAACGATTACCGCAATAGAGACTCTGAGTCTCTGCTACTATCAGATGATATTAACAAATTTTATTTTGTAAAGCTAAAGATTATTACGCATTATATATTTGACAGTGATATTTGATGGCTAAAACACATACTTACATTTACCCCAACACTACCCACACACAAATATTCACTTCCACATACATACATAACGAACATAATGGAATTCTTTTAAGATACGCACACATGCAGCCACGCATATTATGGTACATCAACTGACAAAATGACTACGTGTACAAATACAATAGAAAATTTAACAAAGCAAATCGTGTCACAACGAACTTAATAACATTTTTGACGTCATTTGAAAGTTGCGTAAAAATAAAAAGGAAAACTTTTAAGGACAGAGACAAGTCCTTCGGCTTATCTTGTGTATTCGATGTGTATGCTTACATTTATTAATACATTAACGTGTGTTGAACAAATAATCCTATTGTTATGACTACTTTAATGAAATGTTTTACTCATAAGATGAGCTACATATTTGCCTTATTGTTGTTTGTTGTAGTAGTTGCTGTTTGCATCTGTCAAAACACAGCAAACGAGTTGACACAATAGTTTTTGTTTAAAATGTCTAGGATTTCAAAACAGCAGAATTTTAACCAAATATCAATAAAAAACAAAATTATATAAAAAATTTAAATTTAATAAAAAATAAGAGAAGAAAAATAACAAATTTAAAATTCTCTTAAATAAAATAAAAACCCTTAACTTACAAATAAGCTAAAAAACCAAAAAGTGTATCGAAAATTATATTTGCCCCAAATGCACGAAGTCTACTTTACCGTTAGCTAAAGCTTTCATCTTTTTATGTTTCATATTCTTTATTCATTACACTTGTATTTGTTGTTGTTTTAGACAAGTTTTACTAACTGTAACTGGAAGCAACCTTTTGTAAAAACAAGAAACAAAATATTCTTTCAACCCTGTTGATGTTAAAAAGGAAAAGTATTTTTTTTTATAAAAAAATGTATAATTAAATCTTTTCGCTACTTTTATTGTAGCTTTAAAAAATAAAAAATATAAATTTGAATACAAGTTCAGAGCACATAAATGCATTTAAGTTCTTCTTGCAACCCAAATCCCAAACGCCCAATACATCCCAATTTATTTTAACTTTTAATTCAATTTATCTCAGTAAGGGGGCAAAAATGTGCCGTCAGTATTTCATGTTGGGGGTTTTTCATTTAACATCAGTTTTTTTTCTGATATTAAATAAATATTTTCAATAAAAATTTTTCCTCCAGTACTTTTATGTTTAAGGTTGTTATGTTTAGGTTGTTTCTTTTTCCAATATTTTGCAGAATTCTTTTTCATGGCTCAGGGGTTTGGAATTGAAAATAATTTTTTATTTTGTTGTTCGCCATTGATTGGGTTGTTTTATAAATTTCTATTGAAAATATTTTACCCACCATTTATCCTTCTCTTAATTAAGCTTTTTTTGTGATTAAATAAAGAAAACATATTTTTACTCTCGTCCATTTCAATTTGTACTTTAGTTCCTTTCCATTCTTTCAGCTAAAGGCCAGGGGAAGGTGAAAATTAATTTTTGTCACGTTTTGTTTATTGTTAAGCCCAATGAAAAAACTTTTTAAAACAATAAACACATTCTACATGACTATAATAAAGATTAAATTTCTATTTAATTTTAAAAATTTTCCTTTCGCCCTCAGTAAAAAGTTTGAATTTCGATAGTTATCTATTCTTCTTAAGTACTAGAAATGATCCAACAATTTTGGGAATTTAAAACTACTTTGCTGGCAATGGTGTCATTTAGTTGATGTCATATTCGGATCTTAGGTTAAGGTGACCATATTGATTTTGTTAAACTTTTGTAAAATATTTTTAAAGATGTACATTTAATGTAATTAAAATATGATAATTAACAAGTGAAAAATCTTGATATACATTTAAGAAAGTAGTAAATGAAAAAAAAAAATTATAACTTCTTTAAGCAATCTACCAATTGTCATGTGACACTGAAAACTGTTTGGGCATGCTACGCTGCACTCTACAGTGCGACAGAATGAAAATATTTTGGAAATAACTCAGCCATTTGTAAATGGCTAGGCCGATTGATCCAAATTCGGACATAAGTGTTGGAGAGGAGTATATGAGCTTGAGAGTTTTGATGTTGGGCACCATTGCCAGGGGTCGCGCTATGTGGCCTCAAAGTTGGGTAACTCGCACTTTCAGATTCTTTTAGAGCTTGGCATTTCTTAAATTTTTGTTTGAAATTTAAAATTTATACGTAGTCCTAATCTGTAAGTAATGTTTTCAAATGAGCGTGTTATAAGCATTTGAAAATTAAAATTTTTGATTAAAATTGTTTTCTATTAAACAAAGATTGATGTTTCTTTTTAGGCTGAAATACAAAAATTCAATTATTTTGGTTTTTTAAATACTTAAAAAAATTAAAAAAAAAATTTGCTTAAAATTTTACTCAAAAAAATTGGATCCTACTAATAATGCAAACCTAAAAGCTATCGATTCATTATAAATACTTATGTATAAATTTATCATATATATAACTTCTTGCCATTTTGTAAATCAAAAGTAAGCACCATTACAATACTCGTTGCACACTAAAAAACGTGTCTAAGTTTTTAATATTGAAAAGTTGGTGGTTTGAAACCAAAAAGTATGTAAATTAATAATTATATTTTTCATATCTTAATTTAATGTAATATTTTAAGAAATTAAAACAGTAGGTTGTAAAACAATAAATAAATACATGAAATTTATCAAGCCTTGCCTGTGTTATTATACTCAACAAACCTTCACGAATTTCTATTGCTAACACAAAATCAAAAATTTTAATTTTAAAATGCTTTTAACTTGTTCATTTAAAATCATAATTTACAGATTAAACCATCATGTATAATTTTAAAAATTAAACAAAATTTAATGAAATGTCAAGGTCTGAAAGAATTTGTAGGTGCGACGCATTAAATTTTTAAAGCACATAGCGCCACCCCTAGCAGTGAATGATGCCCAACTTTAAAACTTAAGCTTAGATACTCCCCTGCTATGTTCATGTCAAATTTTGGAACAATCGGTCTGGCCCTATACTAATGGCTAAATTATTTTCAAAATATTTTGATTCTGCCCCACTATGCATTGTTACGAAGTTAAGAAGTAATAAGAAGGATTTTTTTCCAAACTTAAAAATACAAATTTTCTAATGCATTTTTATTTAGTTAAACTAATATTATTATTTAATTCTAAAGAACTTAAAGTTTATCGATTCCAAATTAACTTCGCCAGTAATTTTTTCTTCCCTTATTCTTATTTCGCTGAGGGTGTGTGTGTGTATGTGTGTCTAAATTTTCTTTTTCAAAGACAAAACATTTTATTATCAATTATCCTTAATTTATTTCATAACAAACAGATTCAAGATTGTAGGAGTAAATAAAATATTATTTTCTTTTTCATTTTTTGCTGATACATTTTAATTGGACATGTTCTTAATTATAATTACTATTTTGATATTTTCATTAAAATCTCAATTGAGATATTTTATTGGTTTGGACATATTGCAGATATGAGCAAAAAACGAGGACTGCCTTTAAATTTTCCCTATTCTTATGTTATTTAATTATATTTTATTGTAATTTTGACTTTAACAAAACAAAAAGAAATATTTGTAAAAAAAATGAAAAATTTACAAAAATACAAATTTATTTCTTAAGTAGGTTCAAGTTCATATTTTTTTTAAAAATTATAACTTTTTTTGTAAAAATTATTTCTTTTAACTCCTTGGACTAGTTAGAGAATATACGAACTTATATAATAAATTTAAGGGGTATTTGGCTCTAAATGGACTAATTAAAATTTTTAATTCTAAAATTCTTTCACATTTGCTGTAAATGTAATTCTAAAGCAAAGTTCTCACCTGTGGATATATAAATACTTTATATATCAAATAAGAAAGACCCTGTTCCCCAGGAAATTGCCAGTAGTTCTATTCAGATGATAACTTATATAGTGCAAGGAGAGCTTACGAGAAAATATGTATCAGGTTAAGCAGTAAATTTACGAGCTTTTAAAATATTTAAGGAATTAGTGAAAGGGTTTTTGTAAGCTAAGAATACTTATAAAAGACTACACAAATATATATGTACTTATACACAACTGTAACAGGACCATTTCTGTGCATAAAATATTTTTTGAAAATATTCTATATTCTTTATGTAATATATCCATAAAAATAATTGTTTACATTGGGTATGGTAAAGTTGAGTGTAGGCCACTCCAGATTTTTTTTCATAAGCCAACCCACAGCTTATATCTCTAGCGAACACGAAAATTACGTTTGCATTAGTGTTTTCTTTAATTGGAAAAATACAGTTGTGTCTGGTTTTATGTTACTTCCAACATTTACAACCATTTTAATCAAGAGAGGGTTTTGTTTCTTCTGAACATTTGTAAACATCTTTAAAAAATAGTCCAACTGATTTAAATTTTTGTGCAGGAAACACATTTGAATTTCAAAACTGATTTAATAAGAATAACAGTTAATTTCCATATAATGCATTACAGTCAATTACATTAGAGTATAAAGGCCTTTCTAGTGTACAATGCCCCTCCTGACTTACTGTTGCCCACAGAATTATTAGAAATTGTGCTATATATTTTTATAACATTATCTTCCAATAAAAAATGATTTTTTATCTAATTTAGTAATATATTTTTCCTATTTCGTTGGTTTTGTATAGCACATTCAATTATGGGGGTTTATCACAACAGGCATAAAGTTTTATGTGTTTTCATATGACTTTATGACACCAAATAGTCTATAGAGATACGAGTACTTCCACTTATTTCATTTGCTTTACTTTAAAACACTTTAAAGCGAAAAAATTTACGTTGTGTTTATTCTGTTAGCAATCGCTTTATTTTTGTTTCGGCACTAATTACATGTCACTATATTTAACTTGTTCGTGGTAAGATTAAATTGTCATTAAGCAATTAATCCTTGAACGTTTTACCACAAAGCAAATCAACTTTAATGCATGTCAAAGTAATTTCCCAAATTAGATAAACTTTTCATTTCGCTCACTTATCGAACGAACGAACGCAGAGACAACAAACAAACCAGCACTAATATTGGACAATAACAAAATAATCCATACGAACTATTATTCATGGTAATCATTTTGCAATGTGCAGAACAAGCAAAATGGCCCATATCAAAGTGTAAAAATCCGACATAAAACGAATGGAAAAATATAAATGACAGCATCATAACACAACCGTAAGTCCTTGTCATGACCAGCGGCAAATGAATCCTTTGGGACAATATGCACCTACCAAAACATCGTTCTGGCAGAGAAAAATAAAACTAGAAAAAGGCATTTTGAAACAATTTCGGTTCTTCTTTTACTTTTCAGTATTTCGGCAAAAGACAAAAGGGACAAAAAAAAAAAAAAAAAAATTGTAATCACACTACGACAGAACAAATTAATGTAAAGCTCTCGTTATTTACTTTGTAATATTTATTTTAACATTTTTTTATGGAAAACGAAAATACAGGAAAATTACCACATACTAGTTGAACTATTATACGTGGGTTGTTTAAACAATTATTAACCCTACATATTGACTGTCAACAGACGGTAACTTTCTATTGATACTGTCGGAGGTAAGATTTAAAAAAAGCAATTGAATTATTAAATAAAAAATAAAGGCAATACGTGTTGTTTGCTCATATCTGCAAAATATCTCAATTAAGAATTTAATGGAAATGTCAAAATAATAATTTTAATTAAAAACATGTTCAATTGAAATGAGTCAGCAATAAATGAAAAAGAAAAAATATTTTTGTTACTCCTACACTCTTGTATTTATTTTTTATAGAATAAATCAAGGATAATTGATTACAAAATGTTTTGTCTTAAAAAATCCCACACTTACACACTCAACGAAATCATAATAAGGTTAGTAAAAATAGAATTTATGAAAAAGTAAACTTAAAAGTTTTAACATCAATCCTGTTATGGATTTAACTTAAATAATCTTTTTATAAGTATTTTAGTTAAATAAAAATTACGATCCCTCGGTGTGCTAGTCGATAAGTCCGGGGTTGCGTATTCGATTCCCACAAAAGACTCTAGAATTTTTCACTACAAGTTAGTTGGGTGCCTATAAATGGTTAACTGCATTAGTGACAGGTTGCGGACTCTCTCAATTATTGTCTGGCCAAGTTAAAAGTCGAGCTACGACGGTATTTGCAGACTTTGGAGATGCTGTGTAGACCTTAGCCTTAAGCAAATGTTAGTAATTACCATAGATTCTGTGATGAGGAAAAATGTCGAAATTTATCAGTCGCCAGTCTGAAATCACTACAGTCGAGAGTAACAGGCTAGTGACAGGTATTTGTAAATTTCCAGTCGGTTACCAGAAATCATTGAAGAACGATGGGGTCGAAAAGGAACCCATAAAGTTATTATTATTATTATTATTATTATTATTATTATTCTGCTTGGGAATCGCCCTACCAAATCGATATCTATTCGATACATATAATAAAATAGTAGTCTGTCTGTCTGCTAGTAAAAACTACTGGATGGATTTTAACAAAATTTTGTGAGGAAGTACCTGCGCATCCTGGTTCCAATATAGGATGTGTTATTTCTGCATAAATATTTTATTTCCAAGAGAAAGTAGATAAAAAGCAGTGAAAGTACGCAGTTATCTTAGTAGTAGAGTAAATACATAAACCATAACTGAACTGTAGTTCAACTAGAATAATATCTCTGCCAACTGGGGAATGCAAAAAGAGATTGCCAAGAAAGTCTCGCAAGGGGCGGTATGATGAATAACTGGTACAGTCAGCAAGATATATACTCCAAAATAGTAGGAACGGATAATAAATTTAGTAGTAACAACGTTGATAACCGAATCCAACATCACGTTTGAGAGGGAATGAAACGAAAACGTAATCTGTTGTTTCCTGGTGCGGCCCTGATCGAAAAAAACCCACTGAGCTTAAGTATAATTGGAGCTAAGATCTTGCAATGATTGGAAGCTAAAGGCTAAAGTATTAACTGTCAACTTGACAGATACTAGGCCTTGGCTGCATAATTTTAATCTGACCAAGGGAAAAATCGACGAGCGGGATTTTTGATGGCTGAGCTTACTGAAATAGAATCGAACGATGTGTATGAATTTCTAACACCAGATGGCATGCAGGTACTTATTAAATCTTTATTCCACCTTTAACATATCTAAATACTAGCATTAAGCAACTTATGAAAAATGAATTCAATAACTGCCATTTGTCAGTCAGATATTTAATAAGCCGAAATCAAACATAATGATAGCGTGGGATACAGTAATAAGAGAATAAATAGACTATTATTATCAAGCGACCTCCTCGCTCAAGACCTTCAGTACTTTCTTACATGATTATTACGAAACTCCCTTTATATTCATAATAAATTTAAGATTTTTTAAATTTGCAGCGAATGTTTGAAAGCAACTTCATTTAAGAAATAATAAAAGATTGCAGAATTTGTATTATTTATTTTCAACTCAATACTTTTGAAACATCCATCCATTCCATGTTCAAGTTAACAAGTAAAAAACATGGAAATGCATAATGAATCTTTGCCCACAAGCAAGGATTTTACTAGTGTTTGTTGTTGTTGGTTTTGTGTTAAAATTTGTACATGGTTTTTCTCTTCTTTCCTGACACTTGGGTTATTAATTAATTTTTCTTTTAGTTTTTTTTATGTTGTTGACCAAACAAGTTAAAGACATGAGTGTAATTAAATTTTTTTTAAATACAAAAATGTGATGTTTAGTTTAATGTCCTTAAACATTTTGATGACAAAAACAAACAAAAAACGAAGTTTGTTTTAGAAATTTGACAGACAGAGGACATTGAATATCTATTTTGTTCAAATAGTGTGGACGTATGAGTAATATTAGTTTTTACATCATGATGATGAGCTTAATCTGCTGATTGTTTTTATGTTATTTAATTTTTTTCAAAAAATCCATTAGGCAATAAGTACAAAAATCTTTAATAAAAACCACAGTTATACGATGGGAGTGCCAATTACAATTTGTAATTAATTACACAGTGCAACTCATAAAAACTTTTTGAAAAATACACGAACTTGACAATATATGTAGGTTGGATTCTACTATCAAAGGGTAGTAAAACCCTATACTCAGTTTGACAATTTGTGACCAGTTTTTATTTATGGGCCTCAAAAGATTCGAAAAATCAGTTAGCCCTTCAAAAAGCGTGCCATGAGTTTTTGTTTAATATCTCGTTCATACTAGGTGATAGCGCTTAAATTTGTTCGGAAATAATGTAGCCGAGGATTTGTCTAATAAATTCTATATACATTTTATGTCAAAAAAATTTCTACACTTTTTTGAAAAGAATAAAACAAACATCTTTTTAACTTTTTTTAGCATAACTTCACTAACAATATATGAGAAAATTATAGCCACTGTAAATCTTAATAATTTTTGTGAACATACCAACAGACTGCTGCGAACTCGGACTTTATATTACTGTCAACCTCCACTTAACTGTGCATACAAATGGAGCTCTGTGCGGGTGAACATATTTTCTCTATTACTGAAATTTTTTTGAATTTTGGCGATGGCCAAGGATGTTAGGGGCCAGTCTCTGAAGAAACTCTGTACCATAAGGTGAATTACTGCGTTAGTGACAGGTCAGGACCACTTGAAGTATCATCTAGCCAAGATGAAAATTAAAGAAGATGATACTGGCAGACGGTGCCTGGAGGAGGCTGAGACTGTACCGCACAATAAGTGTGAATTTATAGCACTAGATAGCATAAGACCTACATATTAAATCTTAATTCTGCAGGGGTTCTAAGCCTTAGAAAAATGCTAGCAATTACAAGAGACTCCCTAATGAGAAAGAAGATCAAGAGTTATCTAATGATTTCAGTCTGTCGATTTGAAATCATTAGAGTTGAGAGTTAAGGCTGATTTTAGCGAAAGACTCAATGAAAGGAAGGGGTGGAAAAGGAACCTATAACATTATTAATATACTTTGATATCTTATCCAAATATAATTTTCGATGGCTTTTACCTTTTAGTTAAAATTTCTAATAAAAAGTATAAGCAAACTTATATTTTCAATATTTTATTCCTTGTTTAGTCTGAAAATAAAATTAATATATGTATTTTTAACAGATTTTTTATATGGTACAAGAACAAAGGAGACCAAAACTGATCCTATAATTTTACTCAATTTATTGCCAACAGTGCGCGTTACGTCGTGACAGTCCTGACAATATTTTATTTGATATTGCTTTGAAAGTATTCCACACCAAATTTGAAGACTCTTACTTTTATAGTGCTTGAGTTGTGGTTTATATATTTTGTTACATAGAGGTATCCATCCTTGGACAATATTCTAAAATTTATATAAAATTCTAAAATTATTGTTAAGTTCTGGAAATAGTGTTTAAAATATCCCGCTGACAAAAAATAAAAGTATCATTAAATCATTACACTACTTTCTCTCTATTGTCTCTTCGAAAGAAGATATTATTTGAATCAATATACTAAGGTACCTCCTCACAAAATTTGTTTTTCTTACGTAATGCGAACACAAACAGACATTTTCATTACTAACTGCACCACCAAAAGAATTTCAAAAAAATATTTCATGAACAGAAAAATATTTGTTTTGGTTTCTTAAATTGTTTGAATTATTTAAAACTAATTTTCCTGTTAAGTCTAACCTGGAAAAAATGTAAAAAAAATTAATTTTACACTTACCAACATTTCCTTCGCTGAAGGCTTCATGACTCAAAAGACAGACAATCAACAAAACAAAATGCGGTAATGCCAACAATTGGTTGCCAAAGGTTAAAATATTTCTGACAGTGTATTTAGTTGCACGATCTTGCTGTTGTTGGCTGCCTTGGGAATAATTTTGTCGTAAATTATTGTCACGTTTAGACCGCTTTAGTTCATGTTGGTTCTGATTGTTCTGATGTGTGTATCGGGATAATCGTACCAGCTGTTGTTGTGATCGTAGTTGTTGTAGCACATTGCTAGCCATGATAATTGGCCCACCTAAAAATGCACAATGATGGAAAAAAGTTATATTTAAATTATTCATAACAGAAGCTTTTTTTCTAAGCGATTTTTTTATTACATTTTTTTCTATTTCAATAAGTTTTCACTTCCTTCTGTTATTTCTTAAACGGATGTATATTATTTAAATTTCAACGGAAGTTGACAAATATCCTTTTTCTTTTGTCGTTTTCTTAATTTTTTTGTTCTATTGTGATGGTCTTTTTTTCAAGGTGCATTTTCATGTTAGGTTTCTCGTTTATTTATGCAATAAGTAACAAATCTAAGGAGAAGCTAATGAACACAAATGCATTCAGCTTCTTTGTCCTTATTCCTTTAAGGTGAATAAATAAACTTCTTTTGAACACAATTACTCAATGATTTTCAGAAAATCTAGGAAATTGCATCTATTAAGAAATCCTTTCAGCTTATTTTCATTCGAAGTTTGTACCGCAAAAGTTTCTATTGTCAAAGTATTAAATTTATTTGCGTAATACGAACGACGATGATTTTTACAAACAAACTAAATAATAAATAATAATAAAATATACGAGAACTAATAAATGGATGTTGCCTGGCATCGTAATGGATGTTAGAAGGTCGAACTTTCAATGTTTTTTGTTACAATTTTGTTTTTCTTACTTCGCTCGTTGTGTTATTCAATTATTTTAAAAAAATATTTGTATTGGTACTGTTGTTGTAAAAGTTGTTGTTGGACTTACGTACGAAGGAACATGGAAAATAATGGTTGTTTTGTATACTGATTTTTCAAAAAGGACGAGTTGTTTACGAAAACAAGCTCCACCACCAAAGGCAAATCTTGAGCTTAAATAATTCAATTAAAAAAATGTTTTTATTTTTTTGCTATTTTTGTATTGGCCACAAGCTGTGCTGGAATAAATAAATGAATTTAATGTTAAAAAAAGTTTTTCTTCTTCTTTCCTATTATAATTGAATTTTAATAAGATCCGACTTGACTTTATGTAAATTTAGGAGACTTAAGATAAATAAACGTAATTTTTATATTTTCCGTTTTTGTATTAAGCTTTTATGGCCTTTTAGTTTTTTTGTCTTTTACAAGATTAAACTGAATGTGATTTAAAAACTAATAAGGTAATTGCTTTTGAATGTCAACAATACTTAATATACGTCTTATTTAGTTATACAATCCACTACGGGATTAGCAGACAATCAAAGCTAATATTTTGCTGAACTAAGCAAAAACCCCAAAAATGTTAGATCTTACCCAAACTATGAATATTTAATATTTAAAAAAAAACTATATTTTATTTCCATGCTCAAAGAAAAAACATGGTTGACAGAATCACAATCTAAGAGCAACATATTATTATTGAATTATATGGTTGTAGTGAAACCTTATTATAAACATAATAATATTTTTATTGTTTTACAACCACATTATGGTCTAACTTAAAAATAACATTGTAAAATATAAAATTTTATTATGAGAGATATTAAATCAATATAGTAAGATATATATTTATAAAAACATACCATATTTATTTATTTAAATATACTTTATAATCACACGCAATTGTTTACTTCTTTATTTTTAAATTATTCCTCATGATTTATTTCAAAAACTATAATTTTTTGAATAATAAAACCTCAAAATTACATTCTAATAATTTTAAGAAACTAAACACAAAACTTCAAAAAACCAAAGATTATTTGTTTTTTTTTTAGTCATACTTTGGTTACAGACGTGAAAACTAATCATAATTTGTTTACTAATAATATATTATGGTTATAAAAGCAACATTATATATGTATGTAGTTTAAACCAACCATAATGCATTTTTTTGGATATTGTAAGCATTTAATAATGAAATAGTAACAAAGACCATTATATATGTTCATCGCAACCATATATTGTTACAGAGAACAAAATATGGTTCTTCTGCCCAAACCATAACCATGCGTTTTCTCTGCGTGCACTATTTCACTATCTTGTCAGCAGATATTAAGATGGCTCTCTTAGGGTACCTACATCAATTGTTGGCAAGTTGGAGTCAATGGCCCTGGATCCAGGGCCTCCGCGATAAGAGCCGAAAAAACCTTGGTTACATAACATTAATTAATCTATACATATAATATAACTGCAACAGGAGCATTTCTGTACATGAAATATTTTTCTACAATTTTTTTCAGCTGTTGGAGTTTGTAATAGAAATGGAATACAAAACAGCAATTTTCAGAAATTTTGTCTGTATCTCTGTGTTTGTAGTACGTAAAAACTACTGGATGAATTTTAACAAATTTTAAGCTTAGTATATTGATTTAATGGGAAAATATAGAAAAAGTACTGAAAGAACGCAATTTTAACGGTTTAAAGGTATGAAAAACTTGGCAGCACCTTTTATTATTTTCAGCGGGATATTTTAAACACTATTTACAGATCTCTACAATAATTTTAGAATTTTCTAAAATTTATATAAAATTTTCATTTAAATTGAATATTTTAGTTTTAGTGTTCATATATATGTATGTAAATATTTATGTATTTTTCTTTCTCTTAAACATGTAAAGTCAGTAAATAATCATTAAAGCGAAAAAATTATGTGAAACTTTTTTCAAAGTCATAAGAATAAAAAAATATTGGTTGCACAAGTTTTTGTCGGGTTTAACATCTTATTCGTGTAAAGTTGCTGTTTTGATTTGAAACTTGTGTTTTCTTTCAATTTTTAATTCCGTATGACTGCCGAAAGTTAATTCAATATGAAATGAAATGAATATTTTATTTGCTATTAGAACACAGTTTTCTCAAAACTCAACTACAGCAATTTACATTAATTATTCTTATTTTATTTTTCCCTTTCCTAAGTTCTGAGAGTCCTTTTCCGGATTTAAAAACAAAACATAATAGAGTATATCTATGTATGTATGTATGCATGTGCATAAATACTACCCACTCATATGAAAAATGTATTTTATTTTCTTCTGCTTCAGCAGGAACCAGCAGCAACCAGCCATATTGTGTTTTCAGCACCAAAAATTTGTTGTTTGCACTGCATGAAATTCGTTTATACATAAATACAAGTACCAACCAGTATTCGGACATTTATTTTATGTTTTAGTTGTTTTCTCTTTATTTTTTGCTTATACGTGTGCTAAGTGGCTTAAAAAGTAAAAAACGGATGTGTTGCAAATTACTTCCGCAAAGTGGGTTTATTTACTACTGGCTCGTTCTATCTGTCTGTCTGTCTGTTAGCACATATTAGCACTCTTTAATTAAAATTATTAAACAAAAAGGTTCTGTATATGAAAAATATTATCCGTACTTTGCATTTTACAAGAAAAAAATTAGTTATTTACAGGAGTAGTTATTTCCTGGAAATTATTTAAGCTGTTGGTGGAGCATTAACTAATAAAAGAACCCATTTTAAATAGCATCAAAAATGAAGCAGGTTTTCTTGGATGTTACAGTGAGTTTAATTATATTTTCTATGCAGATTATATTAAAAACTATTTTCACATAAGCATATGACTTTTGTCATTTGCTTAGTGAGACAATTAAATATATTTTTAAGTTTTTTCTTTATATCTTATCTTATCCGGCACTGCCTAGATTCTCTGGGTCTTCCTAAACATTCTTAAAATTGGACAACAGTTTATAGTTTTTATCTACCCTCAATAGAGAAGCACCAATTGTTTAAAGAATAAATAACGCCGTAACCTATCGACTCTAATCAAAAAGTATCCTTAATTTGAACCCAAATACTAACGTAACTCCTCACGCAATTTTATTAAAATTTATCTAGCAGTTCTTACGTGATGTGAACATAGACAGACAGACAGACGAACACACAGGTAAACATACAAAAATTCTAAAAATTGTAGCATGATAATTTTCAAAAAAAAAAAAAATTCTAATGTACAGAAATGGTCTTGTTACAATTATTATTATATGTTTACTTTATTCAATAAAAATATATGTGGTATGTAGATAACAAAATAATAGATTGTAACTCGGTACCAAGTTTGGCTGTTAGATACCAATTGGCAAATGATGTTATATTAATGTAGAGGAATATTAAAGACCACTTCTTAATGGGTTCCTTCTCGATCCCCTTCTGTCCTCAATGATTATAGGCAACATAATTGTAATTTACGGCTACCTTTCTTTCATTGAGTCACGAGCTACAACCAACCCTTAATCTAGACTTTAGTGATTTCAGACTGTCGACTGGTAACTATTGGCCTTCTTTCTCATCACGGAGTCTCTAGTGATTGCTAGCATTTGTGCAATTCTTAGTTTCCCCATAGCATCCACATTTAACAAGATTCTGCCTGTGGTTCTATGTCTTATGCTAGCTAGTGCTGGACATTCACACACAATGTACGCTACCTTCTCAGCGTCTTCCAGGCATAGTCTGCAAGTATCATCCTTTTCGATTTTCATCTTAGCTAGATGATACTTGAAGTTACCATGACCTACCACGAATGCAGTTATCCATCTTAAGGTACCTTTATTATATCTAAGCACGTTGCTGGCCTTTGTGCCAAGGTGCAAATTATGTTACTTTTCATTTAATTTAGATCTCAGAATTATAACTTAGAATGTCTTATTTAAAATTTAATTTTTTTCTATTTGCAAAGGAAAATATTCTTTTAATTTATTATTCTTGATAAATATACTCGCATTTATATGCGACGTCGTAATATCGCAAAAATTTCATAATTCAATAGCTACATCACAAACTTAGAAGTCATGTTTAAGAAGTATCAATTTATTTAAAGATCAACTTTAAAACATCAACTAAAACTGACAGAAAATCTCTGATGAAAAATCATCAAAAGTTAAATAGTTTTTCTTTCTTTTTCAACATCCTTGAAACAAATGTCAGTTGTTTGAGAAGTGTAAACGTTGAGGGTTTTTTTTATATTCATCTCACTGTTTTATCTTTTGCTCAACTTACTGATGCAATGTTTTTTAGTAAAAAATAGTTTTACAAAAAAGGCAAAAAAAAGAAACTAAAAGTTTATTTAAAAATTTTCACTAAATCACATGGTGAAAAGTAAAAATTTTAGTTGCAAAATAGTTTTTCACGTTTTTCTTTTTTGTTGTAATTTTTTTTAATTGTATGCGGCGGCTTTTGTTTGCTTAAAAGTTGTTTTGTGCAATTTATTTATATTAAAAGTGAGGAAATCTTCAGGGTGAAGTATTCTTAAGTACGCTATCATTCTTGTAATAACATTCATCATTTTTGTATGAATTTCGTGGTGCATTATTACTTAATTGCTTTAGTTTTGGTGTCGCTTTAAGAACTTAGGGGTTGTATTATTTCAAAAGAAAAATGCAAACTTTTCCGGCAAACTGTTGAACTATAGATAAAGGGTGGTTAAATTTTAAGGGCCGATGTTGATTTTAAATAAAACACATTTTATTTAGGAAATTATTGTAATATCTTTTTATCTTGATAATATTGGTATGGTTCAATTATGTAAGGAACAAAATATCGGCCGAAAGGGCCGCCGCGACCTCGGCGGCACACCTCCATGCTATGCTCCAATTTTTCGATGACGTTGAGACATAATTGAGGTTCTATGCCGTTAATGTGCGGAATTATCTCATCCTTTAGCTCTTGAATTTTTGCTGGCTTATAAACGTACACTTTTTCTTTCGAATAACCCCAAAGAAAGATGTCCAACAGTGTCAAATCACATGATCTTGGCGGCCAATTGACAACGCCATCACGTGACATAACACGGCCATTGAATTTGTCGTGCAAAACAGCCATTGTTTCGTTAACTGTATGGCAAGTGGCACCGTCCTGTTGTCGTCCACACCCATATCTTCCAATTCGGTTAAAAAAAAGTTCGTTATCATTCTTACGATAGCGAACACCATTCACATTAACTGCCTGACCGGCCTCATTTTGGAAAAAATTCGGCCCGATGATGCCGCCAGCCCATAAACCGCACCAAACAGTCACTATTTGTTGGTGCATTGGTTTTTCGATAATCACTCTTGGATTATCATTCAACCAAATGCGGCAATTCTGCTTATTAATGAATACACTGAGCTGAAAATGTGCCTCATCACTGAAGATGATATTCTTCGAAAATTGTTCATCCAAAGTTGCCATTTCTTGCCACCATTCTGACCATTGACGACGTTTGGAATGATCAAGGGGCTTTAGTTCTTGAGTCAATTGCACCTTGTAAGCGTGTAAATGCAAGTCTTTATGCATAATGTTCCTTAACAACAAGTGTGAGAGGTGCAAGTTGAGGTGACCGGCTCTTCAGCCGCACTATCGCGAACAGCAGCAACAGATCTGGACAATTAAATTGACCGAAGAAATCAGGAAGTGCACGATAGGCATTTTTATTTGAATAATAAGCCTGAAGACCTTTAACGCGTTGCTCAATTGTGTATCTTTCCATGGTTCAAATTGAGTTAGCCTGAAATTGGAAAATGTCAAATTAAATGCAGAAAAAAAACTTGACGTTTAGGTGTGGTTCACACTATTGCGCTCGAAATCGATGAGTATTAGATTTCCTATATTTAGGTTAAATCGTTTTGAGGTTGAGAAATATTTGGAAAATAGAGACAATTTTTTTATAACGGCCGAACAGAGGTTGCCTCAATGGGCTAGTGGTAGTGTGCTAGTCTTAATAGACTAGGGGTTGTAAGTTCGATTTCCACCAAAGATTCTAGCATTTTTACCTACAAGTTGGCCGGAAGAACAACAAGGTGGTTGGATATAATCTCCTACAAATGGTTAACTGCGTTAGTGCCAGTTCCTGGAAATTTCAAGTATTATCTGGCCATATTAAAAAAAATCAAGATAAGGCGATACTTGCAGACTGTGCCTGGAAAAAGGCTAGCACAATCTGTGAAGTTGTACAGCAGACTGGCTAACATAAAGACTTTAGACCACGGGCAGACACATATTAAATGTAGATGGTGGGGAGACCTCTTAGCAAATGTTAGCAAATACCATAGACTCTGTGATGAGAAAGAATGTGGACAGATATTAGTCGCCAGTCTGAAATCACGCATAAGACTCAATGAAAGTAAGGTAGTCGTAAATTAACAGTCAGATACCAGATATCATTACGGTACAAAGGGAGTCGAAAGGGACCCATAAAGTTTGTGGTCTGCTTTGGTATCGCCCCTAAAAAATAAAAAAGATGGTCAAGCAAGCGCTTTAATTGAAATTTAAGCTCAAACAAAGCAATATAAATTAGCTACGGTAGGCTTAATTGATTTAAACTTCACTTGGATAAGCAGAGGTATAATTAAACTTTAAAATTAGGATAATCAGCTTTTTTTTATATATACATATATATTTTTTTGTAATATTAATACCAATAAAAAATTTATATTTTTTTTTTCATATAAAACATACAAAATCGCTTGTTTGTTCTATAAAATAATACTAAAAAATCCTAATTTATTGAAATGTATTGAAATGTAATATTTATTTTGGACTCCATTGTAATGCGTATCCATGTATAAAAAGCTTTTATATTATACTTGCACTATTTATTTTGTGCTCCAAATATCTCTAAATAAATTGCTACTTTTATTTGCATCATTTTTTCTTTTCGAATCAACTAGCAAATATTGTTAGTTTCCTGATGCAGCAAATATCAAACAAACAATTGACCAACTGTGTACGGACAACAGCAATTATTCATGTTGCGCTGCTCCCAAAACTAAAAAAAAACAGGCTTCCTCACATACACATGCTTATGCATATGTGTATGCATAAGTACAAAGATCTGAAACACTAGTAAGTAAATGATGAAAATATTTATTTCCAACTACTTCGTACATATATATGCATATGAGTATCTCAAGTGTGTTCAACTTCAACACATTAAAAATGAGAAACTGTACTTTTGGGAATTGTCCGTGAGAATCGTATAGATAGATACACATACACATACACATACAATTTACACACCTTTACACCTTCACCGATAATAGCAAACATGTAAGTGAAAAATCATTCATCGGTTCGAAAGTATTACTACCGCCCACCATGTTTATCAGTTACACTCTTTTGAAAATCCTTACATAACGAAACTATTCATTTTCCAGCGCTACATACCGTGATATTTTCGCCTTAACTGCTGTTGTCATTGTTGGTTCTTTGCAATTGTTCTTACAAAACTTTTTGTTGAATGAAAAAAGTTTAAAGAATATATTTTAAATAAAACAATAACAACTACGATGGTTAGGAGCACTAAGCATTTAAAACAGTGTAGGTTTACGAAAAATGTCAAGTCAGTTTTATTCAACATTCGATTGACTGAGTAAAATAACTAAAGAAATCAAAGTTGAGTTAGAAAAAATTTATATTAAACTTGCAACAGTATTTAAATACAATTTTAACTGGGGTAATAAATTTAAACATGAGGCCGTTAGGTTGGAAATTATCCATAAAATCCTTAAAATGTAATTTTTGAGTCACAGGGTGGGTCACACGTTATCAGCGATTAAAATGTTGCATGAAAAAGCTTTGGGCAAAGTCGGTGCAACGTTGTCTCACATGCGAGGATAAACGTAATCGTGTGATAGTTTCAGTATAGGCTGACTTCCCAAACGTCAATTGCTTTGTCATCGAGGAAAGTATAGTGTTTTCTAACATTACATTGTCAATGTTTCAGTACAAGACATTGACAATGTAATGAAAATTTGAAAGGGCGAAAACTATCTCGAATTAATTTGCAATTTTGAAACATAATTATAATTACTTTATATGAGGAGTAGCCTTTCTCCCGCACCTACCGATTTACATTTTTACCCTGTTTCATATCCCGTTTTTAAATTAAAGCATCTCAATTTTGAAGAGCCTTAGCGTTATAGCTTTCTAGATAACTTATTATTATTAAATACTTTCTATGGGGAGAACCTTTTTCCCCGGACCAATTTCACCATTTTTTTCATAAGTTCGAAGATTGCTCCCTTAGTGATATTAAGCAACACAATTACAAACAGGGAATTCATCAAGAATCAATACAAGCTTTTGGTATCGAGTATAATTGGAAAAATAATAAATGGAGTATATTATTCATCATTGTTCAGTAATGTAAAGTGAAGAACTCAAACTTCATACGAGATAATGTTGGATGACTCATCCAACTTAATTTCTAGATTCGGTTTTAAGCGTTTTTTAATGTTTCCACATTTAAAATAATGATTCGTCGAAAAAGTCGATATGTAGGTCCATTTCAACCTTGGACCTGCACAAAATCTTACTAGACAGAAGGTTTAGCTTAAAAATAAATCTAATTAATATAAAAATGTTTTGTATTTTTTATTTTTTTTTTTTTTTTTGTAAAGACTTCCCCTCGTACTAAATATTCCGACTAAGAGTGCAGTAATATCAGCGACAAGACAACAAGGTAACAAAGTAGCAACAACTCGCACCAGAAAAACTGATATAGGTATACATGCAAACATTTATAAATGCACACACGTCTATACATACATATATCGAGCAATTGAGTGCGGAATGAAAAAAAATACATTTTTTTATATAAATAAAGAAAAGTATTTTTTTATTCTACTCAAACGAATTTTATATTCCCTAACCTTTTTGAATATGTAACATAAATTCTAAAGAGTTGCCTAAAAATATGCTATATATTTCTTCTTAGTAATTTTTTCATTGTTACTCAAATAAAAACGTTATTTTTTTGTTTCTGCTCATCAAGGATTTCAAGTTTCTGTTTGTTTTTCTTTTATTAATTAAAATTTGCGTAATATCTAAAAATGGCTTGAAAATAAATAACTAGGCTAAAAATATTTATAAGGTTCATTAAAATATGTCTACAAAAATATATAAAATGTATAAAGAAATTTATTTTAATATAGTTTTTTACAATGTATTTGTCAGATGGGAACAAATATTTTGTGGGCGTCCACAAGAGCAAGACATCGAGAAATGGCAGACATAGAAGAACACGAATACAACGATGTTCAAAGATTTCTTTAATATGGGCTGAGGAAATAATGCCATTTGCAGGGAAACACCCGTTATGATACCATTAGAGTTCATCAAGGAAAAGCTTAATACAGAAGCAAAAAGCCTTTAAAAAATTAAGACTTCTGGTCCTTATGAAAGAAGAAGAGTGTGTTGTGATCAACCAAAGCGACATTTTAGGAAGTTAACTACAAGCAAAAAATACATAAATAACCTAATTATTACATCACAAATATATATATCTGTGGCAATAGGGAATAAGTACGTGCTTAAGTCGACTTAAGCAAAATTTAAGTTACTGACACCTTTGTAATGTCCGTACTTCCAAGTACACTTAGTTTCAACTGTTATCCAGGAAGTTATAGCGAAATAACTTCCTGTTTGTCTTTTTTCAATGTCTTATCGCATTTGGGAAAAACGTTTAAGAAACTTTAAGTTGTTTTTCCAAATCATAGAAACTTATTTGACAACTTATTAATTGCAACGCCTGCGTACTTTTGATAGATATAAAATGATTTCCAAAACATAAGCTATTTCATTAAATTAATTTTAAAGTTTAAAATTGCTCTTCTACAAAATTTAAAAATTAGATTTAAGCGCTTTTTCCTTATTTCTACAGATACATTCAAAATAAAAATTCTTAATAAAAGGTTTTAAAATTTCTAATTAAAGCTGCTTTAACTACAGCGGCTTAATACTTTTGTATACAAAGCATACTTTCCAGTTAAAGACTTTATGAAATTAACTTCAATGAAAATAACAGAAATTAAACAAAATTTAATCATATAAGAGAGAAAGACGGTTGTTAGATCTTACAATATTGCCAGAAAATTATACAGAAAACGTCTAAGAATCGTGTGAACTTACATTTGTTTTCTGGAAATATTGTCGGAAAAAGCATTGTCAGACTTCAAACTAACAATAATAATGCGAAATATGCGACAATCGTTTGTCAGCACGATGTTAGGTCTGACAATATTGTAAGATCAGACAACCGTCTGTACAGAGCGTATGTAAATTGAAAATTTATTATATAAAAATTTTTTATCCAGAATATTCTTCATTTTATAATACAAATTAAATAATAATTGCTTGCAATCGATTAATGAATATATTCATAGGTAGAATTTAAATAAATTTTCCACACAATAATTTTCTTTGTTTACAAACTGCTGAAATTAAACCAAAATATTTTCAGATGAATAAAACAAATGTTGATTTTTTAACATTAATACTAGTATGTATTATAATTGTGCTCCTATTTGTGATTTTGAATAGATACACATACATGACATGGCCATGAAAATATACTTTTAAAATAACCATAAAGTTATCGATAACAAACGATTTTTAACAAGGTCCCTTTTTTGGTGATTTTTTTAAATAGTAAGCAAAATTATTAAATTTGGAGTTGATAAGCGGGTTAACTGATTAATTGAAACTTCATATGGCACTAAAAGCTGAGTAGTCGAGCTCACGTTTGAATTTTGGCTTACACCCCACAAAGGTAGACTTCACATTTTCAGAAAGTAAAGCCATTCCTACAAACATTGAACATTGGGCATGTAAAAGAATTAACTGATACGAATTTCTTATTTTTTCAAACGAATCTGAAAATTATTTTTCCGTTAAGAATAATAAATTTTTCATCGAACTATTTTATTAACATGCAATTTAAGTTTTGAAGTCTGGCTTAAGTTCCTTTTAATTCTTTCTAAGTAAAAAGAATATTTTTTTTTTGCAAATTAGGTGATTCATTTTTAAAGAAAAAAATTGGAAAATTTTAAATTTTAAGAATTAAGCATTTTCCAGATCGCTATATCCGCCTTCAGCATTATTTGTATATATCTACGTTGCAAACATCATCTATTTATTCCTCTTTAACCAACCAAACTTATATAAAGGAATACGAGAAAAAGTGTATTCAATCTTCAATCGCCAGTTGGTGAGAACGAAGTCTTCCACTATACAAAGCTTCCCCCTTGTTTGATGATTTTCTTCGTTATTTACAAAAAATTCAAAAATTAATTTTCAGTTTATTTTTCCGTAAACTTCCCTGGTAGAGTACTCATCTGCTTTGAATAATACATACTGCAGTTTATATGCTTAAAATTTTTCGCTTTAGCAAATAAATGAATTAAGTAGGCTAAAGTTCGTTTATTCTCTCGAATTACTCATTCAGGTTGTAAGAATATTTGTTTGTTTTAAAAATTAGGTGATAAGTTTTAAGAAAAATGAAAAAATTGTATTTTAGACACCAGAAAAATGCAATGCTTTTTCTGGATCGCTACATTCTTCTTCAGAATTTTTCGTAAGATAACCATAAGTACCTATGTATTTTGGGAAGTGTTTAGTTGTGAACATCATAAACCAATGAAATTCAGGAAAAGGAATACAAGAAATTTTATTAATTTTAACATGATCTCATCCATCTATATTCAGTTGGTTAGAACGAAGTCAACCTACTAAACACTGTTCGCTTATCCTTTTAATTACTGCAAAGCATCTGAAAAATCCTACTATGAAAATTATTAAATTTTTTTATGTGTTGTTGGCTTTACATCAATTTTATAAAGTTTATAATTACATGAATTTATAAACATTAAAGGAACCTTCCAAAATTATTCATATGTATATTTAAAAATATATTTAAAATTGTGTAAAATAAAAAAAAAAAAAAAAAAAAAAAATAAAAAATATTTTTTTATTTTATTTTATAAATTGGAGTAATATTTTTTATGGCTTAAGTGCTTTACTATAGAGATAGAAAAATTAGATACTATCAGAAAGTAATGCAGTTTCTGGATCGCTACATCATTCTACGGCATTCTACACCACCTATAAAATATATTAATTTCTCGAATTCTATTTTTCTATAAAAGATGTTTAAATAGAAAAATGTTTAAAATTGAAACTACTTTGTATCTAATTTTTCTTTATCCTTTTATGATAATAAAATTAGGACTGAAAAATTATTGATTCAAAATTTTTTATTAATATTAATTAATTTTTTACAAAACACGATATTACACAAACCTATTTGATTCATTTTTCTTTACCTCAGACGTTAAAAAAATTTCTTTCGAACTAATTTCTAATAGATTAAATCGTGTAAATTATGGTACAAACACAACTGGGACGAACGAAGAACTTCGCACAGTACAAGGAATTCGTCGACAAAAATTCGTTGCGTAAATTTGTCGACTATAACACAACGAGTACGAACAAAATTTAAAGAAGTAACAAAACTTTACCAGATCTCTGGTTTTCTCTGGATACTTTTATATCATTTGGTACCAGATTATATCAGCATTAATTGTTTTTCACTTTCTCAATAATAGTTTCACTATTATGCATTTTTATATAAATTATGATAAAATTACACCAAATTTCATAAATTAATTCAATTATAAATACATTTTTGTTTACAATTGGCAGTTGATAGTGTGACCATATTTCAACAAAAAAAGACATAAATTGTAAAAAAAGAAATATGTATAAACAAAAAATATATTTAAAACAAAATTATCCAAACAAAAAATATTTATTTGAATTGTAGGCTTCAAATAAAAAAGAAAATAATTAAAAATAATTAAAATAGACGAATTTCGTTGACGTACGTTGATTGTATGCATTTTCATAAACACAAATGTATTTTATTTCTTTCGACAAATATTCGGAACGAAAAATTCGTCTTTCGTCCCAGTTGTGTTTAAAGCATTACAGAACTCAAATTTAATAATTATTCGGTTTTGTAATATCACTCGTTTTAAAAATGAATTGCTTTGCAGAACAAGGTATACAGAACATTTGTATCCCATATAAAAGTCATCAATCTTCCATTAACACTTGCCCTTTTTGCAACCTGCAGCACTCTTGAGCATTTAAACGAATAAATAAACATTTTTACAGTCAATATGCTTTATGAATTTGCATTTTCGAAAGGTAATACATCCCATATGTTATTACTTTGTTATGCATTAAACATATACATACAAACATAGACTTTATCATCAAATTCAATTGTCAATAGATAGAGAAAATCAAAAATTTTATTGATGCACTACGGCAACAAAATTACATTAACAAAATTAAAAGTACACACTCTTAAACTCACACATACACATACAAAGTTTCAATAGAAGAATAAACAAAAACATGCAAATTTCAAAAAGAAAAAGAATTAAAACACAAGCTAAAGGATTTTGAATAATTAAAATTAAATTAAATGAACTGAAATGAAATGATGTGCAACGAAAACACTTACTTACCATTTCTTAGAAATTTACTGAATTGCTCTTTTTGTTAACGAACAAAGGAAAATTTGTGCCATATGTTTCAAACTCAAATAGACATTTTCATACAATTAAGCAGCGAATAAACTTTGCACTGTTTGGACTTTTAAAACTAAATTTATTTGATTCGTTGGATCTGTGCTAACCTTAGTTAGTGTCTTGATGCCTAATACACTTTTGTTCTTTTATTCAGTCAGTAATGAAGTGATGAAGAATGGAAAGAAAGTTGTTGAATACTTTTGGTTCTTGCTTACAAGAATTTTCTTATTTAACCGTTCAACTACATGTAGTCTGTGTTCACCAGGTTGAACTGAATTACAGCATCAGGTAGTAACTTGGCCAAACTCAACATGATTCTCAAAACAGTGTGATTGTAATGCAGAAAACCAAAATCGACTACACATTTCTTACAAAAGCTTTTAAAGCTTTTTTTCTAATACATATAAATACATGTTATTTAATACTCGTACATGTAATGTGAGTATCCTTAAAGTGAGAACAACAAGTTGTTAGAAATTAAAGCAACAGGAGGTATTTTCTATATGAAATCAAAAGCTTTAAACTTTCATCTTCTATAAAAGCTTTAATAATTGTCTCTTTTTTGTTAATTACAGCCTGCAAATTTGATAAGGAAAAAAATAACACCCACATACTTTTACAATAAAACAAGTGCTAAAGCTTTTTTGTTCATTCATATTATTTGTGAAAATAGAATTCAAGCATGTACATATACATACATATTTCTGAGTACAGACTCACCGCACTCAACACACACACAAATTCACATATTTACACGTAGCTGGGTATTTGTTTTAAATACTCGTATGTATTTCTTACGCTTTCTAGCTCTTTCTTCATGAATTCCTTTAAAAAAAATATCAATTATTTCACGACAATTTCTGTTTGCAAACACCCACACAATTTTTAAATAATAAAAACTAGAAAGAAAACTTTGCTCAGCCAACCATCTAAGGAGTGACAAAAAAGTTTAAATATTACAGTTCGAGTTGTAGCTTTTAATTTCTCTTTATTTCCAACTAATTACACTGACTATGTTATATGTTAATTTATTGCTTTATAAATTGTTATATTGAATTATAAATAACAAAGTTAATTGCAGAAATATATGCAGGTACTTTGTTTGAAAGAGTAAATACTCCTGTATGTGAGTATAAACATAAAAAATAAACTTAAGTTGGTCTTACTTTTCTGAATCTTATTTTTAATGATTTTTTTGAAATGTGTGTTTTTTTTGTAGAATTCTCAATTGCTTATAGAAATTATAAAAACGAATAATTATTTCGAATTTTATTTTTGTTTATGTATTTGTTTTCCATTGAACGAAGGTAATCAATGTGTTCTTACAAAATCATAAAAGAATCACTAGGAATTTAAATCAAAGTAAGTTTTGGAGAATTGTCAAGTTTCAAAAGAACTCATGCAAATTTTTAGTTTTTTCAGCAATTGTCAGGATAATACAAATATAGTTTTTTTTTATAAATAGGTCTCTTCCATGGAGAGTTTTAAATGGCGAACCGGAAAAAGGTATTATATATTAGGTGTGCAGACACACACGTAGTGTACGTCCTGCCAATATGTTGTTTGATTTTGCTTTGAAAGTAATCCATACCAAATTTTAAGGCTCTTATTTTTATAGTACTTCACGTATTCGTATTTACTTTACATAAATTTATATAAAATTCTAAAAATGATTGCAAAGTTCTGTAAAAGGTGTTTAAAATATTTTTATAACAATGTAACTCCATAAAGTAGAAATACAAATTTTACTCAATTGGCTATTTGGCAGTAAGTAATTATTATTTTGTCATTTTTTTTCCAAACAGTGCCAGCTGTTGCGCAATTTTATTTAAAATATTCCGCTTTCAATTCATATCGCCAATCGCGCCAAAAATATCTCGCTTTCAATTCATATTTTGTCAGCTGTTTCACCATCTGTTGCCGTGTTACCGTGTTTAAAAAATCCCGTTTTCAAAAATAAAAGGTGCCTTAAAATATGCGAACTTTCACTGCTTTTTCTCCACTTTATCTTGAAAATAAGATATTTTGCGGTAAAATGTATTCTATATTTGAACCAGGATACTAAGGTACCTCCTCACAAATTTTTGTTAAAATCAATTCAGTAGTTGTGACGTGATGCGAACGCAGACAGACAGACAGACAGACAGAAAACAAGTTACAGTTTTATTATATGTATAGATTTAACAAAATTTACTTAGTTTCTTATAACTCAAGAACTAGTCACTATTTCCCTTTAATTCCGTTTCTTATAGGATTTATTTTTCCCAGAGGAAAGGGAACTAGCAAATGATTTGTCATGTGAGTAGCTCTTAAGTGATAGGTATGTAAGTACCTTGTTTCAAATATAGGATAGCTTTTTACTATAAAAATATCTCATTTCAAAGAGAAAAAAAAAATAAAAATAAAAATCCGAAAATACATATGCATGTAATTTTTTGGCACCGCCTTTTATTTTTGTAAACGGAAAATTTTAGCAACTTTAATATAATTAATATATATATATATATATACACTACTATATATATACACTATATACAAAGTAAATATATAAACCACATCTGTAGCACTATAAGAGTCCTAAAACGGTATTAAAAAGTCTAGAGTGGCCTTCACTAAACTTTACCATACCTAATGGAAACAGATTTTTTTGATTACATACATATATATTACATAAAAAATAAAAGTTTAAAGTATATAAAATCGATGCCCTACCAAAGGAAAATATTTTTCAAAATTTTAGATTTAGCCCTTCCCCTAAACACCTAAATCTCCCTTCGTGTTTGGACAGAAATGTTCGAACCTGTAAATATTTCTAGATAACTCTAAGAGAATATGAAATTTTAACGTTATAAGTTGAATCATGCTCCAAAAAATAATTATTTTCGAATTTGTGTGTCAAGTAAACTACCCTTCCCGATTATGCCCAAACACTATACAGCTTTGGACCACGGGCAGACACATATTATATGGAGATGCTGTGCAGACTTGTCCTTGAGCAAATGTTAGCAATTACTATAGACTCTGTGATAAGGAAGAATGACGACATTCATCAGTTGCCAGTCTGAAATCACTATAGTCGACAGTAAAAGACTAGTAACAACACAAGAATCAATAAATGTATACCTTGCTAAAATATGTATATATGTACATATATAAAAATGTATTAGTCGATAAGGGCCCCATGAAGTTAGTGGTCTGCTGCTACATAACAAAAAAAAAGCTTTGCAATAAACAGTTCTTAGGATATATAGTGGATGACAATGGAATGGAAACTTTGTTTGAAACTCTATTCCGTTATATATAACTGAATTGTTAATTATGGCTTAGTTCTTTTACTCACTTTTATTACTCCATAGCACTGAAAGAATAACTTTTACAAATTCTATGATTAAATTTATTTTTGTATTCCGTTATTTTAGATTTAATGATTTTTATTTAATATTTTTTTTATTTAAAAAAAAATATTACTTAAATTTAATAATTTTTTTAATTTAGAAAAAATTATTATTAACTTCTTAAAAACTCTATTCCGTAGTTTTAGTTTTAAATAAAAATTTTTTTTTATTTCATACAAATTTTTGTTGCATTCCACGTCACTCTCTGTATAAGTAAATAAATATTATTTTCGCTGTTTTAGCGACCCCAAATTAATGTGGGAAATACTTTTTTTAAACCTTTAAACTATAAAAAGATTTATTATAGTTTTATTCAGTTTAAAATTTAACTAAATGCATCAAACACATTTAAATTTAATTATGGATTTATTAAAAAAAAGGGTTATAATTTTTAATTTTTATATACAAATAAATTAAATTAAGTTTTTGTTATAATACAAGTGGAACGCTTTTATTAAATTAATTTTACATATTATTCTAAAACTTACCTCGTTTTTATTTCTGGAAATTCTCTCTTGCATTTAACTTTTCATTTTATACGATTTCACGGTGTCAAATATATACACTTTGTTTGTTATTTTAACGACTTTATTTCTTATTTTTTTTAATATTTCTCGCGTTTATTCGTGATATTTTTATGATTGTTTTTCTATTGTTTGTCAATAGGCTCGTTTTCAAATTTGATATCAAAACTTTTCATAACTTATCCACAACTATCCAGAGTGAAACAAAAACCAATAACATTTGAAAAAATTTAATAAATTCTACGTTTTAATATGCAACTCATAATAAGTTGTTTCACTATTATGACCAGTAGAATAACAATAACAACAACCGTATAAAAATATAACAACCAGTTCCTCTTTAACTGACTGTTTAATATCCTGACTGACTGGCCTGTATGGTTTCACAATATTTTTCTGCTTGTTATCATTGAAAATGTTTTATACATTTTAACAAACCATGACATTTAGTTGCTGCTGTTTTTATATTGTACAGTTGATATAAAAAGTGTGCGTACATAAGATTTCTTTAGAAGCGCATAAGAATGACATAATCACAATTCTAATAAACTTAAAATCAAGTTAGTTTTCTCTTATTCCTTAAGTCTCTTTAATGCCTTATAAATTTCGAGTCAAATGACTAATTACAGCATATTAAATTAAAAAGCATGTGGTTGACGTCTGTGTATGCTGCGTGTAAAAAACTGTTTTTAATAGTCTTAGAATTTATTGTATTACATATTTAATAACTTGGCGATCCAGGAGATCTTTCTTAACATTTTCTGTCATACAAATGCTACTATTAAAAGATTGACTACTAGTAAAAGATTTTGTATTGGAGGAAAATAGTGTGCTGCTTACAAAAACTCAATTTTTTTTTGCTGGGTCGCACAATTTGTCGACCTTTTATTCATTACTATTATACACAACTATTAAAATTTTGAATTTATTTTGCATTCTTCAGAGAACAAATTCGTTTTTGTTCTGTTTTTTTAATAAAATTAATTTTACTGTCGATAAAAACTTAAGCACGAAGAATTAAATTCAATGCAAAAAAAAAAAATTAAAAACTTTTTAAAAAATGTATATTAATTTTTAATGAAATATACAGAAAAACTCGGTTATAACGAACTTCGTGGAAGTTAAAAAATGTTCTTCATAAGAAGAGTTCCTACTAAATAGTTCCGACAGATAGATTTTCAAAACACAAGTTCGCAAAAATTTCCATTTTTGATATTTATCTATTTTGATTTTAAATCAAATACATGTGTGACGCAAGCTGACGAAAGGGTAAAATTTTCAGTGCGGTACAGAACAATATTTCATGTTTTCTGTTGCACCAAACAATATCTTGAGATCAATTACAAAACACATTTTATTTGATATTTAAAATATTGAATTAAGCAGTCGTAACAACTGAAAACTTGCAAAAAGTAGTTTTTTTTTTTTGTAAGAGAAGTAAACTCAGGCAATTAATGCCTATTATATTAACTGTGTTAATTCCTTTGGAAAGGGAGAGGATTGGATAAGACAGATGGTAAGTGTGATAGTAAAGCTTCACTTATGTCAAAACTTTAATTGCGCGTTATAATTATTTTTAGAACAGCTTTGCAGCGCCTCTGATGTTATGTAGGCGTATTAATTTGAAGCTAGCATAGCCAATTTATAATTATTTTACTTTGACGACGATTTAGTGCTATGTGGTAATACCTGCGAAGGAGGGCGCTGTGACATGCATAATTATGAAGAGAATTAATAAATATTAGAAAAATTTAACTCGTGACCATGCTTTAGTAGTCAACGTGCTAACCATTTGAGCTGCAGCACCCTTAGTTGTCAAACTTTTGAACTTAAAAGTTCCAAAAGCTATAACTTCGTCAATTAGATTTTTGCATTATGTCCGGAATTTTTTTCTACTAACGTTTATATGTGTCATATGTTCCCGTATCATAAAAATACTATCACGAAAATTAATCCTGCTAATGTTTATTTTGTAAGAGTAAAATGTTTGAAATTGAACTTCTGAGCCCATTAAAATTACTTCGTTATAACGGAGTTCACCACAATAAATGTTTAAGTAAGAAAATAGCAACCAAAACCAAAAACTTTGGTATTCCTTCGTTACAATCGGAATTTTGTATTAACTGAGTTCTTTATTGGGTTTTACTGTAAATATATTAAACAGAAATATGTCAAATAAATAATCTGCTAGGAGAAATAAAATGACCGAAACCTATTTAACCCTTTTTTCCACTCAAGCTTTTATTCAACTTCGCGTTTGAGTAGAATGTGTTAAGGACTTTGTGATGAGATAGAAATCCGTCAAAACTTTTAGAAATGTATTAGAAAAATTGTATATTTTGTACGAAAACTTTTGCTAGAGAGTGTATGTAGTTTATTGTTTTTATTCAGTTGAGAATTGTGGATGCGTGATTTTATGAGGCATCAAGAAGCATCCAGAAAAAATATAAGTATAAATTTTAACAAAAATATTTTCGGTCCTTATAAAAGAACCAAAGTTAAATTACACATTTCGATGTTTAAGTTGGAATACAAAATCATGAATGGAATTTTAATAAAAATTCATTTGAACTGGAGGTCCTAACTTGTGGAACTTGAACTGCCGTTTCCATTATACCTTAAGAGATGACCCTCATAATTGATTAAAAAACAGTTTTAATTTTGATACTTGCCAAAATGAGACACTTTATGCTGGAAGAAAATTAAATAACTATAATTTTTCATTAATAGCGTGTTATTAACCCAAATTATAAATTCACTGAAATTGAATACTACGGAAGCTAGTCTCGATGGCCATTTCGCTAAGTGCTCAATCATCAGGAAACCTAAACCCAAATTTTAGATGTGCTAAAGTTACTCTTATGTTGAGAAATTTTATTTGATTAAATAAGAATTAAGTGAAAAAATTTCAACAACAAGCTACAAAGCTCAAACAAAACAATAATCAATATTTTCTTACTTTATTTCTACATTGGCTGGTTTTTTTTTCCAAAAGTAAATAATATTTAAAACGTACTATCGAGCTCATAAAACTAAATCGTTGCTGGTTAAAATAACATTCTCGTCAAATTCTCTTAGCCTGAAGACATTGCTGCTGTTTCTCAGAGTGAAGAGAAAATCCGCCAACATAAAGTTTTTATCGTTCCCAGAAACTCAACACTTTCTTGAAAAGCTGTTGCCACTAGGTAAAATCCCGGTTAATATACTTTAAGGACCGTAGATCAGGCCACATTCGTAAATGCTGAGATCAGACAATGCAGTTTTTGGGAAATTCACGTGAAGAGCACATACTGCATGATTATCTTGTTTGCGGTTTCGTAAAATTAAATTCCTTAAAAGTTCTATCTTAAATACGTTGGAACTGTAAGAAAAATCCCTTGGGTCACGTTACTTAAGGCGAATTTTAACTACGATAGAAATAAATGATTTTGTCACACATAACTTTTAACTAGCACATCTCTGACGTGCATATGTGTATTTATGTAATATATATATAAATAAATAAATGGAACCGGTTATAATTTCACATCATTATTACTCTCTAACACACTCACACACATATTTGGAAAATAGAAAAAAATATATATTTGTATGTGTGCTTATTCGCAATTTGCGTGGGTATTTTTTGGTAGGTTCTGTTTTCTTTTTTACTTTGTATTTTTATTTATATTAAAAACGGTATATACTTGTAACAAAACTTAAAGCTTAACCCAGTGATGACGTCGTTTATTTTGTGGTGGTTGGAAAAAACTCAATATTTCTTAAAGCTGCCTGCCTGCCTGCCACAAAGTCTTTCCATACAGCTTTGTAGGTTTTGATTTATCTCGGTGAACGAATATACAAGTACACATTCAAACAATTTGTATTTTGTTATTATTTTTAGGAAATTCATCCCACTACTCTGCCTAATTCCTATTGCCACCAAGACTGGTGAAAAGAGAAGCCAACCGAATAATATGATGATAAAACAAAAATGTCGACGCAAAATATATTGTTTCAATCAATGTTATTTTTACTTTTCTTCATTACATTTTAATCGCGATCAGACCTGTTTCTCTTTCCCTGCCCTCGAGAGTTTTGCCATCTTGCTCTGAAATTTTGGCTAGTGGCTAGCCTAGGTTAACTGTGCCATCCTAATGTATTTTGTGCTGTATTTTATTGAAGCAACTAGCTGTGCCCGCCACTTCGTCAGCGTCCTTACAATATTTTGTTCGATTTGGCTTTGAAAGCAATCCACACCAAATACTCTTACTTGGTTAGTGCTTCAGTTATGGTTTATGTATTTACTTTATTTAAAGGATCTCATCCATACTAAAATATTTGCCTTAAAGTATGCATATCGGTAAAATTACGCACTTTCACTGCCTTTCCCCATTTTATCTTGGAAATAATATATAAATATTTGATTCAGGATACTAAGGTACCTCCTCACAGAACTTTGTTAAAAACCATCCAGTAGTTTTTACGTGATGCGAACACAGACAGACAGGATAGAAGTTACTGTTCACTATTACTTTTCTATATGTATAGATATGTATATCATGATGAAATCGATTTTGTTGTTCATGGTACATATGTACGTAATTGTTGCTTAATGTTAACTATTTGGTTTAGTACCGTATAAAACTCGAATGAATGTTTTAAATATTTAACTAAACGCTATTTAAAGAACCAATCAGAGGAAATTATGCTAAATGCATCTACCGGAATAAAAGACTGGAAGAAAATTTTCAGGAGTACCTAAATCCTGCGCAAGGATATTCCGGAATAATGTCTCTCTGTTTGTAAACTCTAGCATTATAACCAGACTTAAAAACCACATATGTTTGTACGTAGATATCTGGACGTGAAAATTATAAGTCTTCTGACAGGCATACAATAAAACATATGGGTCGAAAAATTGTTAAGTTTTTTGCAAAAAACTTTTACTCTGATCTTTCGCCATATAAAAAAGTTAGTGAAACGCCAATCCCTTAAATTAACTGTGAAAAAATCATAATTTTGCTATAAATATTCTCGAAGCTAAGCTTTAAGAATTTTAATAGTTGATTTAATAATTTAATTTATTTAAATTAAAAATTGTGGGCATAATTAGTTTGTTTAAAAATTCTTTTTAAAGCATTTTAAATAAATCGGTCAAGTGCGATTCGGACAATATTTAACTTTAAAAAAACAACTTAAGCAGTGTCTTGTTATTTGATAAAATAATTAAATTTAACGCTTTTAATTGAACTATATCAATATGTTAGTTCTTTTCTTTTGCTTAGTAGGTCAGTTATAGTTTCCATAAAAATTGATAAAAATTTCCAGAGTCTAACTATTATGGTTTGAAAATAAGACCATATGCGTGTATATATGTACATGAAGTAAAAAGAAATGTGAACTAATGAACTGAACTGAACTAAGCAGCTGGACTAAGCTAAGGAGCTTAACTGAACTAAGGGTCTGAATTGAACTAAGGAGCTGAACGGAGCTAATGTGAGCTCAGTGTGGAGATCAGCTCACTTAGGTTATTTAAGTGTTCATGAACTCATGTCGTTCATGAACTACATAACTCTAATAATTGAAAGCTTTTTAGGTAACTTTATCTATGTTGAATACAAAAAAAATACACAGATAAAAATGTATCCAGTGTTGTCAACTTGATTGGAAGGAAAAATTATCGTTTTGATCCAAGGAAAATTGCCGTTGAACATAAGCCAAATTGGCCAAACCTCAAATATTTTGGGTTGTTTACTTATTTCAGAAAATAATCAGTCTATTGCTAAATAATATTACACTGGTATATTTTATTTTGGTCAGTCCTCGGAGGTTGTCCCCTACTCATATGTTGCACAGTGGTGTTTTATGGATATTTGATTTGTACTTTTTCACATTAAAAATGTGTGTCATATAGAAAAGCACCAAAAATTCACTTCCAAACGCCGGCCCGTAAATGGAAGTTTAATTTAATTTTAGACCGACGGTATAAATAGTAGGAACATTTCCCTTTAATACTCATATATTTCTTATAAAACGTATACTATTCTTATAAAACATACACTATAATATTCGTATTAGAAACTAGCCGAGCTCTCTTTTATTAACTTTCGATACTTACGTTTAATGATGTAAATTTTTGATTTGAAATTAGGTGCAATTAAATATAGTTGATGATATAGTAGTTATTATTTCCGTTTTCCTCGTAAACTACTTAATTTATTTAAATTTGTTCAACAGCCGAGTAAAAGTATTTCTTTGATAGGACTTCTTTCACCATATTAATTGCAGCCAATTGGGCGAGGGAAAAAAGTTTGAACTAAGTTTATTTTTAGTATTTCATATCAAACCGACTACACCTAAATAAATGGTCATAAACTTGAATATGCGACGTTTTTCTTTTTATCGCCTTTTATTTCCGTCCTTTCTTCTCACCATTGTTTGCATGTACTTGTATACAGTAATTCGCGTAGCTGTGGGACCATCATCTATCTACGTCATTACAACTGCGCCTATATTGAAACAATATTTATCTTTTCACCAATTTAAACAGAGCAACTAAATAAATAAATTTTTATTTTCTATTCCAACAATAAAAACTTAATTTTATTCAGACGCTAACAGAAATGCAAAATGGACTCATTTAAAAGCTTTTTTGAAGTTTTTTAGATTTTGTTTTAAATATTTGGAAGAAACATATTGTTCCAGATTTACAGTTTGTTTTAATCTTTCTAAATTTTTGACAAAGACCTTAAGAAACTTTCATTTAAACAAACAACAATTACCAAAAAAAAGGAAAATAAAAGCTTTGCACTGTCTCGGTATTTTTATTTGCACTGTTTTATTTTTTAATCTTACTTTCACTTTTTACAGTTTTTTTCATTTTGCTTTATTTTAAATTGTTTAAAACAGCAACTAAAAGTTGTTGTATTATTTGACCTTTAACATTTATAACTTTTATAATTATAATTAATATTTTTAAAATATTTTTTACTTAAGAACTCGTGTTGAACTTTATACTTTTTCATACGATGTTGACTTCTAACGAAGGACTTCTGTCCTACTGAAATATTTTTCTTATTGTATGTCGTGGCAAAAATTTCCAGCACACACAATTCTTCTTTGACACTACACCACAATACAACCAACACAACGCTCACGCACATACCATTTTTGTTGTTGTTTTTGTTCATTCGTACGAAGAAGAAGGATGTAAAACAGCAAGAGGATTGTCAAAAACGCTCACACATACGTAGAGTTTTATTCTGACTTCTAAAAAGCTTTTTACTGTTTAGGTGTGTGTTAGTAAGTCTATGCTAAATGTCAAATAATACGCATAGAACCTACCCAGCGAACATATAACTTTGATCGCAAGTTATAACTGTTTTGAAATTAAAGTTTGTCACAAATGGTGTGAAGAGAGTGAAATTGATTTGAGAACTATAGCTTTCTCAACAAAAACTTTATCATTTTATCTCACACGTTTTTCGCAAATACTTCCTTAAATGTTGATTACGTGGAAAATTTTATTTATTAATATTATAATATTATAATATTTAAATTTAGTTATAATCTTTTTATTATTATATTATAAACTTCCTATTAATGAATTTTAGTAGTAAGGCTTGAGTTGGGTTTATTCTTATTGAATTGAAAGAATATTTTTCACAAATTAGGGGAATAATTTTAAAGAAATTTTTTTTATTATCTAATTTTTAAAAAATATTCTTTCAAATTAGCAAGAATAAAATGAACTTTAGCTTAACGTTAAAATAAGTTTGTTTTTTATTTATTTATAAAAATTTTTTAATTCATACATTTTGTATATTTAATTTTGGTAAATTATAACTACAAATTATAACTACAAATTATATAAAATTTAACGATAAATTAAATATGTATTAAATTGAGAAAATACCATTTTAAAAATAAGAAATATTTTATTCATATTTACCCTAATAATCGATACCTATAATAGGACTGTAACAAGACCATATCTGTACATGAAATATTTTTTTGAAAATTTTATTGCTGGTGCAGATAGTAATCGAAATGGAATACAAAACAGCAATTTTTAGAATTTTTATCTGTCATCTGTCCGTCTGTCTGTGTTGACATCACGTAAAATCTACTGAATAAATTTTAATAATATTTTGTGAGGAGGTATCTTAGTATTTTGATTAAAATATCGAAAGTGAAAATATCGATAGTGAAAGTACGTAATTTTACCGATTTAAAGTTTAATATGGCAAATATATTTTTTTTTTTCAAATTAATATCAATTTGAATTTTAATACTAAACTTAAATCTGTGTTCACCTTTAGAAAAGTTAATATCGAATAAAAAATTAATTTTTTAGGCGTATAACTTAGTGTTTGCTGGGTAACTGCGGTGTATGCTTAAGACAGAGACTGACATTTATTAAGGTACATAATCGCTATATTATTAATGAAATATATTTCAAACCGAAATGTAAAAATATATAACAGAGGTGCTAAAAGTAAATTTGGACATTACCTTAAAATGGCAAGAATAATTTAAATTAGTGTAATTTTTAAAAAATAAACAAAAACCTGTTTTTAATTTTACTAGGCTTTTCCGTCAAGATGAATATAACAATATTCTAAAATATTCATTAAGATGTAGAGTTATAAAACTTAAAAAGCATCTTTGCAGAGACATTATGCGTCTCTTTTTCTACAGTACATTTATGGGTTAAAAAATTGTATTAAAAATAATTTAATTAATTAAAATTTAAGAAGTCCAGCTAAGTAAGTAACATTTTTTTAATTTAGCAAAACATTTTATCCGAATTTTGTATGAAAAAAAATTGTTTACAAGTTGTTTTTCGATATATCTGAAACTTAGGGGTAAATTTAGTGTTTGGTACATACATACATAGTTATTATATGATATGATAACTAGGTATGATAACTACCTACCTAGTTATTATATGTTATATTAACATAAAAGTATATAATAATGTTTTTATATGTTATAACGAAATACAATAATTAGTATTAGTTGTTTTGAATATATCTATGGGGAAATCTAGAACGAATTTAATAAAACGGGGTACAGATTTAAATTCACACCTCAAATAATCTAACGGATAACTCCCGAATGCTCCAGCGTATTCTTTTGTAATTAAAAGATACTAAAAATAAAAGTATATAAACTTATTGCCTTTAGGCCCATTAACTAAAGTTAGGATTTTATCGGAGAGATAAGTAGATTTTCGTTATAATAACGAGGGTAGCACTAGTTACCATAACATGCCTTTAAAGTACGTGATAGTTAAAAGTTGATTTCAGCTTACTTATAATAGTGAAAAACTAATTGTCTCTCCGATAAATTCCTAACTTTAGCCCAAGACCCATTATTATAACTTGCCAATAGCAAATTGTCATAATATTTACCAGTTTTAATTCTTTTTAGTCCAAATTAGATTTATTATCCGTTGTGTTAGCAACACTAAATAGTTAACTGAGTTATTTTACAACAAACTGCTTCACAATTGTAATCTTTAATAAGATTTTTTAAAAAAAATTCATTAATTTATGAATAAATTTTTTATTTCACATTTTTCGATTTCTCTTAAAAAATCGTCATCTTTTGTTAAAAACTTCAATGTGTCTAGAATATTTTTATTATTTTATTAATAATCATTTGAAACTATTTGACAGCTGTTTTCACATCTTAACTGATAATCGTTAGAGTAGTTGGTTTTGCCAATTACCAGCTTTTTTCAATATAAACAAATATAAACTCAGGAAAATTGTAAAGCTCCCATTTATTGATTTTTAACACTCGTCAGACCCCAAGTAGAAAGTAGATGGGACATAACAAAAATAAACATTTACGCAACAGTTTGTGATAAGAAAGAATTCACAAAAAGCAACAAAAAGCTCACTCTCTCTGCTGGTGCGACGTAACTTCCACACAATTGGAAGTTATATTATATTTTAGAAAGCTTTACATACAGTTGTAGTTGTGCAGTGGAGAGCTCATGCGCTCTAGATCTCTTAAGGAAACCGCCTGTTGCCATATACTGCTTTAGATATTTAAGAATATATAAATAAATATATATGTGTGTATGTATGTATATATACCATTTCAAAGGCTCCAAATCATCATTATTGTTTTATATGCTAAAGTTGTCGTTGTGTTTTTCTTTGACATCAAGACAATTATTAAAACAATAAATTGTATTAGAAACAATTTACTGATAAATAAGTATGGATGTGTAAATATGCATGCAAAATATGACATAAATTGTTTCTGGATACGGTCGTTTGTGTGAAAGATATATTCCACTACTTAAACAAACACTTGTTGTTGCTGCTGCCACACCGCGTATTAAAAGTCAGTCAATTTGCATTTTCTATTTTATTAAACTTACGCTATGGTGCCACAGCAAAAATCCTAAAAAATATATTTGTCATCATTATCATTGTTTTAATTTTTGCTGCGAATTAAGTTTTCCAATATTCTGGATGAACAAAATGTTATCATAACACAGAAAAATAATTAGGGTTTTGGCTTAATCACATTATCCACAAAATAATTATTTTTGTAGATTAAAAATGGAATTTAAAAAATTTTATTTTTACAAAAACTAACAAAATTAAATTTAAAAATATTGAATTTTATCTTAAAACAAGATTTATTAATAATTATTTTTCTAGATTAAAAATGAAATTTTTAAAAATTTTATTTATTATAGGAGTATCCTTACGCGATAAGGCTATGGGTCGATTGTAAATCTTCAGTTACAATTTTGTTAAACTACTTGTTGAATTCACCACCTATTGTATGCGTGGTAAGTCGTCCGTTTCTACAATAGTTATACAAATTTGGTTGGCTTTTTACTTTTTTTGCATTAGTTTATTGAATGTCGTAGAATGTATTCAGAATTGAAAAAGCCTATATAATCATATTTTTTATTTTTTAATAATATTTTACGTCCAATGATATATTTTATATTTACATTTAGCTAATAAATAGTAGTAAAAATATTATTTAAGATTACAATTTTTTATTGAATTTTTTTTAGTTCCTTGTATTCCCCTCAAGAAAACATTTCGATACAAGTAAAAATTCTATTTTATGAGATGACATTGATTGGAAATAGTAATTTTCCTTTTAATTTAGGGTAATTTTATTATTTTCCCTTTTCTAAAGTTTTTTACACCAACTAAATATTTACAATTACAGTCGAATTCGGTTAAGCGCAAATAAAAAGTGACACGATTTATTTTTCACTTATCCGGAATTTTTAATTATGAGGACTTCGGGTAACTGACAACGAGTTTCTTTTAAACGTAGCGAACACTTGACATTAAAAACAAGGCTGACGTATATTTAATTTCAACTCAGATTAATATAATTAACTACTAGCTGTGCCCGCCACGTTCTAGGCGTCCTGACTATATTTTGTAATCCACACCAAACTTTAAGACTCTTTCTATTATCACTATAAAAGTTATGATTTATGTATTTTCTTTATATAGAGGTATCCATCCCTGGATAAAATTCTAAAATTTGTATAGGTATAATTCTAAAATTATTGTAGACTTCTGTAAATAGTGCTTAAAACATCTCGCTTTCAAAAATAAAAGTGCTGGTAATTTCGCAGTGCCTTTAAATCGATAAAATTGCGGTCTTTCACTACTTTTTCTCTACTTTCTATTAAACGGTTCCGTGGATATAGTCTTTTATTTTTTGTAATTGCATTGCTTTAAATGTGTTTGACAAAATATTTGTTACAGATCATTTATTTAACTTAGATCTTTATCATTGTCTGCAAAATATTTTGTTTTTCTTTTTACACCGCTTCATTTAAATGTGCACCTTTGCAAACAAATTGTGTGTCACTTAACTTTTTCAGTTAAGCGAATTTCAATAAAGCGATTTTTTTCTTTTCACCGGTGTGCGCTTAACCGAACTCGACGTACCTTGTTTGTATTGCATACAACTTACAATCTAAATTAGATTGTGAATTGAGTAATTGTATTTTATTTTCAAGCAATTAAAGTTAGCATACTTGTAGGGTTTCTCGTAGATATATACCATAAACTCTTCTCTATCGAGTTGAGAAGAGTTGAGAACTAGTTGAAAAATACATGTTTTTCAATTATCAAAGATGCAAACCTATTATCGGCACTGCTACTAATTAAGCAAACAAGCAAGAAAATAATTGGACTTCATACATAAGTATGTCGAATTAGAAACATAAAATTGTGTACATATTTTAAAATGCTAGAAAGAAATATTATAAATTATTTGTATAAATAATTTATATTTATTGGTTGCAGCAAAAATTATGTATTATGTATATATTTTTTGTATCATATTATTTATTCTCCAACAAAGTGTTTATTAAATTAATTATTCTTTTATACTTTGAAGTTCCTTCTTGGAAATATAATTTTGCAACACCTGATGCTGCGAACTTTTACTATTTATTGTTTTAAAGAATTAAAATTTGTTTTTACTAATTAATTCGAATCTGGTTTTATTAAGCGCTATTCGAGATCCTGATTAAATGTATTTATAGAAGTTCTTAAACCATAAAACACACAATTTACGTACATATGTAAATATACATATCGCACCCTAAATACAAAAGGGTCACAACACAAAATATTCCAAAACTGACTTTTTTCCCTAAATTAATACATATCTCTAACTACTGCAAACATTTCTTTCACATCACTATCTTCTTTAACTGGAAGAATACAGTTATGTCTATTTTTATGTTAAGTGTGTTGCTTCTGCACGATTAACTAACTATTTTTAGTAATAAATCAAAATTTTATTTTATTTTCGCAAACATAATATAGGTTTAAAAAAATTAAAGCAGAACCTTCTTCAATATTGAATTTTTTCATAATCGAACAATATTTTCTTTAAATATTACAATAATTTTTACATAAACAGTTTTTTGTCTCTCCTGCAAATTTTAGTATTTTGAGTTGTAACCCTTTTGTATTTAGGGTGCGATATCTGAAAAAGGCTATTTTGGGTAATTCAATCTTGCCAAGTGAGTAAAATGATTGACGAAGTTTCGAAAAAGCTATAAAATATAACAACTAAGCGGGAAAATATAGAAAAAAGATATGACAGGGACAATTTTTCAATTTTAAAAGTTTGTATTTTTGAAAACACAAAAACTTTTATAAACTGTGCCCCGTTTCTGTACCGTAAGTAAGAAATTTCTCAGACATGACTATAATCATCCTGGGTTACACAGGAAGACCTCAAGTTAATCATAAACTTTTTTATTACTTTAAGTTGAAAGTTTCACTTTCGTTACAGAAGCAAGGTACAGGACTTATAAGTTCGGAAAATGTACATAAAGGCAATTAAATGTAATATGTGTTACAACAATACTTTATACGGCATACACACTAAAGCGAAATCTAGTAGGATCAGCGAAATAGTTACGGTTTGTATTTCAGTTTTTGCCAAAGAATACTTTTTTATACTTTCTTCTTGACGCATTCTACTCGTTTTATATTGTCGTCGTTTTTTAATATTATATTTCGACTCATCGCAAGCCAATACAATACAAATTCAGATAGATGGGCTTGACGCACTCAAGTCTGCCTTTTTTTCTTTTGTGTAATTATGACCGTCTGCTTAACATTCCTTCTTCTATTTATTCTCACCAAATAATTCTTAATTTCAAAAACACCAATAAGACTTGCTGTAATCCTTAAGTCGTAATGTACTAAAGTTTTCCGGGGCCTTCCTATAATATTTACAACAGATACTGGTATTTTTTAGTTATAGCAAACTGTTTTTAAAATCACTTATAATTTTATTTTTTAATTTCAAGTCATCATTAAAAGTTTTATGTCATACGAACTTTTATTAAAAAGTCAAACTAAAGCTATTGAAATTTCTACAAAACTAAGAAATAAGTAAACATTTTGAATATTTGTATAAATGTTACTCGTGCACTAACTAAACTAGGATGTGCTTATTTGCTAATTATATTTTTAATTAATGTGAATATTGTTTTAATTTTTTAATATTTCTACCTACATACATCAAGTACAAGTTGTAAAAAAATACATATTTCTTAATAAAAACAGGTGAAGTTAAACAAAATAACACTGCAGAGGCGCTTTACTTTTGGTCAGTACTGTATGGATATTCAAGGTCAATTAAAAAAAACAACTTAACAAAGTACTTCCAGACAGTATACAATTAAATTACAAAAACATGAGTAGAAATAAATATGTATGCAAGTACAAAAAACAAACGAAAAAAGTTATCTTTTATTGCTATGTAATCATTAGCGTAGGTTGATATATTTTCTAGGGGTGACAAAATACATTTTTACTACAAAATAATATATTATAATAAATATAGTATAATTTTAAAAATGACTGGGGTTTTATCAAGTATATAGGGGGCGTTGCACCCCTCAGAATAGCATTTCTACGCCAATGTATGTATTTTATAGGATTATTTAAAGAATTATAAAGAAAACATAATGTTTATTTGATTTAAAAAAATATATATATATATATACTAATTAAAAACAACTTAAGAAAGATAAGAGAGCAAATAATATTTCAATTCCAATCAGAGATGGAAAATTCAGTACTATACAAGTGCTTATTTTGATATAAAATGTCCTATCACCTGCTTAAGCTCAGCTCTACGGAATTTCAGGTTTGATGTATGCCTTTATTTCTATATTTATACAAAACTAAAATTCATCATGTGATCGTTTGTGGAAATAAAAATCATGTAGTCGAGTTTTTTAAATTGTATTGTATATTGTACACAATAACATTATATCAACAGAGAAAGGAAAAACAATAATATTTTAAAAGTGTGAAAAACAAGAAATGTCATAAATTTCGTTACCAAACAATTGCCTGAACATTAATTTTTGCTTCAGTTGAAGGAAAAAAGTCGACACTGTTTGTTTTATCATCCCTGTAATAGACAAAAATACCGTTTAGTTTTCTTTTTAGCTGTGTACTACCAAACTGAAAGTCGCCTGAAAATTTTTAAACCTGAATTTCAGACTGTGTTTTTTACACACACTTCTTATGGCAAACTGAAATTCTGTCGAGCTGCGTACCAGCAGGGCAAGTTTAAGTGTGACAAAAATAAAAAAGCAAGCGAGTAAGCACAAAAAATTAAATATGCACAAAATAGCATAAATCTGCGCTCGATATACAATCAATAAAAAGAAAAACTCAATATGTTTATATATCTAACTTTATTGTTGTAATTTACAAGGTATAAAAGTTATTACAGAGTATAATATAGAATTTAAATATTCGTTTCTCAAACAACACTGTAGAATATATTGAAAATAAACGTTCAACACAAGTCGACGTTACTAGCGCATAGTTAAAAATAATTCAGATGCGGATAGCATGTCCATATATTCATCGGTTTCGTTTTTATTAAAATAAATGTTATTTTAATTTTAATAAAAATTAGAAACCCAACATTTCGGTTAAAACTTTTCCAAAGATATTTATTTCATTCTGTATATTTTTTACCTTATTCTTTTACTTCTTCTACAACAGATACATTTTCATGTTATGGAAGTCCATTCGTATCCAATTGAATTATGCTGAAGCATAATAATCAATATATTCTTCAATAACGCATTCGTTATTCACAGAATACATAAGTATGTATGTATGTATGTATGTATGTATGTATGTATGTATGTATGTATGTATGTATGTATGTATGTATGTATGTATGTATGTATGTATGTATGTATGTATGTATGTATGTATGTACTATGTACTATGTATACGCCCTCATCCGTAAGTAATATTTTAAATATTTCTGTAAAGTCATCGCAGTAATATATAGCAGCTTTTTTTAAAAAAACCCATCTGGTCGGACAGAACTTATTCTTTGGTACATATAATGAGAGTGGAATGGAAATTATGAAAAAATAAAATATGGTTTTTTTTTGCCCACTAGGGATAAAGCCACTTTTCTCGGAAATGGCTCGACGGATATTTACTGGAACTACCATGGTTTCCATGGAAAATCAACAACCATTTTCCCCTATTTTATATATACCTAAAATTTACGATATTAGTAAAATTCCCAATTACTGAGTATTTATTTTTCCCGGTTTTTAAATTTCCAAAATTGACGCTATTTCGTCGACACTACCTTTGTGCACTTCATTCTATTTATCAAAAATAGATCAACAACACGGAAAGTAAAAACTAATTTTACCTTTAACATACATATATCATTCCAAACGATATCTCAATTTACATTTTCATATTTAGGAGAATAATTTTGCATAGTTCTGTTATTAGTTTTTGTTAGGAAAGTTATTGAACAGACCTGTACTTATCAGTTAAGTGCAATCCAATTCTATTGATAAACTCAAATAATAAAAAAAACAAATAAAGCCAAGTAGAGCTATTGGACAAGTTACCAAAGTTAAAAAATTTTAGTAGCCAACTAGAGTTAATAGAAATCAGATGAAAATTATTTCTATTCAATTGATTTTAAAATAAACAAGTGAGTAAATGAAATATACAAACAAATGAGAATTTGAAACAATTAAGAGAAGTTGAATGAGATCTTTTTAAACGATCCATAAAGCAGTGTTGCCATATTTATCTTGAAGGAAAGAAAAAAATGTTAAATACACATAAAAGTATATAACATTTATTATTAATATTTAGATGAACAAAAACCAAAAAAGTTTGTTTCTGCTGATAGAAATAAATTAAGCAACTGATAGAAAAATACAAAAAAATATTCTAAATGAAATTAAAATTGAATAAGCATTGAATCAGAATGCTTACAATTGCTAATTGATAAAAACAAGGAAAATACCAAAAAAAAAAAAACTCTTCTGGTATCACGAAAAATGTGTAATTGTTTTTCCAATGTTTTTTTATATTGTTTAGTAAAAAAACGAGCTGTATTATAAATATATTATATGTATAAGTATAAGTATATATAATAATATATATAATATTTTATATAATTATTTAATATAATAAATACAAATAATAATAATAATAATAATAATAATAATAATAATAATAATAATAAATTGGTTTCCATATACGTAATGAATATGCTGAATATTTGTTTTTGCTTCATTGCTTTTTCAAATATTGTCCACATAATTCTGTTGTAGTAACTGGAATGAAAAGTATTTTATTATCATTTTTCGATATCAGTTTTCTTTTAATTTAATAACGTTCTAAACAAAATACTTAGTTTTTTACAAACAAAATGTAGTAAAATTGAGAATGTGGACGTATGTGCAGTGGCTAATTCCAAAAGTTGGGAAAGTAGTTTTAAAAATGTTAACTGCTTCTAAAAAAATACTAGCAGAGATTTTCCAAAATGTTGTTTGAACATAATAATATATTTGTTAAAAGAAAAAAACAATAAACATAAAGTTTTAAACGTAATATTTAAAATCGAACAGACTTAATATTTCTTGGCATATCTTTTTTGATTTTGTAATTAGTCTTGGCAATTTTTACTACTTTTAATTAATTGATACTATTAAATAATTTGCATAATAGTACCGCTATTATAGATAGTGAAAGATAAGCAAGCCCTTCAATTTTAACGTAAAACACATACACATAAACATACACTATAAGTATTGGTAATTGGTTTGAAGCAAGTAAATAAGCGGATTATTGCTTTCTTTTTCCCTGCGCTCCGCTTTTTTTTCTAAAAAAAATAAACTTTGTATTAAATAGTAGAAAAACTAAAATAATTAGTTAGTGAAACTATTCATGGATCTTCTTTTGCGTACTCTAGAGAATTAAAAATTTCGTCAATTAAATTTAAAGATATAAAAAGTATGTATGAATGTATGACAAAAACAGTATTCCTCAAACTTTTCATGATGAATACATTGACTTAAACATTGCAACAAGTACAACAAAACAACAACTTTGACATTAGATTAGCAGATATGTATGAAACAATGCATTTTTGACAAGACATTAGCAACAAAACGAAAGCAAAAAACAATCAGCTGGGTTATCGCCTCCACCTAGTAAAAATTCGCCTTGGCAATAATGTAAGAGATGTATTAAATGTCACATATGCTGAAGATGATGGATATATCATTTATAAACATACAATTATATACATATATTTACATACATATCGCTAGCTAAAATTCAAAATGCGTAACTAACAAAAATAAATTTAACAGGAGAAATGAAAAATTTTGTAAAATTAAAACTATGCTATACTATAGATCCCTTTGTTCTTTGTTAATAAAAGGGCCTTTTTCGATTGGAGGAGTGTAAAATTTTTTCAATACTTGTAACTTAATGGCATTCATAATAATCTATCAAAAACTCGATTTTGATTTTTTTATTAGTTACGCCTTTTTGCATTTTAGCTAACGATGTGTATATAAAATTCAAGAAAATACATTTTTAAATTGAAAATAAAATTTTAACTTTAATGCAATAAAACGTAACCAACACATTTTATTCTAAGCTTTCAGAAAGAGAGAAGGGAAAAATTACGTAAGTGATAAAAAACATTTTCATACATGGAAAATTAGCGTTGATGCTCAGTGAGCATTACTTACCTAAAATTAGCATAAGATCTTTTATAGATTATAATAAAAATTTCATAGAAAAAATTCCAAGTGAATTGTTGGTGACGTTATTTTGGCGGCTAGGGCACGTAATTTCAAAAAAGATTAATTTATTATGCATTCAAATAAAAGTGAATTAAAAATTAAGTATAACAAAAAATACACGTGTTAAAATTTTTTTTACATAAATCGGAAATTTTGGAAATTCGCAATTTAGTATACGGTATGGCCACCTTTGGCTTGTATTGCCACTTGCAGTTCTCATTGAACTAATTAATTTATTTAAATCATATTAGTGTGCAATTTTATTTAATTCCTCTCAATTTATTTATTTGTTTGTTCCTATAAAGTTATGTCGTTTAGTTTTTACATTCAAGGCCTTTAATTGTTTTTGTTAGTTTCCATTACGCGTTGGAGAAAATTTGTATTTGTAATGAATAAGAGTACCAATAATGTTAGATTTAATATTTATACTTAATATTTAATATAATATTTCTTTAGTAACATATTTAATATTAACATATGATAAAAATAAAACTTGTCCAAACACTCTGGCTGCAGATTATTAATTAATAATAATAAATATTAATATCGAGCCCGAAAACTGGCGATATAATTATAACGGATCGAAAAAGGCAACCATTTAAGATAATAGGAAAGATTGAAAATCAGTCAGGGACCATAACACAACTATATACACTGGAAAAATCACCCATATTCTTGAATTGTTGCACCTCATCACACTTTGCACAGTCATCATATTTTTTATAACATTCTGCGTTGCACCAACAGTGTATTTTCCTTATTATCCCGAGATGATACCCATCTAATATAATATTCTAAAATTTATATAAAATTCTAAAACTATTGTAGAGTCCTGGAAATAATGCTTACAACATCCCGCTTACAAAAACAAAAGGTGCTGTCAAGTTTGCAGTACTTTCACTACTTTTTCTCTATTTTCTTTTGAACATAAATACTTATACGGAAAAATGTATTCTATATTTGAACCGCGATACTAAGTTACATACAACCTCTCAAAATTTTATTAAAATTCATTCAGTAGTTTTTACGTGATGAGAACACAGACAGGCAGACGGACAAACAAAAATACTAAAAATTGCAACAGCAACAAATTTTCAAAAAATATTTCATGTACTGCAATGGTACTGTTACTACAGTTTTGTTATACATATACATATGTATACAGATGGGACCAAAATATCGGAAATGCAAAAGTGGTAGGTTTAACCCACATTTGTTACAAAAATAAATTTGTAACAAAATAAAATGCTATTTTAGATTTGGAAGATCTCTTTATAAAGAAAACAATTAAAATAATGTTCACAAAAGAAATTAAATTAAAAAAATACCAAATTTAAAATTCCCTTCTCTTCTAATTAATAGTTCAGGTTTACGCCACTTTTGCGCTGATAGTCTCATATGTACATACATATATAAAACAAAAACAAGAAAAACATATGTAAGTACAAAGTATTATATAAACCCGTCACTATTTCATAAGATATAAAAATTCGTTAAAAAAATTTAAACAACAAAAACTATCTAAATTAGTATTTTATTTATTTTATTAGATTGTTGCAATTTCATACTGTGCGAATATCATGTGTTTTCGAATTAAATCTTGACCTTACTTTTACTTCCAAGTGTTTATTATATTTTCTAAGGATGGGGGTAGCGAAGCACACCGGCGATAACTATTCTAATATAAAGAAACGATTTCATTGTACTTAAAATTATTCTGTTTCGAAGTTTTGTTTTAACAAGATTCATGCCGCTAAATTCTTTTTCAACTTCCGCATTATTAAAAGGTAATACTAAACACTTCTTAAAAAAATTCCACAATTCTTCAAAAGAGTTTTTATTTGTTGTTTTTTATACTCATACACATCAATCCACAACTTGATTTTACTGGATCAAATTTGTCTGATGTAAAGACTATTTGATACAAAAGGACTTTCAATAGAATGTCGACTTCTGTAAACATGGTAGATCCCGTTGTTTTCAAATATTTTATTTACTTCTTGTAAGTCTGATAGTAATGGCTTTAATTGTTTATTATAGTAAGTTCTTGTCGAGGTATAAATTTTTCAAATTTATTTTTTATCTCTACCCTCTGGTTTTCTATTCGGCTTACTGCTAACTTTAAAAACGTCAACGATGAGTGGACAACAATAATAACCGGCGAAAACCATGGAGCTTAATGCGATGAGCGTGCAGAGTTTCGGTAGGCAAGTTTAAATAAGTATGAGTGAATGTTGAACATAATTTCAATGAACTTAAGCGTGTTTAAGCAGTTTTATGCTTTGAGTGAAACACGAATACAGTTCCATTGTACAAACAAAAAATACAGAATTTTTTAACAACATTACTTACCTTCAGTTTAAGGTCTTCATTTCTTAAGAAATACAAAAAACAAAAAAACTAGTGCAAGGAAAACGCACTTAAGGCCGAGGAACATAGAATCCATCATACGTTATACGTCGTCTTTTTAACGGACAAGTTATCACAATCAGGACGTTGTTGTGCAACTTTTAACTTTTGACGTACGTTGAATAGTTTGATAATTATCAATTGGGATTTATTTTCGTTTTGATTAAAATTTGTGTTGAGTGACAGCAAAAATAAAACAAAATAAATAAAGTAAAATGGAGCAGAAAGTGTTTCCTTTCCTGATTTAATATCCGTCAACCAAGTACTCATTGTGTCAACCTCGTCCGTCGTTATTTTGATCTCAGTTGAATACGTCAAAGTCGGACGGATGATTCTATGTGCCCAGCCTTTAGCTTAAAATTTCTACGCGACTAATTAACACACTGAGTGCTTCGGACATGAGACGAGTAAAAACAGCGCTCACTAGTATAGAAAGTTTTTTTACTCGGTCAGCTCATGGCGTTTATGATATGAACACAGAGAGGTTGGCTCATTAATATTATGGTATTAGTAGGCATGTTTTCCATAAGCTAGTTTTTATTATTTACTATTTACATTTCGATTTTTAATCTATACATATAATAAAACATATATTTTTTGAAAAATTGGTTGCTGTTGTTGATAGTAATCGAAATGGAATACTAAACATGAACTTTTAGAATGTTTTGCCGTCTGTCTGTCTGTGTTCGCATCACATAAAAACTATAAATGAATTTTAATAAAATTTTGTAAAGCGGTACCTTAGTGTCTTGATTCAAATATAGAATACTTTTTTCCGCAAAAAAATATATCATTTCCAAGAGAAAAAGTAGTGAAAGTACACAATTTTACGGATTTAAATGTACTGGATAATCAATATTTTAATTGAATAAATTAGTTTTATATAAATAACTGGTAATAATTTAATAAAACAAAAACATAAAAAGGAGCTTACACAAATCAAAGAAAAAAGGAGATAAAGAGGCTACAGAAGAGTAAAAATGGAAACACTAGTACGGAACCTTAAAAAATAAGTAAAATGTTTTTAAAAATTGCTTAATTAAACTATTTAAAGAGACCTTTTCAAAATGATATTTCTCTTCAGTAATAGCAGCACAAAAGTTTAAATGATAAAAGCAAACCGGTTCAAAACTTACTCCATACATACATATGTACATGTATATGTATGAATTCATGTACATATATGGGCACATGTATGTATGTATGTATATGTGGTGTATGTATTGCATTATTTATTTTTCCTCACTGAGGATTAAAGAGTTTTAAGATAAGATTTTTAAGTTTTTTCGTTTATGGTTCTGACGAAGGCTAAACAAAAAGAAATTTAAAGAACTTGTTTGCTTCGAATACTATCAGTTATACATAAACCATTAACTTGACAAAAGATTTAAGTTAAAAAGATTGTCAAGATTGTGTTTAACAAAATGAATATTTCGCAAGTACTTACATTAATAACACTTCTTTGTTCTTGCTTTGGCTTATACGATGCGGGTAATTTATCTCATAAAGAAGAAATGAATGAGGAGCCGAAATATAAAGTCTTGGTTACACATCCTGAAGTGCCCCAGGAGGCTTTAGATATAATGAGTGCATGTGAATTAATTGTTTGCCAGAGTTTGCCATCAAATAGATCGGAAATTTTAGAAAAGATCAAAGGTGTTCATGGCGTATTCTGGGCTACCCATGATCATCTTAATGCTGAAGTTTTAGATGCTGCAGGCCCTCAGTTGAAGTCCATTTCCACCATGTCAGCTGGCATTGATCACGTGGATGTGGAGGAGCTTAAGAATCGTAAGATTCCCTTGGGTCATACGCCTATTGTGTTGAATAACGCTGTTGCAGATCTGTCTATTGGTCTAATGTTGGCTGCAGCCAGACGTTTTAAGGAGGGCCAAGAGAAGATTGAAAGGTAAGTTTTTAAACTTCGTTCATTTTAATTTTCATTTACATATGTAAATATAAAATGATGAATTTAAGTTCGAAATGGGAAAACTATCACATCGAATGGATGTGGGGTCAAGATATTTCTGATGCTACTGTGGGCTTCTTTGGATTTGGAGGCATTGGCCAGGCCATCGGCAAGCGCTTAAGCGGTTTTGATATAGATCGTATTCTTTACACCACACGCAGACCAATTTCCAAGCCTTTAGAAGAAAAATTAAAAGCTTCCAAGGTTCCCTTCCACGAACTACTGGCTAAAAGTGATATTCTTTTCATTACTGCCCCCTTAACGCCCCAAACCCAGGGAATTTTTAATACTACTGCTTTTGCTCAAATGAAGAAAAATGCTGTGTTAATCAACACTGCCAGAGGGCGTAAGTTTAGAATGATAGATTTTTGAATTAAAAAAATAAAGGAATTTATTTCGCGTCTGTTTCTGAAATTTTAGCAATAGTTAATCAGGATGATTTATACGTTGCTCTAAAATCCGGTCAAATATTTGCAGCCGGCATTGACGTTATGACCCCTGAACCTCTACCAGCTGACCACAAATTGTTAAGTCTGCCTAATTTGGGTGAGTTTGAAACATTTCTATATATTATTTATTTTATATTGTAATTGGATATTTATTTGCTGAAGCGAGCAAATCATCTAAAAATTTGTATACAAAGCATTTAATTTTTTGGATTGTTTTTTTTTTTTTTTTTGTTGTTTAGTTAAGGATTTTTTTAAATTTCATTCTGTATGATGATATTTTCATAGAAAGAAATTATATTTGAACAATAATAGCCATTTAAAAATTACACATATTACATTTTGCAATATCTAGTGTAGCAAGTAACGAAAATAAATTTAATAAAAATAAAAGGGTGTTCCCTAGATGTCGCGAATTTGAGGAATTTCACCTTCTCTTCTAAACGCAATAGGCAGACACTTGATATTTATACAGGGTTTTTAGTACTATGCTCTAGTATAAAAAATATTTAATAATTAAAGGGTACCCCATAAGACGTGAAAAAATTGACAACTTTTATTTTTAAAATTGTACAGAACATAGTACGAAACCCTACGTATGTGAATTTCACTCGCACTGGGCTGATTTATTATCATTTGAATTACTAGCACCCTTTGGAACCATTATACGTATATAGTTTGCAAAATGTAGGAGACCAAAAATCTCTTTGGTTATTAATAATAGTTATTAAAGATCGAAAAAATAAAAATCTTTTTTAATGGTTATGGAAGACCAAAAAAAAAAATAAAAATTATTTTTAATTGTTATATAAGACCAATTACAATAGTTATAATAGACCAGAAAAATACTTCTTATATATAACTGTTATTCAGAGAGAAATTTTAAAAAATTCTTGGTTAATTATTATTTTAGAATTATTTAAAATATTGGCTATAACAGTTATATCCCTGCTTATATGTTAATAAAAAATTCGACTAGTTTAAATACATTTTTTCGTTACTTTATTTTTTTATACTTTTATTTAAAAAAAAAAATCGTAGAAAATAAGATTTTTTAAAGAAAATAAAAAATAATGTGGAAAACAAAAATAATGTGTAATACAAAAACTTTAAATTTAATCCATTATAGTTATTACTCCACACATTGGATCGGCCACCAAGAAAACTCGCACAGATATGGCCATTATTGCTGCTCACAACGTTTTGAGAGGCATTGCAGGAGAAAACATGATGTCCCCGGCATATTAAATAACATTTTATAAAAAAAAAAAACTATTAAATTAATGTTTGCAACATGAATTACAGTTGTTTAATTGAAACAATAATATGACAAAGGCTATAATTTATGAGCCGTTTATTTTGAAAATGGCATTAGTCACTTTGTTTTTAAATTGATATATTTAAGGGTTTGTCACTCTCAAAATAAACATCTTTGTTATAACGTTTTCTTGAACAAAATCTGAAGCTTAACATCTGATTGCATTTTTTTAAAAATGAAGAGATACCCTTGAATTGTAATCAATGTTATCATTACCTTGATATTTATGAAAAAGTGACTAACGCCACTTTTAAAGTAAAGGGCTCATATATAGGAGGAACATACGAGTATAACAGAACATAACAGAGCATAACATAACATAAATCAGTAACATAAACTCATAGAAGTGTGATAATCATATTTAAGAACACATAGTCTTGCACGTAAGAAAGATATTGAGCTGATTTTTTTTATTGAAAATGAAACCCCACAATTCCCAAAAAAACAAAAAACCCAAAATTGGAATATTTTTTTGTTTGCCCATAAAGTCCACTTATGGGCTATGTCTCATAATTTACATTCAGCAATAATTAGGAACATACATATATAGCTTTTTTACACAAGTCTTCTTTTTCTGATCCCAACTTCTATAGGATTCTATAACATATAGAATGAAGTCATAAATTCTATGTAAAATTTGAAGGATCTCCATTTTCTACAAGGATGATCAATTATGTACAAAATTTGGTTTAAACATACGCACATATACATACATAGCTTACACAAAAATATAAAATGTTTATATATTCCTTAAGAAAAATTGTTTCTATTAAAAAAGATTGATTGCCCTTTTTAGGCTAATATACACAAAAATGCAACAATTCTGAAATTTTTAAATTGAATATCGTCTAGTTTTTAACTTATAAAAGTTTTAATCTTCAAATGTGTCCACAATATTTTAAATTGTGCTCGCTAACCACAAGGAAAAAATTATATCGAAAAATTTTAATTTTTAATATTAAAATGCTTATAAGCTCTGTACAAACGGTTGTCAGATCTTACAATATTGTCAGAAAAATATACAGAAAACGTCTAAGAATCGTGTGAACTTGCAATTGTTGTCTGGCAATATTGTCGGAAAAAGCATTGTCAGACTCAAACTAACAATAATGATGACAAATATGTGACCTATGACTAGACCTTTAGGACCATGTAATCAAACAAAAATTGAAGAAATGCCAAGCTCTAAATGAATTTGCAGGTGCGAGTTACCCAACTTTGAGACCACAAAGCGTCAACCCTTGCAAGTGGATGGTATCTTTGTAGCATCCAAACAAAAGCTCAGATACACCTTTGCTATGTTAATGTCAAATTTTGGATAAATGGGCCTTGCCCTTTACAAATGGCTAAGTTTTTCCAAAATATTTTGATTCTGCCTCACTATTGGCTAATTTTCTTAAAAACTTTTCTACATATGATTAAAAATGATTAAAATTAGCAAAATCGCATCGCATTTGTTTGACGAAAAGCATTTGACAGAACATAGACGACATTCTAAAAATAAAACCTTTCGTAAAAGCGCTTTATGATCTTTAATTACAATTACATTTGTAAGTATAATATAATCTACAATTACATTTGTGCTATTAAAATACAGGTAACACTCCCATAACATGTTGTCTCACGAGTTGTGAAGAAAAAATTTGGTTTAAGAAAAGATGTGACGCTAATGTTTATTGCAATACAAAAACAGCACTTTAATGAAACAAATGAAAATTTTACTCAATTTGCTTTCGATTTCGCGATTTCTTTTTTTAATACTGTTGTCATACCTTCCGGTAAAGACCGTCGTCACTGGCTGTTGTTTTGGTACGTTTGGCGAGCGCTTTCGATGTAAAGACATCATTTTCAAGCCGCGTTTAAAACTTTTTTTAACACCAAGAATAATTAATTCATTTAAAAAAAATAAAAGTCACTCAGATTTGATTTACAGAAAAGGTACGTAATAAGTATTCACTAAAATTCATTTATTCATTTTGATTATTATCTTTTATTTCTAAACTTAAAAACGAACTTTCCCACTCTTCCCTTCCCAAAGCCTTTAAGTATTTTTTACGTTGTTGCAGGACCCATTCAAGTAATTCGGTTTCATATTTTTCCGCAATTTCCAAAGCTTTACGCCAATTGTGCATGCGCATGCAAAGATTAATGGCTTCTCGATATTTTTGATTATGTATGAGAATTGTTTCTGCTTCAGTAAGTCTTCCCAGTGCTAGAGAATTTTCAGCCATGTAATCAGGACTTGATGGATCTAAAGTTTTGATGTACTGCAAGTAACTGACTTTATCGATTTGTAAAGCAGCCGAATAAGCTTCTTCGCTAATAAGCAATTGATTTTTTCGGGTGGCTATAGCCGCCAGAGTGGCCCAAAGATATGCATTTTGGGCCATACGACATATTTTTAAGGCCTGCTGCCATTGTGACTCCATTAAAGTGCGGTGTAAAATCTCACAATATATATTTATGTTTATTGGTAGAAGAGCACCTGAGCATCCAAATGTAACAATGTAATCTTCGAAAGCTTCAATAACAATATTTTTCCCAAATTCTCTAAAATAGATTTTAATTAGATTAAAACGATAAAAAAATAAAATAAATTTTCTATAATATACGTTGCATCTATGGTAACTGTAGTTAAGGCTATAATGGTTGGATCCGCAGCTCCCTCTCCCGGGCAATACCATACGCTATAACTGGCATCATGTAATCCCACCAAAATATTCGATTCAGTAGCCCATTTTACTGCCGTTAGCTGGGTACCAATTTTATACATCTCTCCTGTTGTAGCTCCACTAACTCCACTAATGTTTGTTCTTTCAGCATTGCCGTTTAATTTTCGAGTTTCCGTTATATACAGCTCTCGATTGTTATCAATCATAACCACAAACTGGTCATCCACAGTGCCAGCACGACAAGTTGCAATCTCTGCTATTTGCGTTTTGGCTTTAAAGGAAAATGGTTCATACTGTCTTGTAGCTCCCGGAATGAGGTCAAAGATATGAAGAGCTTAAATAAAATTTTTAAATTTAAATGAACTAAAATGTTTCTAAACTTTAAATGCTGTTTTTGTATTGCGAGTTAAACGTCCAGATAATTCATATCAAAAAACTCAATATTTTGAGTAATTTCGAATCTATCGCTTGTAACACAGAAACAGCATGATTTTATATTAAACTAGATTTTTTAATTTTATGCTTTTATGCGAATTTTGATGTTGTTTGAAGAACAAAATTCTTCAAAACAGCATCAACATGGATAGAGCCTACATTTCAGCTATTTGTAGACCGATTTTAAAGATTCGAATATCCTTTATGCAGAATACTGAATCGTATTAAAATCCTAAAATGTGATTATCTTTTTTAAAAGATAATCACATCATTTCCTTACTAGTATTATCAGAGTTATCACGTATTACCAAGCTATCCAAACCCAACGAAATGCTACGCCAATTCAGCAGCGGTATCTGAGCTTGAGAACCTGGATAGCGGGGATTAAGATGCAAGCGACCGGTGTAGGTATAAACCCAAATAGATACGGAGTCCAAAACCATAAAAAATCTTAAAATAAATAAAAAAAACCTTTACTTCAGACTCTAGAAAAGTAAAATTCATTAAATACTTCTTTCCCACTTCAATACATCTGACATCGCTACGACCATCTATAATAATCGGTGTATTAATGTATTTTTCATTATATATGTGTATTTGATTTGAGGTGGCTACTATCAAGTGACCATAGCCCAATGCAAAATTAATGACTCTGTCAGTAAACTCTAAAACATCGCTACTGCCATTGGAAATATCCTCTAATCGCACAGACTTACGACCTGTAGTAGTGGCTTTAAGATTTTTCGATATTAATTGTTTTCGCACAACATAACCAGCGATAAGTTGGCCAGTCGAAGTACCGCAAGCTACTTGTGTTCCATCCGAAGACCAGGAGAGTGTGAGAAAAGATCCCACGGAAGGTTCATTAAAACAGGTGCTACTGTAAGTCCACTTTAAGAAGAAAAATTAAAAAAAAACTTAACAAAAAAATCACAGAACCACTTACTCCAGCATTTGAGCACAGTTTCAGCATATTAAACGTGCCAACAAGTAACACATCCTTTTCTGAATTAAAAGCAATTGATGTTATGGCATAGTCTTCGGGTGAACTTGTAAAAAGATTAGATCCTTGACAGTCCCAAATTTTAAAACGTAAATCTTCACCACCAGATGCTATGATATTCGAATGGGCAGACCAACTCAAAGACAGCACTAACCCATCATGTGCACGCCACTGAAAGTAAATGAAAATATTATACTACGGAGATAACAAAATTTACTGGCTACGTGTTACCCTTATCAATTTAGTGTTTGCTGCTACAGGTTTTATCGACATATAACTGCCCTGGCAAAACAGTATGGATGATGAATTTGGAGACCAGCGAGCGCAGCGTATGGGTTCGTCACTTTGCAATATTGTAGAGCGCAACATACCAGATCTTGACCAAATTTTTATAATACCATCTTCGCTGGCTTCAATAACAAAAAATGTTATGAAAAGCTTGTTTGTAAAAAATTAAAAGTTACCCGTTAATAAACCCGCTCCATCCGGACTCCATCTACCCGAAACAATAGCCACTGTATGAGCCGATATACTTCGTTCTACCCGAGAACTTTTGTTCAAAATAACAAATCTTCCATCATTGCTCGTTATCAACAAGGTGTCGCTGCTCTTGCCACCACCGCTGCCGCCACCAGCCAACAAAAGCCAGTGCAAATCAGTCGGTATAAAATCCTCTGGTAATTTTGCAACCTCCAAGGAATCTTGCGTTGCAGAATTCCATTTATAAATCTGATGATCATCACTAAATACGACATTAAATATTACAATTTTTAATTTATTTTAAAATTTAATATATAATTTAATATTTGTAAATAATATATAAGCAAAATATTGTAACCGATTAAGGCCAAATAAATAAAAAATATTTATTGAGTAATTAACAAAAAACCATAAGTTGAATAAAATTATTTGAAGCCATTCAAATTAATTTTTATTTTTCACTTAAAACCTGAATTTTAAGTAGATGGTATGTAGAGGTACCTCACAAAGTAAATATCATCATTACTGCTCCAACCTGCACAGCTTAGAGGTAAAATATCCGAAGATTTGTAGCTGCTACTAGTTTCCTTCTTTGATGTTGTTAATTTATTTTCCAAATAACCGCCATTCGCATTGGTTGAAGAATTCTTCCTACAAATATGAGTTTTTAACTTCATTTGGCACTGTCGATTTGTTCACTAATAAATATAAAAAAAAAAACTATTTGAAAATATCTTTGTTTTCTTTATATGGTTGCTCTGGCAAAACAAACCCGTTTCCTTGACAACGATAGTTACTTGTTTCATTTTTGCGGTTGGGAGAGGGTTATTTTCTATGTGTTTTACTTTATCTAAACCAGGGTCGCGTGAGACAATACTATTGTATTTTTTAATGTTTCACAGAAGAAAAAACTAAAGTACCAATGTGACAAAAAATGTACTTTTTCGTTTCGAGTTTACTAAAGGCCATGATTCATTATTATACTCAGTCGTACGATTTGTCAAAAATTGCATGTGTGTTCAAAAATGATAGTGTGGATTAAAAGTGTATGTGTGTAACAGACTTTTTGACAGATCTGTACGATTTTATCTTTTAAAAATAATCATAAAATAGTATTTTTCCTTGCGATCAGAGTTGCAAAATTTTATTTTGTATGATGGTGTGTCAGCTACATCGCCATTTTGATGATTTTTTGAGTAGGACTGAATTCTGTCAGATTTTTTTGTGATTGAGTCGTACGATTGGGTAGGATAGTGAATCTTGGCCTTAAGAGACTTCAAAATGCATTTAGAAATTAATTAACCTTAATATCAATAATCAAATTTCGTATTCCAAAAAATGGCTGGGTACGAATTTTTCACTTTTACTCTCGTTGCAACTGGTCAAATTAAGCAAACGGAGGGTCATCATCTCAGTGCATTCTTAAAGTTGTTAAACTATTGTTTATATTAAACAAGAGGAAAGCTTTAAATAGACTTCGTGCTAACCAACTGACGATGGATGATTGAAATATAACTTCTCCAAGTTTGCTCGAATTGATGCCGATCTAATTTATGCAGAACTATTATCGTAGACATACGGTGAAAATGAATCCAAAACGCTGGAAGGATCCGGGCCAGACGTAGTAGGATTGGCAATTAACTATTATGAGTCTATGGGAAAAACACCTACCAAGAAGCGTAGATTCATGCAAGTGAGAGCTGTGCACTATTTAATATTAACAGTTTCCCTAACAGCTAGCTTAGGAATGCCGCATGACTTAATCTGCCTTACCAACACGGTTACTCCTTGCTGGATTCCCGGACACTTTGTCCACCATGTCTGCATATTAATTGCGCAAACATGGTGTCCAGATGGGCAGCAAGTACACCCATGGTTGGACCAGAATATCTTGTGCAGTTGAAACAAACAAAATCCGAGAGGAAATCTGGACATAGATCACTACTGGGTTAACCTCCACGCAATACGACGTGCGAGGCTGAACATTGGGACATACGATCAAAATTGCTTTAAACTTACATGTCTCTAAGGATGCTCAGTTTCTTTCTTACAGGCCACTGCAGGTTGAGGAAACACCTCAATAGGCTAGACATTGAGAGCAAAGGTCGGTATAGATTCTGCGATTTTGATAAGGAAACCTCACACCATAGTTCCAGTTTAGACGGGCGAATATTTGGAAGAAATCCATTTTCAATTCTCTTTTGTTTTTTCATTTGTGTTCAAACGAACGAACATTTTGTCGAAAATATTTTATTATTATTGCATATTATTATTTAATTTAAATTTCAGAAAGCAAATGTCAGCAAAGCCTGTTGCCGAGTACCGAACACAAAAACGATACTCTCTTCTCCACCCGTTATATGCTACCAAACTTAATGTTTCCCATCCAAATGATTCCGTGTCAAAACTCAGTAATATTCTGCAGGATTTTGATGCGCTATGACAAAAATATACAACCAGGTGGGCAAGCACATATTGCAAGATAGGGATCTGGCAACACTAGAATCAATTCTAATCCTGATATTCCTCACTGAAGTAGTTCCAGATAAAGTATGTTAGCATTTGGCAAGATATACAATAGATTTTTTTCGTAGTATCTTCCTATCATTAGTTTTTTCTACAGGCGAATGGATAAATCAAAGAAAAAATAAAAACACATTAAATATATATTTTTTTTTACTTTTATGTATTTCTGGAATTTTTATTTTTTGTTGTTGCAATTAATTTATTATTTTCTAAATTAATCTTGATTTGAGAAAATGTATAATGCTTTTTTTATTATATTTTTAATTAAAAATAAACCTAATCTATGATTAATGAAAAAATATATATTAAACTAAAGAAAATAAAGCATTATTAACATGTAACACAAAGAACAATTATTCGGAAGTGAGAGCCAGAACTTTCAAAAAGAAATATAGAAAGATTAAAACGAAAAACATTTTGGAAGAACAAAAATTTGAAACACATTTTTTCCGACAAGTAGTAAATGAAAGTTAAACTTATTTTATATTTGTTAATTTATTTTCTTTAACTTAATGCAATACGGTTTGAACTTAAACTAATTACAATTTTAATATAATTTATTCACAAAATTCAATCTTTAATCTTGCAAAATTGTGTAGAAAAGAAATAATTTACATTAAATTTTAAAAAAGTTTTGAAGAAAAATTTTAACGAAAAAATAAGAGTAATACAAACAAAAATTATAGACAAGGTCTAACGCCACTGCACTATTTTGAAAAAATTAAGTCGAGTTGTATTTATTTTTTACTTTCAACAAAAGGAAAATTGACAAATTAATTTTGAATAAAATACTTTAAATCAAAATCTTAAAGCCGTTAGTTGACTAAAAGCAAACACTAATTGCCTTCGATTTACCTTCGAAAAGGTTCAGACCCGAAAGTAAACGAAGTAAAATGACAGGAGTTCGATATACTGACAAACTAAAAGTGGATTTCGTTTGCTCGGAATGGTTTTAATTCGAAAGAAGCAAATTTCGTTCGAAATAGAGTTTATCGAACTTTAAGCACAGTATTTGAAATTCATAATAACCAGCAATATTAACAACGAAATAATAATAATAATAATAAACAACGAAATAAAAAAAAAAATACGTTCCCACGACAATTGGATCTTCGCTCCGGAACGACCCGGGTTACACTCGGCCAAAGATTGTCAACTCAGCAACAGCTGTACCAACCGAAAGTTTTTTCCTCAGGAAAGAACTTCCGACAACAGCAGAGCTGTTACAACAACAACAACGAAATAATTTAGTGTTGTTACTTTATTCTGCATTCGTGTTACAGAAAAATAAAACAAATGAATCGTTCTGTAAATCGAATTCACTTTTTACTAACTTTTTTACATTTTGATACAAGTGCTCCTTTCTTGGTGTTCTGTAAATCCAATTTTACTTGCGAGAGTGTAAACCATATCGAATATAAATACAGCATAAAATTCAAAAAAAAAAAATCCAATTAAATCCAATTTTACTTGCGAGAGTGTGAACCTTGTCGAATATAAATTAAAAATTTCTCGTCTACATAGGTGTTTGAAAAATATATTTTTCAAAAATAATTTCGAGAACACCAATTTGTAAAATTTTAATTTTTGGAAATGACTCGATTTTAAAAACAACTCAATTTAAAGATTCCTGTTCTTTTTCAGGATAGTAGTAGTAGTTGTAGAAAAATATTTTTATTTAATACAAAAACTAGTTCTGCAAAAGTAATCAATTTATATCAAATACCATTTTCGAAAAAAGTTTAGTGGCAATTACATTTCAAATAAAGTACTTTATAGTGTTAATAAAAAAATTAAAAAAAAAAATAATTTAATTTACTAAATTGTGTTAGAAAGTTAAACACTTTGATTTTCTTTTTCATAAGGCAAGCAGTTCTGCAGCGAGGATTAATTAGTAGTTATTTTTTTATTTATTTTTTATATTATTATTTTAGGTATAGTAGTCGTGAGTAAAGATGTAATTCTTAATACTTTTTGAGAAATAAAAGAAGAGGACAAGGGGTTAGGTCACAAATACATATATTCGCTAAAAAAGATCGGTTATAAATAAATTTTGATATTAAAAAAAATATTTATTTCAAATATATTTTCGAAAACCGAAAAAAAATCCAGTACAAAGTATAAACGGTTCATATTCAAATGTAAATACATAGTTTATTTCCACAAGCTTGAAAATAAGTTAATGGGTAATTTACTGTTGAGAAACTTTTAAAATTTGAAACGTGTGTAACCAGCCAGACTTAATTCAGACAAATTCACTTTTTTCTGATAAATTACAATTATTTTTAGGTTTAAAAACGGTTCGTTAATTTCATTTCAAATCTATTTTGAATATACCTTGACAGGTTCTAAAATCATAGGTTTTAGAATTTATATAATGAGAGGTAATAATAATAGCCGGGGAGACTACTGTGTATTTCGATTCGAAAGAAATCTTTTTCGAAACACAATGTTAAAGTCATACAAATTCGCATGATTTCCCTTTCGCATCGAAATACGCAGTAACCCCCCAGTCTTTAAACTAGTTGTTTCCCAACCACTTCTAGAAACCTTTTGATGAAACAATATACGGGTTTTAAATAACTTTGCTAGTGTTTCCAAATATTTATTTAAAAGTAAATAACTCAAACTAAATAATTTTAAATTTTGATAACTATGGCGATCACTATCCAAAATTAAGCAACAATAACTTTCAGGATCTAGTTCCGAAAATAAAATTAAAATTTTAACGGACAAAAAATAGAAAGATTATTAGATATGTTTTTGAAAATTGGTTTTAACACCAAGCGAAGTAAAATCGAAAAAGCTTATGTAAGCACATTTCCGTTTAGTAAATATTTTAAAATTCATTTATTGCTTTCTGATCCTTTTTTAAAATCTAATTTCCTTTTTAAATAAAAATATTGGCTCAAAAATTCTCAAAATCGAACTAATTTCAAAGCAATCGTCATAAAATCAATCGATTTTGATCAAAATCTGTTTTTTTGGGGTTCAGAACTAGATGTGGAATTTTTAAAATTTGTATTAACCCATTTGAATTTATGTCATAAATAAGTTGTCAGTGGTTTATTGTGATAGACAGAGTTTATTTTCTGTTTATAACCTGTTTATCCATAAATATACCAGTTGTTATAGTAACGTTTTTGAATAAACCAATTAATTTACTGCGTAATTTAATTCGAAACCAAATGTCCTGTTAAAATACATAGGGTAATTTTACCTGGTCCACTATATTACACGAATTCGTTCTTTCGCATAATTGTATTTAAGAAGACCAAATTCAATAATTTTGTTTTAAATGGAATTGTGCGATTGACGAATTTATCCGACATATTGTTTGTGGTAGAGTTTCGAATATATATATTTCATTTCATATCAAAATATACAGTTAGCCTCTTAATTTTTCAGAAAAATTTAAAGAACAGCTTTTTAAACGTTTTAATTGTTTCCTTAAAATTTAGTATATTAAGAGCAACAAAAATAAGACAAAGATACATGTTGCAAACGTTCCAGACTTAAATAAACCCTTAAAGATGTTAACGATTTAGTTATTAAACTATGTAAGAAAAAAGATTTTCGAAATAATAGTGTACATGTTAAGACAAAAGAGAACGAATATTTTTGTTTCTTGGAAATGAATTTATTTTAAAAAAAATAAACAAATCGGAATTGAAAAAATTTACGAGAAGTAAGGTTATTGTAACACTATCTGAGTTCCAATCATTAAAACATCAACTTAAAACAATTTAAGTGCATAAAACAGACAATTTTTTTTAAAGTGGACTAAAGTTACTTTTCTAGATCAAATAATTAAGACATATATTCCCCAGCAGCTGCTTACTAGTCCAACTCAGATAGAAACTAAGATTAAGCGAAATCATTTAATCAATACAAACAATTTAAAGAAAAAGCAAAACTCATTAGGAAGTAAATCGAACAAAATTTCTTTATTTACTTTCTAGAAAATAAGGATTCAGTTTACAACAAATGCCTATAGCCTCTTTTTTGTTTTTATATCAGGAATTTTCGCTTAAAATTTTGAGATGGGTTTAAAATTAATTCTCAGAATCGATCAGAATTCGTCACACCATTTCAAAATGATCGCTTTCCATCACATACCTGTATTTTCTGTTCATAATTGTTGACAATGTCCGACAAAAATGCTTTCAAGTTTTCGAAAATTTTCTAAGAAAAATCCCTTCAAATCGAAATATTTTTAAGTTAAAAAAGAACATTAATAAGAACTTAACTCAAAACATGATTGCATATGATGGTTAAGTTCTTCTTTGAATGTTTTATATAATTTTCTAATTGTTTATAATTAATTAAACAATTTAATCTACTTTTTTACGCAAATTATAAGTATTTAGAAAATAAATAGGAAATCAAAAGGAAGAAAGATAAATATTTTTTTTAGTTTTGTTTGTTATACATATCAGTGCAAGTTTTTTCATTTCTTGTAATAATTTATTTAAATATTAAATATAAATAAATGTTTAAATATAAGTTTATATCGTAGCAATTAACATTTTCGTTGAGTTTTTTTTTTTGTGAGTTATTTTTAACAATAATGAGTTTTATTTTTCTTTGCTTTTTAATACGGAGCTGAATGTTTATTTTAAGATCAATAATTTAATTTAATTTAAATATAATATAATTGTTCATTTTAAGGTTGTTATGTCTGTCGTTGTTGTTGCTTTCGTTGATGGAGGCAAAAACAAAATTCAATAATTTAAATTAATTATATTAAATTACATATAAATATGTATGTATGTATGTATAGATGTATGTGTGTATGTTTATGTTTGTGTGGGTGTGTGTATATGATAAATATATTACTATAAAGCATCGTTGTTTCTATATAATTAATCATTTAATTAAATAAACTAAATTAAAACTATTTTTTTGTTTGTTTGTAAGTATACGAAAAATAATAATAATAATAAAATAGTTACTAATTAAATTAAGAAGTACAACTAATTTATACAATAAAGGCTTTTTATGAAATTTTCTTTTTGTTTTCAAAAATAGTAAAAAATAAAATCTTTTAAGAATAATGAATGATTGATTGGTAATAATGAAGTACATGTAAATCCAATAATTAATTTAATGATGTTGATTTTTCTTTAACTTTTAATGTGTGTTTGTGTTTGATTACGGACATTAAATTTTAATTTCGTTTTTTGTTTTGTTCAACACAATTTTGTTTTTTTCCTAATTTAAGCATCTTTTTTTTTCTTTTGAATAATTTAAACTTTTATTTTAATCGTATATAAAAAAGAAGGCTTTTAAGGCGTCTTTAGTAAGAGAATATCTTTTTTTCGGGTTCGTGTTGGCGTTGTATTTGATGTTGTGGTTGCTGCTAATCGTTTATAGAAGTAATTGCGACCAAATTTCTTTTGCAATTTATAGGATTTTCCCCGTAGGAACTTGGTTATCGTTTGAATATAATTACTAACGTCCTCTTGATTTTCCAACAAATGTATTGAAATAATTTCAATCTTTACTTTACCAAAAGGCAATGTTTGCAGTATCTAAAATTAAATGCAATCAAAGTATTATAGTTTCTTTGCTGTGTGTTAAATATTTCAACATTTTTATTAATTATAATTCCGACTAAAACAAAATTAATACAAATTCAACACTTTCATTTATTGTGTGTTTTTGAAATTTATTTATTTGCCCTGCAATACAAACATGCAAAGGAAGTTTTAAACGGAAAAAGGGTGACCTGTTTAGATTTTGAGATACTTTTAAATTGTCAATTTAACTTTAGATTAAATAAAATTTGGTTAAATTTAATTAATAATCTAATGCACAATAAAATTTATTTTTCACTTCACTTTTAGATTTATTAGTCATGTATTTATTTAGTGTTCACCCTGTGCTTGTCTAATTTTAAATGTTGTAACATTTTTTTATTTCTTTTTTTGTTTGTTGTTGTGGTTTTTCTTTTCTATTAACTTACCTCCAACTCATGACCATGCACACCCAAACTAAGAAGATCGTATTCAACACGATTTGATGCCAGCATGATTGTATAAAGCGGAAAACATTTGACACGCGAATTGAACCACGATGTCTCCTCATCGAGCAGACTGTTAATTCGCACTTCAGACTCTTCATTATGAATAGTAACCTAAACAACACACAACAGAACACAATTAAATAAAAATATTAGCAATTTAAATAAAAACTTCAATTAAACTGCAATCGAAACTTACCTCTTTGGGATAGGGATTAGGTGAAACACACGCATGCACTATTTGCAGGCGTGGTTGTAAGGCATTATGTTTTCGTAAAGTAAAATATCGTCTGGGTTCTGGTTCGACTATGACGCCAGCCCAATTTAATGTTTCCGACAACCAGGGTGCAGTCAAAAGATGGCCCAAGGAGCCAGTTAATGATTGTATTACAGCACCATTCGTTTTGCCTTGCATTGTATTGGCGACATAGTAAGCCATTTTAGGTGTCAGTTCATTGGGAAATGCACTTAAATTTAAATGTGATGCAGCTATTTCATTTCCAACTGCTCCTCCTCCCCCTCCTACAACACCACCTCCCCCGCCGGGCAGACCATTGCCTTCTGATGCCGCAGATGTTTTAAAAAAGTGCGTGGGATATTTGCGCATATGTATTTCGCGCAGGAATGCTATAAGTTGAGGATCATCTTGCGCCACACCGAACAGTTCATAATCTCGCGACATGTTTAAACGAAATTGTTGATGGCGAATTTCTAGCAAAATTAATGAAAGAATAAAAATTGTTTATCACGAAAATTGCTTTTGTAGTATTGTAAATAGATGTGATAACTAAGAAATTTTAAACTTGCTTCAAAAAGTTGTATTTAAATAAAAAAAAATTTCTTTTGTGTGTTTGGTTTTTAGGGTTCCGTACACAAAGTGTAAAAACGAAACCCTATTGTTTTCGCTACAATGTCTGTCCGTTTGTCCGCCTGTCCGTCTGTCAGCGCCTTTTTTCTCTGTAACCGTAATAGTTAGACTCTTGAAATTTTCACAGATGATGTATAGTTGTTGCCGCTATAGCAACAAATACTAAAACTTATAGGGTGTTCCAATAGAGAGGTGTTATTCACGAAAATGTGTTTATTTCTTGAACTGTAGGAGGGATACACTTGAAATTTACAAACAGTTATTAAAACTGAGTTCACTTTATAAACAAGTATAAAAAAATAAAAATTAAAGGGTGTTCCGATAGTGGTGTGAAATGCATGTATAAGGCATAAGTTTTGAACCATAATAGGTAGACTCTTGAAATTTTCACAGAATGTGTATAGCGACGGCCGCTATAACAACAAAAATTAAAACTTATAGGGTGTTCCGATAGAGAGGTGTTATTCACGAATATGTGTTTATTTCTTGAACTGTAGGAGGCATACACTAAAAATTTACAAACTGTAATAAAAACGTAGTTCGCCTTATATACAAGTCTACAAAATAAACCTAAAAGTTAAAGGGTGTTCCGATAGTGGTGTTATTTTGATTTATAAGGCCTAAGTTTTGAATCATAATAGGTAGAATCTTGAAATTTTTACAGAAGGTGTATAATTTTGGCTGCTATAGTAACAAATAATAAAATTTATAGGGTGTTCCGATAGGGAGGTGCTATTCACAAATATGTATTTATTTCTTGAGCTGTAGGAGGCATACACTAAAAATATGTAAGCAGTAATTAAAACTTAGTTCGCTATATAAACAAGTATAAAAAAAATAAACCTAAAAATTAAAGGGTGTTTCGATAGTAGTGTGATTTGCATGTATAAGGCCTAAGTTTTGAACCATAATAGGTAGACTCTTGAAAATTTTACCAAAGGTGTATAACTATGGCCGCTATAGCAAAAAATACTAAAACGTAGGGTGTGCCAAAAGTGACGTGTTATTTACGTTTATGACTTTTTTCTTGAGCTGTAAGAGGAAACCACTTACAATTTGCAGACTGTAATTAAAACTATGTTTGTTTTATAAACAAGTATACAAAATTGAACTTAAATTTTAAAGGGTGTTCCAATATTGACCTGATTTGCATGTATATATCCTAAGTTTTGAATGAATAGGTGGAATCTTGAAATTTTTACAGGAGGTGTATAACTATGTCCACTATAACAAATAATAAAAATTAAAGGGTTTTCCGCCAGTGACGTGATTTGCATGTATAAAGCCTTATTTCTTGAACCGCAACAGGTAGACTCTTGAAATTTCACGAATATTACTTTAATTTTAAAATTTAAGGGTGGAATTTTTAAATTATACTGAACATAGTACGGAACCCTACGTGTGTGAGTGTAACTCGCACTTGACTAATTTATTTATTGTAAATTTCTTTATTTAAGATGGAAAAATATATAATTTTATTTTAATTGAATTGGTTATGCCTCGTTGATTACTTTGTGGTTGTAAAAAGAAGCAAAAATTTAATACTTTTAGTGGCCATTTATTTACTAAATAGAGACCAACAAAATACGTCATAGCTTCCGGAGAGACGGGAAAATATAAAATGATTAGCAATCATATTCTATAAAATCAATTAAAATTTCAAATAATAATAAAACTGTAATAGGACCATTTCTGAACATTGAATATTTTTGAAAATTTTGTTCCACTTCGATTACTAACTGCAAATACAAAACAGAAATTTTTAGAATTTTTGTGTGTCTGTCTGTGTTTGAATCACGTACAAGCTAATGAATGAATTTTAATAAAATTTTGTGAGGAGGTACTTTAGTATGTTGTTTCAAATATAGGATAATTTTTTCCGCAAAAATATCTAATTTCCAAGAGAAAATAGAGAAAAAGTCGTGAAAGTACGCAATTTTATCGATTTAAAGGTACTGCAAACTAGGCAGCACCTTTTATTTTTGTACTGCAAACTAGGCAGCACCTTTTATTTTTGTTCAGCGAGATAGTTTAAACACTATTTGCAGAATTTTATATAAATTTTATATAAATTTTAAAATTTTATCCAGGAATGGGTACCTATATATAATAAAAATACATAAACCATAACTTAAGCACTATAAAAGTAAGTATTAAATTTCAAATAAAAATTAAACAAAATAATGTCAGGCGGCTACGGCGTGATAGGCACAGCTAGTATGTATTTAAATAATTTTACTTGCTGCGTTCAAACATAAACTGCGTTCGTTTTAAATAAAAAAAGTGCAAACCAAGAGGCCACATGAAGACGATGTAAAACAACGGATAATAAATGCCCATTTCCCGTTGGGTGACTGTATTCACCATGAAAGTGCAACAATCTGGTTCAATATTATCTAGCAAACATAGTCTAAATTATAATTTCATCCGTTAGCCCTAAAATATTATCACACAAACAACACAAGGAAATTCTTAGCACAAAAAAAACAGGTTGTTGACTGGGTTACAAGATGTTGTGCAGCACTTAATTCTCTTTTCACTTATTTTCTTATAGCTCTTCTGGTAGCCTGGAGAAAGGAATCAATTATAGAAAAACTATAAACTAAGAATATAAAACAAAATTTCGAAAAAAGTCAGGAACTGTAAGTCTGTCTTTTTTATGTTCGCATCACGCAAAAACTACTGGATGGGTTTTAACAAAATTTTGTTAACTCATTTCCTGTCTGTGTTCTTTTACAGAGCCTTATAATAATTTTTAGAATTTTATATAAATTTTAGAATTTTATCCAGGGAAGGGTATAAAGTAAATACGTAAGAGTCTTAAAATTTCGTGTGGATAACTTTCAAAGCAAAATCGAACAAAATAGTGTCAGGACGCACACAACGTGTGTGGGCACAGCTAGTTTATTTACTATAATTAAAATTATAAAAAAATCTTACAAACTAGGATTACATATTTGTGAGGTTATGTGCTTTTATATTTAGAGTGGCATACATTACATACATTACTTGGTGTTTTGGTGTCAGAAACTTTACAAACGATAAAAAAATCTATTAGAATTTAATTCAAACATCAGCGAAGTTTATGGTATTTTTTATATAATAAAAGTAAAATTCAATTCGCACTAGAAGCAGAAAATATAATGGTATTGAATTTTAAACTGAATGGCGTTTAGCTTGAAAAGAACGTTTGAAAAAGCAATTACCTGACAAAGAGCTATAAATCTCTTTTTACTTTTTAGTAGTAAAAGAATGGTCAAAATAAATGTTAAATTTTAAACTAATGAGACGTAATGAAGAGCCCACCACAATTATCTGGTTGAAGTGCAAAAACTTGAGCAAGAAGACAAACCTTGATTTGGTTTGTTTGTTTATTTGCTGCTGGGTGTTGTTTCAGGTCAACGTGGGGCAAAAACAAAAGGTGAAAATTTAAAAAAGTTGTTCGTATTTAAATTTTCTTATTTAAATGTTAATAAAAGAGTTATTGCTCTGCCAGAAAGTTGTAATGGGCACATCAAAGTGAAACTTTTTGTAATAACAAATTAAAAGTGTTTTAAAGAAAAATTCATTTTTTTAATTTAAAAATGGAATACTTTAATTTAAAATTATGTATTAGAGTTTTTTTTCATTATGTAGAGTAATTAAATGGAATAAAAAATTTAAGTTAAACTTAATACAATTAAACCGTAGTTAGGGGGTTGGTTGTTTAAGTTAGAATTTAAATGTAATTGTATTGGTAGTTTTGTAAAAAAAAAAACTTAAAAATAAGGACAAGTGGTTTGAACTTTCAAAGATATTCCAAAAGTGTGCTTGAAGTTCAAATGAAAGGTATTAAATATTCCGAATTTGTATTTTTTTTTTTTTTTTTTGTTGATAAAAGAGGGTCAATACACAATTTTCTTGCTCCCTGCCAAATATTCAACAATATTAATTTGTGGTTAAATGTTTTAATCGCTTAAAATGGGTTCCAGTTAAAAACTCACCCCAAATTCTACATTGAATTTTAATCAAACTTAACTGCACCCCTTCAAAACTGAAATACTTATTAATTTATATTTAAAAAAATTTATAATATAAACATTAGGGTAGCTTTCATTTGAAAAGGGTTTTAAATATTCACATTCACCATGCCAAAGTTCACCTCAGAGATCTAAAAAAGCTACAATATTTAAGCACAATTTTGATCTGTTCATATCTTTAATTTTTTCATTGAATTAAGACTAATTTAATATATTCTTGTTTTAAGAAATGTGAGCTTTATAAAACCAGAGTTAGAACCAAGGGTACAAAGTTTTAAACACTCTTAAATTTCCTAACCATAAAGTGGTCGATTTCTTGTAGTAGCCAATTCATTTTTATCATTTCTTTTGTAATTCTAAAATATAGATGTTGTGTTATGTTTAATGTCTTAAATGTGATTTATATCTTCATGTCAAATCGTTAAAATTATTTGCGTCGTACTTTTTAAAATGCCGAATTTGGAAGTTCCATAACTTTAATATTATAACCATATAGTCTATAATATTTAACGATAAGTGTAAAAGATATACTCAAACTATTCATTTCTTTCTTTCACACCGATCTATTGGATATATAGCAAACGCACATTTATTTACCGCAAACGTATAAAAATGTAACGCAAAATCATTTTAATTTAACGGAAACGCAAATTAATTGACATTAAATTAAACCAAATGCCAATTGATTAAATAAATTTATATATAAATACCAGCTGTGCCCGCGTCCTGACAATATTTTGTTCGATTTTGCTTTGAAAGTAATCCACATAAAAGATTTAAGACTTACTTTTATAGTGCTCGAGTTATTGTTTATATATATTTTCCTTATATAGAGGTTCCCATCCCTGGATAGAATTCTAAAATATATATAAAATTCTAAAATTATTGTAGAGTTCTGTAAATAGTGTTTAAAATATCCCGCTGAACAAATCACTATCCTACACAATCGTACGATTTAGTCAACCAAAAATCTGACAGAATTTTGTCCTATTTTAAAAATCATTTAAAAATGGCGTTGTAGATGCCACACTATCATACAAAACAAGTTTTTGCAACTCTGATCGCATGGAAAAACAATATTTTATGATTTGTTTCAAAAGATTATGAAATCATACTTTTTGAGCACACATGCATTTTTTGACAGATCGTACGGCTGAGTATGATAGTGAATCACGGCCTTTAGTTTGCAGTGCCTTTAAATCGATAAAATTGCGTACTTTCACTACTTTTTCTCTATTTGTTCTTGGAAATGAGATTATTTTGCGGGCAAAAAGTATCCTATATTTGAACCAAGATACTAAAGTAACTCCTCACAATTTTTTTTTTAATTCATCCAGTAGTTTTTACGTGATGGGAACACACAGAGACAAAAATTCTAAAATTGCTGTGTGTATTCCATTTCGATTACTAACTTCACCAGCAACAAAATTTTCCAAAAATATTTCATGTACAGAAACGGTCCTGTTACTGTTTTATTATATGAATATCGTTTTATTTAAAACGACAAACTTCACCCGAACACATTCTAACAGAAGTTATTCTACCTACCTACTTTCATTTTTGTGTGCCGAGCACAAATTAAACAAAACTGGGCGATAAAGTATAAAGGCATGTCAGCAACATATGGGATTTCGATTAATTTATTTGAAACCCAAAAAAAAAAAAAAAACACTTACAAATTGTGTTAAAATAATTTGCATTTAAAACTACAACTGCAATAAATTTAAACCGCTTAACCCTTTTTGTTTTTTTGCAAACTCAAACTACTGTCATTTACCGTACGTACGCAAATGGAAGAAAATGTTCCCTCCGATCACAGAAAACTCTATCATTTATCTTGACACGTGCTACGCCTGAAGAATTTTTCAAAACTTAAAAAACAATAAAAATGCTTAAGATTTTAATCTCTTTTCTTTTTATCAACAACAGTAAATGAAAACGAAGACATACTTTTTATTCCAAAAGGTATAAAAAAAAACTTTTAAAGAAAGAAAAAATAATCGAAAAAAATAATAAAATAAGGAATTAAAGTGAGTCCTTTTTCCCTCGCTTTCTTGAATTGAAATTTCATTTTAACATAACATTTTGCGCAATTTTTTAACGAGAAGGGATATTTTATTTATCCCTTTCTACAATAAATAATTGCAATAAAAACATTACAGCAACAAAGAGACAAAAACGTAACAGCAAAATATTCGACATTTATTAAGAGTAAAAGAAAAACTGAATTATACAGTTAACGACAAAAAAATCATTTTGGAATCTTGGATCCGCAAAGTAAAATATAAGAAACAAAAAAAGTCTACAACAATTTTAAAGTGTTAAAGAGATTGTTTACACCACAAGTTCTCTAACAAAATAATAAACTTTTCTCAAATAAAAATGAACAAGCACAACCTGTTTTTTATCGTTAGCTGTATGTTGGTAACATGAACAACTAAACCACAAAACCAATTTGGGAAAGATAAAACTCTAATACGGGTCGTTGAAGAAATTCTCCATTTAAAACAAAAAACTAAATAAAAAAAAAACAAGTAACAATTACTAAAAGAAGCTAACACGCACATACATACATACATACTTGTGGACTTGTAGTGCAAGGAATCGCATGTAATTACACACAATAACAAAATGTTGTTTTAGAAGTAGAATAAAATAAAAACTTTGAATGTAAACGAAACAAAAAAATACTAACACAGACATATGTAAATGCAGTAACGTATGAGGGAGGTTTGCAATACAATTTGCCAACTCGCAACTTGTTATAATGGTGGTGCTGGGGATATGGCAACTATGGCATGGTAATGGTGGTTAAGTAAAAATTCTGAATAGTTTTTGCAGTGATAATGTGGTTGCAACGTAATTTTTAACTTGAGTCGTCTTAAAGTAGAGAATCACAAAATCTCAAATAATAAAAAATAAGAAACAAAAAACCTATAAATAAGTAGAAACTCAATACTGTGCTAAAAAATTAAGGTTGCCAGATTTTTCTTTCAGATGTATTTACATAGCAAACCTTTGAAATTAGATACTTTATAAATTTATCTATTTTTTTTTTAAAAAACAACAATTAAAAATTAGGTAAAAGGTTTCCTGAAGATCTGGTCTAAGCAACCAGTGAAAATAGCTTTCCCCATAATAAATAAATTGCATTTTTATTATAAAACTAGCTGTGACCATACACGTTGTATGCGTTCTGACAATGGGGTTGCATGCATTGGATCACCTGCTGGAATGTCACGTGACTCAATGAAAATAAGCTTGCCGTAAATTACAATTCAGTTGCCCTCAATCATTCCGATGACGGCAGAGAGTCGAAAAGGGACCCATTTAGGAAGTGGTCAGCTTCGATATTCCCCCTACATTAATATATGTGATCCGGCCTATGAAAAGGTGGCTTATGACTCAAAAAATTTTTTCCACTTTTTGTTGTTGTTGTTGCATTGTTTAACAGCTAAAAATGTGGCTTATGTGATTTTAATGAATTCATCAATCAAAAACTATGTTCTAGACATTTTGCTGGGTGATCTTAAAAGTATTATATGTGCTAATTCCAAATCTTCCCAGGACAAACGGTTTGATTTGGGGTTCACGGAGGGTTTCAGCACATAAATCGTGAATTAGACAAGTAAAAAATGGGTATTTACTTGGGATTTTCTCGTATATATGGCATCTGGCAAGTCCCTTTTTCGGAGTCGAGCAGAAATCTGGTAACGTGTTGCTGAGCTTTTCCTGATTTTTGGACGAATTAAAATTGCGCACTGGATTCTGAATTATGAAATGAGGTCCATCAGATGTACTAGGTCCTTTGAGTTTTCGAATCCTTCAATCTCACATTCTTGATTACTATCTGAATCTTCGCCGTTCCAACACTGATAAATTTTCTAAGTGAGGGACCAGTCGTATCGCTTATTCCACTTAAAGTTGTCAGCTGTCCCATAGAAACTAGATGTGATAGAAAGAATCTAAGCATAGATTCGAAATAAGCACGAAAAAAAACGTTTAAGATCACTCAGCAAAAGCTCTCTAGGACACAACCTTTGTTAACCAGTGTTATCTATAAAATTTCCTACTGTTATACATATATACTTTAGGATTAATGAATAAACTATGCTTCTCCAGGAAACCCATTAAATATAAAAACTTAAACTTTCTAAAATTCAACGACTTGATCCTTAAAATGTAAAACCCTGTAAATAAATTAATTCAGTTTAATCCTGTTATTTTTTCGTTATTTAAGAAAATAAGTAAAAATTGATCAATGGTGTCTATGCGGGGGGTAGTTAACTGTTCTCTCACTTTTTCTCTTTGCTAAGTTCAAAACAATTATATTTATAAGAAATTAAAAAAAAAAATGAAATCATGTAAGACAAGTAACTAAGTATGTACATATATAAAAGAATTAATTATATGTAGAATGTATGTTTACATGTATGTACGAGTATGTGTGATTTTTAACTAACGCCAAAAACAACCAACTTCAACTACATACGCCAAACAGCATGCGGAAGAGTTCAACCCATGGCACAGTGAATGAATGACATAAACTGTGAATGCAAAATTATTATTTTTGTATGTGATTTTGTTTTCTTTTTTTCATCATGACGAGGTTGGTTTTTAGTTTTTATATAAAAATATGAATCACATCCGGTCTTAGAAGCCAGTTAAGAGAGATTTTTGTATAGAAAATACAAGAAAAGTAATGGCGCAATATTTTTTTGATTTGCCTGTGTGTTGGGGTATTATGCTGAAACAGCAGGCGTTGAACGACAAACAGAAGCAGTCAGAGTGACAGCAGCACTTAGGTCTTAATAATTTCAATTATTACGAAACTACTTTTTTCCATTCATTTGATTTGTTTAATAATGTAAACTGTTTACATGCTTATTTATGTGCTTATGAAGTAAATTTGCACAATTTATTAGATGAAACTTAAATTGACATGGGATGATGATGATGATAGTATGAATAGAGATCAGTATGAGAAATGACACAAACGAATTAGGAATCACTTGATGGTAGACAGATATTTAACCGCTTCTAATTATGAAAAATTAATGCAAAAAATTAGTTCTGATTGCGTTATAAAAAAAGTAAATTTAAGAAATAAAAAATAATTATCTTATTATCTTTTTAAGTATAAACTAAAATTTTATTTTTTGGCAAAAAATTGTATGTTTATTGATATATGATATATTATGTTTGCAATTTTTAAAGGAATTATTTGTAAAGCTAACATAATTTTCCATACCGCAGAATGAAGAAAAGCATTATCTCAAGTAGATTGTTTGGTATTCTGTATTAAACAAAACTAAACTCTGAAAAAATATGGATATGCAAATGATATCTATAGCTTAGTGCTTGGCCGATCATCGGAAGTAATATTAGAAATAAATTATTTGTCCGAACACTGGATCGACACAATTAAATATACGTTAAGTATATACACGTAATGTTAATTCAGTCGCACGAGAAGTAAATAATAAATAAAATATGAAACATTTTTTTGATACCTACTTCGGCCGACAAATAAAAATATTTCATAAAAAATATTAAAAATCATTATTGATGGCATTTTCTAATTCTGTTTTTCCGCCTTTTCTGTACCCTTCCCCTAAGGTGGATATATACCCTACATATAAGTTTGTCATTCCTTGTGTAATTTCTGTAATATTCACTTTCGACCCTATAAAGTATATTTATTCTACATCGGTTTTTCAGGTTGTTTTTATATATTTTCGATTGTAATGAGTTTTGTTTGCTCTTTTTTTTTTTTTAAATTAGTTTTAAATTAAAGTTGAATTAATTTTTTAATTGATTTAAGTATATATGTATTTGTTTAAAACAAAACAAAAAAATATTATAATTAAACAAATAATTGAATCATATAATTATTTAATTAAATTTTATTCTGAAACCAATTATTCTGTGTGGCGAATAGACCTACAGGGTGGCCACTGGGAACTAGGAGCTGTCAATGGGCTCCTTGGTGGCGGGGACAATATGGAGTATTTTTCTTTTAAAGGTTTTTACCCTTTAGTCTGACCATTCTAAGGCAATATGAATTGCAGGACGGTCCTACGGAGCCCACGGGGAGGGCGATGGGCCCTTCACCGTGGTGAAGTGTATATAAGATTTGGAACGGCCGAATATAGCACTCTTACTGATATTTTATTTTATATTTTACAGCGATGATTCAAACAGAAATATTTGTAAATATGTCAAATTATTGAAATTATCACAAAGGCCAAAACAGAACTTATAAGAGAACAGTATCACGAATAATCGAAAAAGGTTTGAAAAAAATACTTGCAAGATACTTCTAGCTGTGGTAAAAGACTGATATTTTATTAAGATTAATGGATTACAACTAACGGTTTCCATGATTTAGAAGCATGCATTAGTAGTCAAAGCAACTTGAAAATAGCCCAGAACTGCCGTCAAATGTAAGGTATTAAGCCATTGTTTAAGTTTAGCCAAAGAAAGCCAACGTAGTGTAACGATTCAATGCTAAATCGCATAATTGATCGTTTGCACAAATAGTTACTTGTTCTAAACTAGAAAACAAGAGACCTAGAAAAGTGTGGTTCAGAGAATCAATGCTGTTGGAAATTAAAAACAAGATATTAACTATTTTAATTTATAAAATTAATAAATTGAATGCTAATTTTTTTTTTTTTTTAATTTATTATGCTTATTTTGCTGATCATTTAGTCATTACTTTTCGTATCCTTTACATTTAAAAACTTTAAGGTTTAAACCATGCAAGTTTTTGCAAATTATTGTTTGGCTTTTATTAACACTGATATTTTTTAGATTTTTATTAACACTGATTTAAAGTAAACAAGAAAGTTTTTTCTCTAAAGTCCATGGTCACCCTGAGTTCTAATTTATAAAGTGATAGCGAGCGGTAAAAATATCCTCAAGTTATGGAATTTATTTATTTTAATAAACAGTACCTATTATTATAGGTAGTAATAATAATTTTGTATAAAATCATTCGCGTACAATTTTATGAGTACCAATAATTTTTATAAAATAAAACTTAAAAAACAATAGCCAACCACAAGAACAATAAACACAACAATATCTATCATACAAAACATGATGAGTGCGGAGGATTTGGGCTAATGCGATTTGGAGAGGGCTAATGACATTGTTTGTAGTAACAGACAGTAAATGGAAACATTTTGCTAAAATATGAGAAACATTTAACACTTGAACATCAAACATAAAAAAAAAACAACAACTACCAACTCATAGTAATTGAAGGTTGACTGATTGGTTGGAAAATAAAAAAAAGAGTATCATACAGAATACGGAAAAGTATTTGCAACATTTTTTAAGTTGATGTCAAATAGGTGACTGAGCGCACCATGGTTAAGAAGATTGTACTTAAGAATTTATTGGCCAAGTTTAAACTGCAAACAAAGTCTGACAACAAACGACAAATTATTTTATTACCTTTATAATACTTTATTTTTCTTATTTGTTTAATAAACAGATTTAGTTTTCTTTCTTTAACGATATTTGAAAATATGAAAAAAGAAAAATAGAAAATAACAGAAGAAAATAAACTTCCAAAAGAGAATTAGAACGTGACTGCATGGTATCAACGTTGGATTGCACTTATAAAAAAGTATTTAAAAATTAAGTTATCGTTCAAAATTATCTTTTATATTTATTCTAAAAATCCAAAATAAACAAAAAAAAAAAAAAATACAAAAACTAAAACAAACAAAAAATAATTAAAACGTTTATTGAAAGAATTGATGAATCTTGTTGCACATTACCATAAATAGGCTGGGAATTCCGATATAATGTATCCATGTAAATAAAAAGTTATATGATGTAAATCCTTTTAGAGCTTCATATTTCTTAAATTTTTGTTTGATTTTAAAAATTATTCATAGTTCTAAAGGTCTACTAGTTAATACCTACAAAAGGATGCTTTAACCTTTAAAATATGTTTTAAAGTGAGCAAGTTGAAAGCAATTAAAATTTTTCGATTTTGCGGTACCCTGGTCCAGTGTTTTTTTTTTTTAATATTGAGTACAATTTTCAGCAATTTTTTTTTTTTAAGTTTTTCCTTGTAGTTAGCGATCAAAATTTAAAATATTGCGGAAAATGTTCAAGATTATGGGTCTAATTATTGATTCCGCACGGAACGGAAAATTCAACGGAAAGAAATATCGCTCGATATGTACATTGCAATTATTCATTCCTGCGGTATAAGCTTTCCGCAAAATCGATTTAACATCTGTTTTGATTAAATCTGAGTTGATTTTGTGTCAGCTGTTAGTAAAAAAAGACATTTGAAATTTTTTTCAACACAAAAACACTCTTTTAAAAGTAAAATATAAAAAAATACCAGGCGCGGAAAGATATGGATACAATAGCCTTTTTTGAGAATAGTAGTGACGATGATTGCTTAGACATTCGGGTGGAAAGAGAGTTTTGCGGTATAAATCTGAAGATGTGTTGCAGATGAATGATACGGAGTAAGTTAAAATAGAGAAATTTAAATAAGTATATGTTTAATGAAATATTTATGATTAATACTAGAGCTTGCAAAAAAAATTTCGTTTAAATAAGGCAGCATTTAAATATATTTTGTCTGAGCTTGTGTCTATGAGTTTAGGAAGCGATCGGCAAGGAGCACTTTCCTCAAAAGATAAACTTTTGGCTTGTTTAAGGTTTTTTGCAGAAGGCAGCTATCAGCATAGTTTTGGTAAGAATTTTAATGTTTATATAAAATCAACGTTTTTCAAAGTGCTGGCTGAAGTATTAAACAAGTTAGAGAATTTATTGTGCAGCAAATTAATATCAATAATCATAAATGCAGATGAGGAAAGAATGGCGAAAATGGCTGTCTATGAAAAATGTCTTATTGCAAATTTTCTTACATTTTTGGTCTTTCCGTCAGCTTTTCGTTACAAAATTTTAACGTAAGCAAAATGAAGAAAAATATCTACATTGCGGAATCAATAATATGGCAATACCGTCATTGTAGAGATGATACCGCACCAACGGAAAAATACGGCAGCAACGGAACCAATAATTGCAAATTTTACTTCCGCACAAAAAATGCTTTCCGCAATCTTTTCTGAGTTAAAAACTAGATGATTTTCAATTTAAAAATTCCAAAATTATTGCATTTTTTGTGTATTTTAGCCTTAAATAGGCTATCAATATTGTTTTTTTTTTTTATATAAAAGAAAAATTTTCTTAAGGAATATATAATAATTTTATATTTTTGTGTAAGCTAACTACAAGTGTGTACGTTTAAACCAAATTTCGTGTGAAATTGATAATCCTTTTAAAGATGGAGGGAGGTCTTTCAATTTTACCTATTCTACAGAGAAATTTTGACTTTAGCCTATATGTTTTAAGATCCCATATATATATATACTCATATATACTCCCAATTATTGCTGAAAATATTTTATGAGCCCTAGTTCATTTGTGGACTTTATGGGCAAAAGACCAAAAAATTCCAATTTTGGGATTTTTGGTCTTTATTTTGTTACACAAATTTAATTAATTAAACTCTAACGCCTTTTACTCGCACCAAGAATCAATTTTAGTGCAGTTAATGTTTATAAAACCAAAAAAGAAAACAGAAATAATTGAAATGTGAAAATAATAATTGGGAACATATTAAAAAAATTATTTCGTTTTTCACTTTTGTTATTCGCCTCTTAAATAAAAATTATTTTATGTAAAAAAAATAAGTTGACTTTTGCAGCATAAATTATTCCAGTTTATTGATTATTCTGACATTAAAAATCAATTTTGATATAATTTTTTTAATTCAATCCCAGGTTTTTAAATATCTTTTCACATTAAATACTTTATAAAATAAGTAATTTTATAAACGAAATAAAACATGAAGGTGTTGAAGTGAAATAAAAAGCAAAGAAATTCTTTCAAGTCTACTACTTTCGTCTAGTCTGGGTGGCGTCCATGTAATTGCAACGTCCGCCAAGTGCCATTTTTGTGGTTGTTACCAAGACACTTCCGACACATCATCACGACGTAAAAGAATGAATTTTGCATGTTCTAAACTTCTACAATGTACGGAAAACAACAACACCAAAATAAAAAAATTAAAAAAAATACAAAGAACACAAGGAATAACATCTAAAGAAATACTTATATCTTAACAATAAAACATCGCTTATTCCAAATGAAAAATAAAAAATAAAAAATTCACACACAAAGATGAAGAAAGGAATAAAACAAAAAAACAAACATTTTTGTACTTTATTAAATAACGCAAGAAATGTGATTTCAGAAAGGAAACCGACTAAAATTGCCAATACTTGTTATGAATATTAAAATTGGCAGCATGAGATTGACACTGCCTACTCATATACTCTCTTGAAGTCATGATTATCAGGAAATACATATATTTTGTAAAGTACATGACAAATTGTGCAGCAAAATGCAATAAAATAATGTCTCATTAAGCATATGATAATACCATTTTCAAAATCTTTTATTTTTCATCATGGCGTGTTTGCTTTATGATAATATAAAAAATTCATTCTCTTAAAAATATAATTAATCATAAAGTTGTGCAATAACTGTCTCTAACTCTCAAGCAGTTAATAAATTTTATAATACTCAATATTTAAAATAAAATAATTTTATATTCAAATCAAATAATAACTCATTTAAAGCGACATTTACAAAAAACATTTTCTCCAATAATTTATATTTTTTTATAATAATCCTTTTCAAAAATATTTATGTATCTTCTTAAAAAAAAATAAATTATTTCGTCATGAAAAAACGTTAGATGAATACTGGTATATAAAAAAAAAATTAATTTTGTTTAAAGATAAAGTGGCTATGATTTGGACCGACCTTTGCAGAGATGGTACAAATTTGGTCAAAATGTGCTGTTAGAAAATGCACCCTTAGAGAGTATCAGGAGTTTGATGGTCTCCCAAACCCCTTTATATGTTATATAAATTGCTACTCATTGTATTGTTTAATAAAATTTTCTGTGAATATGTAATTAGTTAACGAAAATCGAATAGTAAAAAATCTACAACATTAAGGTAAGGGAAATCCCACAATTCCCAAAATAAAGACTAAAAATCCCAAAATTGGAATTTTTAGTCTTTTACCCATAAAGTCCACATATGACTAGGTCTCATGAAATACTTTCAGCAACAATTCGGAATATATATAGTCTTCTTTTTCCGATTCCAACTTTGGGATTTTAGGAACATATAGGCTAAAGTCAAAATTTAAATGTAAAATAGGTCAAACTGAAGGACTTCCATTTCCTTAAGAAAATTTGTTTCTATTAAAAAAATAAGATTGACGGCAATTTTAGGCTAAAATACACAAAAATTCAACAATTTTGGATTTTTTAAATTGAAAATAGTCTAGTTTTTATTTCAGAAAAAATATAATCTTGAATTTTTTCAAAAATATATACGGTGAAAAATTTTAAAAAAATTCCTAGAAATTGAAATATTTTGAAAAAACTGGACCAGGGTATCAAAAAATCTAAAATTTTAATTTTAAAATTCGTATAACTCGCTCATTTTAAAAATTTTAAAGCACCATTTTGTAGGTCTTAACTAGACCTTTAAGACCATGTATAATTTTTAAAAATTGAAGAAATGGCAAGCTGTAAAAGAATTTGCTGGTGCAAGGTTCTCAACTTTGAGACCACATAACTTCACCCCTGGAAAGTGTATGGTACCCAGCTTCAAAACTTAAACTAAGATACTCCTCTGCTGTTGTCACCTTTTTTAGGGTTTCCGTAACAGCTACAAATTTCGATTTTATCTAAATACTGGGACACCCTTTAATGCTTATGTAATGACAAATTTGAAAAACTCTTCTCGGTAAAAGAAAACGGTAAAGACCGATCTTATTAATCGAAAATAGAAGTTGTTCATAACATTTTTTTGATTAGCTTCGCATACTCTAAAGCAAAGGTTAATAAATTAAAACATAGTCTAATTTGTAAACTAAAACATAGTCTATGCAGTAAGCAGTAAGTCATAACTTTGCTGAAAATAAAACCCATGTTGTCTATAGTGCAGTTAATATTTCCTGACAAGAATAGCATCCCAAAAATGCCTTTAAATAAAAATAAAAAATAAAAAACAGAAACTAACAACCCAAAAGAATAGACATCCTTTTCTTTGGCAAAACAACAGAAACAGAAATAAGGAGTGTTTCCAACACAAATCCTTGTCGAGGGTTGAGTGCAAGTCACTAACAAAAAAACAGTGCACACAAAACAAAGTTTTTCAATTTATTAAAATAATACACCCGCATGATGTGCAAACTTAAGCTGATTGTTAAGGCGAACATAAGAATATATGCATGTACATACATACCTACGATTGTTGTTTGTATGTATGTTAGTTGGTCTTGTACAGTGCAGTGTTTAAGAAGCTAGTAATATTTTAGCAAATGAACTAAACTATTGGATTTCAAGTGCCTAAATCAAAACTTAAAATCAATAGCCTAAACCTTAAATTACAAATATTTTTCAAAAGAGGTATAATTTCCCAATGAAAATATATAGCCATTTTTTTAGATATTTTACTTATCCGGCGATTAAGTGCTATAATGTAATATCAACGAAGGAGAGCATTGGTAATATAATTAATATATATCCAAAAAATCGATGTTGCCACGGTTGGCGATAGAACTCGTGACCATATGCTATAGTATAATATAGTATAGCATCCACGGTTTAACTGACATTTTATTGTTCTTCTGAAATTACCCCCAGGGGTTCCAATTGTCACTGCAGGACTGGCAAAAGCTTTGACGCGGTTCACTCGGGGAAAGTAGGGGCACCAGACGCTAGGGTTCTTAGAACCTAAATCTGGAAAAAAAGGTCTGTGTATTTAAACATACGGGTTCTCTTCGAGGCCCGACCAGTGCACAGGACTGGTACCATGGGAATCGGTGGCCCCACAGAGAGCCTATCCTCTCTGTGACCGGTTATTGGTGAGGTCCCCTTCGCGGGTACACGTGGTGGTTGTGGTTTAAGATCGATTTATGTAGGTATGGTGCACGGTCGATCAAGTGTGTTGTTGCACTCTCAACAGACGGAGTTTGGATAGTCTCCAAACCCCTAAGCAAGAGGCTATAATATGGATCTAGGCTTGCCTTGGATAAGGCTTGCCATATAATATAAATTGCTACTCATTGTGACTGTATCAAACACAAATTGCGATTGGTGGCAATCGTAAAGTGTTGTTATACTGCACAATGGAGGCGCTAGTCTACGCTTACATTTCACTCGGTGGTAAGACCACCGTGAGATTAGGCCAACTAGGCAGGTACTCACGTTAATCTTGTTCCACAATTGTTCTTCTGAAATTTATTAATTAAATTTTGAGCATTTAAAATAATGGTTTTTTCCAAATTATAATTTCTGTTTTTACTTAAATTTTCTTCTAAATGTTTTTATAATTACACATAATCACGTATGCATGTGGAATGTATGATTAGCGAAATATTTAAGTTTTTTACCTATGTATGTATGTATTTCTCTTTATGATTTGCCTGTTGAAATGTTTTGAGTCAGTAGGTAATTCTTGTTTGTGCGGCTATTAGCACTTGCTCCTAGTTCGCTTCTTTTATTCGTAATTTTCTTTAGGCACTTTTTGTAACTTTGAGCTCGTTTTTTTTTTCACTAAAAGGATAAAGCTGTAATAAACATTTTGTGCTGTTGGTGTTTATGTAGCTGCTACCTATGACAAATCAAAAGCTAAAAAAATAAAAATAAATGCTTTTTAGCGCAAGTGTGAACCAAGGTACTGGCTATGGTTTTAAATTTAGCTATGCTATGAATAGGTTCCTAAATGCTGTTTCTGGTACGTGACTTCAATTCAACATTGACAAGGAAACTACATTTTAAAATTACAGGTTACAGAACTTTAAGATTGACTTGGTATAGTTGAAAATTATATTTCAACTCGTGAGAATTAACGTCAAATTTTAATAGTTTCGCACTGTCTCTTTACTATTTCCATAAGTTTAAATATTTTCCGAGAATATAGTCTAGTATAGAAATATTATTGAATATATTCTGCATTTTCCAGGATCAATGGCTAAAGAAGCAGATGAAAGACAAAATCTATATATATAATAAAACTACACATGAAATATTTTTGAAAAATTTTGTTGCTGGAGCAGTTAGTAATCAAAGTGGAATACAAAACAGCAATTTTTAGAATTTTTGTCTGACCGTCTGTTCGCCTGCCTCTCTGTGTTTGCATCACATGAAAACTAATGGATGAATTTTAATAAAATTTTGTGAGGAGGTACCTTGGTATCTTTGTTCAAATATAGAACACTTTTTTTCCGCAAAAAATCTCATTTCCAAGAGATTGCTTTTATAAAACACAAATTTATAACCTTTACAGCATTGAATAACTAAAATATTATTCCGTGTGCATTCGGGCAATAATTTATATGATGATGATGATTAATAATAAAACAAGCACTGCAATAGCACATACAAAGGAAGCTCATAAGAAGTTCATTATAATATTTCATTGATTTATGTCTGTTCATTGCACACGAGTAAGGATGAGTAGTCAATAATAAACAGCGAACTGAATGCGCCGATCTTGCAGATTTTCCATAAGCAAGTTTGAATAAGTATGAGTAAATGTTGAAAATAATATCCAAAATTCCACACAACTACTAAACAAAACACACCGAGTGTTTGTTTCGAACATGAGAAAGTTCGTTTTACTCGGTCAGCTCATCAAATAAAGAGCGTTGCCTACCACGTTGTAATTCAAAGATTAAATAACGATTAGAAAATATAACATATAAAAAATTTTCCGCAAAAGCCATTTACATATCAATTTCTAATATTTAAACAGAAAAACAAATAAACATTTAACGGCTGCCGAAAAAAAAAAATACTTAGTAATCATAACCAAGCAGATGTTTAAAACTTAAAAGTTAATAAAAAAATAGAAAACAAATGAGTTTAAGAAAAGTGTGCCACTACTTTACAAAACAGGGATAAAACTAAAAATCCCATCCCATTTATTAAAAATAGAAAAATATTTAAATAAAAAACTTAAAAAGAAACTCACCTGTCGTATCCATATAAACAATTAAAATGCTAAATACAGTCGCAAAAGATAGAATACATAAAGCTATTGGCAAAAGTTGACGATAAGGTGATGGACCCAGACGAGGATCAAATTTCTTTAGGTTTTTACTTCCGCTTACTATAACAGAACCAAATGAGGAAGATGGTTTATTTAGCTGCTGATGATCGTGATGTTCAGGCAGATGATGATGGTAATTGTGCTGGCTATTATTGTGAGTTAAAGTAGCGGAGGTGCAGGAATTTTTTACAGGTGCTATTGACTTTTGGCAACATGTCGACTGCTGTTGCTGCTGATGTAATTGATGATTACTACGATGCTGATAAAGGTGATGCTGAGGCGAAAGTCTTGTCGGTGTTGATAGTGGCGAAGAAACTGTACTGGGGCACGTTGAACTAACTGCACTACTCATCCCACTACTGAAACCGGCATCACTTATTGAATTATCAACCACGGAATTGTTGCAACTGCTGTGAGGTGGCGCATGCCGCGTATTAAATAACGTTGAATGAGGAGTTCGCGCAAAACGATGCTGCAGATGATCAGGCTCATCATATGACAACATCGCTGATGTAGTTGTCCTTGTTGTTGACTCTATAAAAACATCTTTGGTAGCATTTTGTTGCTCATTGCGCCCACTATTAGCGGGTAACCTTCGCCTTGTCTCATCACCATCTACCTCATCGTTATTTCGACTTTGTAGATTTCGGTTGTTACAGGCCATCGCATCGGCGATACGGTCAGGCAGCGCATTTGGATCATAGTGTCTATTTTCCAACTTTTGCGGTATATCCGTTATGGAGTATGTTTTGGTAAGAGCTTTTGTGCAAACTCTCCCACTTAAAGAGTTGTGCCGTCTGTGTTGGGTAGGAGCCGTACTGCTAGGATTTTCGCTAGCTGCTTCCTCTGAACGTTGTTGCACTTGATCTGTTATTGACGCCGAAGCGCTTGAAAGCAACTTGGACATAATTTTTCAAAAACTCGGAGTAGCTGCGTTAATTATGAATGTTGAAATACATTCAAAATCATTATGTTGCCGGAGTATTAATTGAGGATCTTATTTTCTAAATGATCTGAAAAAAAGAAAAAAAAAATTAAGTTAAAAAATCACTCATAAAAAATAGAGTTCATTCACTTGAAATAAAAAATTGTGCCGTCTGTAAATGCAGGATGTGTGTAGAGGATTATTAAACATCATCTTGTGAATAAACACAAGATGCCTGGCTGTTTTGTTAGAATAACATACATACATATGTACATATATACATTTTAAAAACTTCCAAAAATGTTTTGTATAACAAAAAACAAAAAAAAAGAATAATGCAAAAAGGAACACTTCAAATAAACACCACCTGTCAAAAATCTAAACAAAATACACAGAGCCAGCTATAGTAAGAAGAAATAAGAAAGACAGAGGGGAAAGCAAGATGAACATAATAATAATAATGGATATACAGTGTTAATGCGTTAAATACACTCAGCGAAATTCATTTAAGAACAGACCAAAAATTCATTATTTTTGAAAACTTAAAAAAGATAATTAAAGAGGAAATGTTTTATTTTTGGCTTTTATTTTTAGTGGTATTTTGTGTTAATTGCCACAAACTTAAACGAACTTGATTAGACTAGTAGTGCTTTAAATAAATTTCTCAAAGTACGCAGCTTTCTCGAAACACACAAAAAGTATAGACAAAAAAAAAAAATTGAATTCCAGCCGTGTAGACACTAGTACAATTTAAGAACAAAAAATGTACAAAAACGATCTCTGAACTAACGAATGATATGTCGCCATCCACCGGAGAAATAAAACAAGAAGAAAATAGTAATCAAAAATATAAAAAGAGTGGCAGTAGTGGCAGTATTTAAAGTGCTACAATGACCTGTACTACTAATCTTTAAAATTTAACACACAACAGCAGATGTTCTGAATTTTTAAATTCAATTTTAATAACCCAAACAGCTCAGCTCAACTGCACTTACAATACATGTTTATGGTTGATGTATGTGTACGAAGGAGAAGAATTGTGCATGAAATTATATAAACCAGAACGTTGTAGGTAATAAGTCTTTCATCAAGATAATGATGCGCAGAATTATAGACATTAGTAAAAAGAAAATATTTCAATGATTTTGAACTTGATAATTCTTTGATATTTTTATATGAAAGAAAAATCTTTATTTTTTTCTTTTAATTGTTACTGTAATTTTTAACACATTGTTGTTGTAATTTCTTCTACTGGTTTTTTAATTTATTTTTTTTTAAATTATTTTTTATAGACAACACAAACTGCGAAACTACTGGCTTGTCTGCAGAAAAGACCCAGAGGAAGGGACTATCGATAGTGAAATTAATCAAACACATCCAACTTTAATATTTGTTACTAAAATAATAAAAAAAAATGTATAAACTATAATATATCTATTAACTAGCTGTGCCCGACACAGTAAGTAAGACTCTTACTTTCATAGTGTTTCAGTTATGGTTTAAGTATATTCTTTATATAGAGGTACCCATCCCTAGATAAAATTCTAGAATTTATATAAAATTATTGTAGAGTTCTGTAAATAAAATTATTAAAATACTTTTTCCCTGTTTTCTCATAGAGATATATTAAAACGTCGACATTTTTGTGGGAGGAAGTAACCTATATTAGAATCAAGATACTAAAGTACCTCCTCACAAAAATTTATTAAAATCCATGCAGTAGTTTTTACGAGATGCGAACACGGACAGACAAAAATTCTTAAAACTTCTGTTTTGTATTCCATTTTGATTACTAACTGCACAAACAACAAAATTTTCAGATAATGCACAGAAATGGTTCTGTTACAGTTTTATTATATAGATTAAATCCATACATCTTTACATTGGAGATAATCGAAATCTGTCTGTGTTCGCATCACGAGAGAACTACTGGGAGAATTATAATACAATTTTAAATTTAGTATCTTGTATCAAATATAGGAATTATTTTTAAATTTTACCGCTTTAAGGGTACTGCAAACTTGACAGTAAATTGCATTTTAGTCAGCGGGATATTTTAAATACTATTTACAAAACTTAGAACGGCCGCCACGTCGTGTGTGTCCTGACAATATTTTATTTTGATTTTGCCTTAAAAGTAATCCACACCAAAATTGTAAGACTCTTACTTTTATTTTGCTTCAGTTATGGTTTATATATTTCTTTATATGTGACCCGGCCTATGAGAAGGTGGCTTATGACTCAAAAAAAATTTTCCACTCTTTTTTTGGTTTCGATAGTTTTGGAGACGCTCTTTCACGTGGTGAAAACAAGAAAGTCCTAACTTGCTTAGAAGTGTACAAAAAATGTAGAAAAAGCAGAGCACAAATGAAAGAAAAACAGAATTTTATTGAAAATCCAGAATGAAGATAATAAATGGAATTGAAAAATTTAAAAACAGGATTGAACGCTGCAAAAACGATTTTACCAAAAAAAAGCTGTTTTGCACAAAAAATATTTAGTTAGCAGTATTAAGTAGTTTTCTTCGTCGCTAACCTTGTTGAAACTTTTGAACTGACGAAATGCATTGTTTATCTTTAACAGCTAATTTTACGAAATTTTGTTTTTGAGTCATAAGCCACCTTTTCATAGAACGGGTCACATATAGAGGTATCCATCGCTAGATAAAATTCTAAAATTTATTAAAATTTGTAATACAATTATAGAGTTCTGTAAATAGAGTTTAAAAAATCACCATTTCATATCCATTTCGATTCTCAACTTAACCAGCAACAAAATTTAGAAAAAAATATTTCATGTACAGAAATGGTCATATTGCAGTTTTATTATATGTATAGATTTAAAGAACCCAATGGGTAATTTCGGAATCTCCTTAACAACCTTAAACGCAAATCTTTTTTTTTGTCTTTAAATAGCTGTTTCTTGTAATGATAAGGTATATAAGGTATATATAAAAAAAAATTAAAAACATACTTCATTTTTTATTATTTTTTTTTTTTTTTTTTATTTAATCCCCAGAGAAAAACTGTAGCAGTGAAATTTGGACATCACAAAAGAAAACAAATACAAATATTGAATAATGGTAACTGATGGTTGGTTGCCAAGTGCAATAAAATAAATTTATATCTAGACACATGAATCTAGTGTACATTCACATGGACATGATTCACGCGACCTGCTAAAAAAACTAAAACAAAAAAAAAAAAAAACAAATACTAACGCACACACAGTAAGTGAGGTGGTATGTCTGTCTGTCCATCTGTTTTAAAATTGTCTGAATAGCAGACCAACAAAATCTTCAAATAAATTGAGTGTATAAACGAGTGTATGGTCGGTTTGGTTGGCTGGTTTATCGATTGGTAGACAGGCATACCAACAATTAAGAATGGTATTTTAAATACGACTCATCAGGGATGGCCAAATGCATGTCATGTCTTATTTTTCTGTTTAATATAAATTTTTATGCAATATAGAACAGTCGAAACTACTGCCCTAGAATAAAAGTTGTACACCCGTTAAATAATCCCAGTTTTATGTATTTTTTCAACCTTTTTTTTGCAATTTCACAGTGGGGAGCATAAATTAGTACGTGTATGCTCATACATATATCGTGTACTTCTAGCGGTTACAAATATTAATAAGAAAGAGATTTAATCTTATTTGTTATATTTTTTGTTTAGTAAAACTTAAAAAAATTAAAACCGATAAGTAAAAACGAAATTATATTAAAATATGTCATATGCTCCTTCTGGACAGAATATTTCTTGAAAGATTTTGAATGAATAGTTCTTAAAACATTCAATATTGTGCTAGTCTATCAATCGATTCCTACCAACGACTAAAAGTCTTCGTTAATATACTCGATATAAATAGATGTACTCATTACTGCTCCCCCACTGTACATATATTATATGTATGTTATTATATGTATGTTAAAGACTAAAATTATTTATTTGCATCAATCGCAGTTTCATAAAGTTGATGTGCTGATAAAGGCCATGAATCTTTATCACACTCAGCCATACGACCAGTCAAAAATAGAGTGGATTAGAAATGCATGTGTGTGATAGACTTTTTAGAAGATCTGAACGATTTGATAATCTTTTACAAAAAATTCATAAAATATTTTTTTCCATGCGATTAGAGTTTCAAAATCATTTTTTTTTTATAATAGTGTGGCACCTACAACAAAGAGAACCCCCTACAACGCCGTTTTGAAACGATTTTTTAAAAAGGTCAGAATTCTGTTAGATTTTTCGTGATTGGATCTTATGATTGTGTAGGATATCTTTATAAAATGATGTAATTATTTCTTAAGGATCTGCAACCACAGAAAGATTTCGTTTCGTAATTTTATTCAAAATCAATAAATTTGATCAAATTAAAAAAACATCACTTTTCCAACCCTGCTAGTTAAACACTATACTAACTAATATACACTTTTAAATTAAAAACTAAATCGGACGGTCTGCTGCTTTGGAACATTTTTAGTAATCAATATTTTTGTGTTCTTGTTGTTATGAAAATTGTTATTATTTATTATGACCCTGATACATGTGTTTGTACTTTATTTTTTGATTTTGTTTTTCGAATATAAATAAATTTGTTGTTTGGCATAAAATGCGATATGTCAAAATATACATACATATGTATATTCTTTGAATTAAATCCCAGACCGATCATACGTACAATATATTCAATATTAAATATATGAAATATTTGTATTCAATACCGATGTGTTGGGAAAATGTTTGGAGCGTAGTAAATTGGTGTGAAAAATTTAGTTTAAATAAAATTAACAATTATGGAGCATGTTGCATCTTCTGTGTGAGTAAATGCATGTTTAAATAAGTGATTGAATGTGTATGATTTTATTTATCAAAAGCGCTAATTGCAATTCGAAAGTGTTGAAAATTTCATTTTAAACTTAAATTGTTTTGGATTATTTTTCTTTTGTTAATTTTTATTTCCATTTCATTTCATTGTATTATTTTTTTTTATTTTTTTAGTTTAAATAAAACATTTTGACATCAGTAATGGCACATTAAATAAATAAAAAAAAACTGCAAATAAAATTAAACTAAACTAAACTTTTAATCAGATTTTCCATTGCTCTATTGCTTCTGTTTCAAATGTGCTTCTCTTTACCACTCTTCATTTCGTCACTCTGCGTGGCCACAAATGTTCAGAAGAAAAAGAAGCATAAGAAGACATTATGCACATTTAATTTACTATGTGTGCCAAGTCGGAAAATCCAAATAAAAAATTGCAAATGTAGCAAAAAAAATTTAAAAAAATCACTTCAATTTATCTTATTATCGCCTTTTTAAATCAGCGGGTGTTATTTGTTGCAAGTGTAAATGAACGCATTTAGAAACAACGATAATACATCGTGACCTCGTTTGACATGGGATTTATTTTGTTTATAAAACGTTTCTTTTTACTTTTAAAAATTTAAGCGTGCAGGAACACCCTTAAATAAATTTAACATACATATCGTACTATAAAGTGCAAAAAGGCGTAACTAACAAAAATATTATTTTACAGGGGACTCGAAAAACTTTGCAAAATGAAGACTTATAGATCCCTTTGTTTTTTGTTAATCAAAGCGTCATTTTTGATCGCAGAAGTGTAAATTTTGACAAGACATGTAGTTTAATGGCATTCATAGTAAGCAATCAAAAACTTGATTTTGAATTTATCGTTAGTTAAGCCTTTTTGCATTTTAGCTAACGATATATACTTTTAAATTAAATATGACTTAAAGAAGCTAGAATGAAAAATAAATCACCTTAAGGAGTTTTGCAAATTATCTAAAATTCCTATCCTACGATGTCAAACGAATTCGTTCTTTCATACAGAACATTTAAAACAAAAACAAATATAAAAATTGTATTTGTGTGACGTCGTGATCTAAGCAGGAAGTGGTAAGCGTACCAACATACACTTGCAATAAAATTGTGCCAATTTTTATTCGAATAGAATCGCATATGTATATACATAGATATTAGAGGATTATATGTGGTATATTAGCATAAATCTTTTGATTTTAATTGCACAACCAAGAAAATTACAATATAATGTGTAATGTGTTGGCAATATTGTTTAAAGGTCGTATCTACTTCTTTATAGTATTGAAAAGTGAAGCTAACATGATCGTTTTTTTTTTTTAATGCATATGACGAATATTATTCAGAACTTTTGGACATATTCAATATTTAATTAAAGCATAAATGACCTAATCCAGCGAAGAAAAATATTCTGTTCGATGGAGACAATGCACACGTCTGTAATCACTTTTTACAAAATCCATAGTTAAACTACGAACTGCTGCCCCATCCAGCATGGCACTATTTGTCATTGTAGTTTATGTCTCTTTTTTGATGCAGTGGTTTAGGCGAAAATGGAGTAGCAGACGCCAGGGTTCCTGGAACCTAAATCTGAAAGAACAAGTCTGTGTAGTTTCGAGGCCCAACCAGTGTCCAAACGACTGGTACCACGGAAAGGTAGCCCCTAAGAGAGCCGCCCATCTCTGTGACGGTTTTTAGTGAGGTCCCTTCAGGGCACATGTGGTGGCTTTGTTTTTGACCACTCTTCTCAGGTGCAAATTTGGTCAAAATGTGCTGTTGCATTCACAACAGAAAAGGCACCAATAGAGTGTCAGGCATTTGATGGTCTCCAAAAAAAATAACCCCCTAAACAAGGGGGTTCGAACATGGGTCTAGGCTTACCATGCTCTAAAAATTGATACTCGTTGTACGTAGCGCTGGATTATGCTATTATTTCACTCAGTGGCTGACTCTTGATCACATTAGTCACCCCATCCATCATACTCTCCAGATTTATCGCCTTCAGACTAATTTCTGTTTCAAAATTTCAAGAAAAGTACGAGTGCTAAGAGATTTGACTCAAACGAGGAACTTAAAAATACTAAAATTTTGAGGCCCTTGAAAAATCGTATCATTTGGAGAAAATTAAAACATAAAGACGCGGGACTAAGTGTATGGAGTCCAATTTTGAGAAATAAAACGCTAAGAACTGTCAAATTATATTCATATAATTTTAAACTAGAGAAAAGCAGAAATTGTCTACGGCCGTAAACCAAGAGTTGGGTGTAAACTTCGTATATACAAGGCTCTTTATACATACATATAAGCACATTGTTGTTCAAATCAAGATTGTTGTTTAAGTTCAAAACATTTGCAATATAAAATTAGTTCAACAATTAGTTTTTTTACATGATTAGAGGTTTAAGTGTAAATTCGAAACTCAACACAATTGAATACAAGTACAATGTAAAATTCTATTAGTATGTATGTATCTTGTAGCGGAATGTATTATTGCAGTAGTATAGAAAACCTATTTTAGAAGCCTAAAAAAATAAAGTAGCAATATAATATTTTTAATTAAAAATCAAACTACATATCGTTAGCTAAAAAGGAAAAATGCGTATGTTTTTATTAATAAAAGCGTAATTTTTGATCACAGAAGTATAAAATTTTGTGAAGACATGTAGTTTAGTGACATTCATTTTGATTGATTTTGATTATTTTGTTAGTTAGGCCGCCTTTTTGCATTTTAGCTAACAATATAATACAAGTTATCAGGATAATTTTCTTTGGGTTTTATTTCATGCATAAGGTTGTATTTTACGTTAGTACATCGGATGATAACAAAGTTACCAGATTAACAAATTTAAGATAGCAATATGATAAGTAACACCATCCCTATTTTAATGCACACAGCTGTATGTTTTTATATGTTTCCCTTTATATATGTTCAAAGCTTCTAAATTGTCTACAGTTTTTCAAAATAATAAACTTTTGCCATAATTCCTCGATAAGTTTGTAAATATAAATGTTAACAAACATTTCTACATTTAATTAATTAAACCACACATTAGGAAATACCTACTATGGGTTCAGCAAGTATATAATTCCGATTTTCTAAAACAAGTCAATGCGTTTCTTACTACGACTACAAATTTGTTTCTGAAACTTGTGTTTCTCTAAGCAAAAAAAAAAAATCTACTGCATTTTTAAAGATTTTTTTCAAAGACATTTTCCAAGAAATGAAAAACATACACAAACTGCATATCGCACCAACAAACAGCATTTTACACTCATACTACGAGCAATAAAAGAAAACAATAAAATGCCACATGTTTTCCTAAAGGTTTTCGTTTAACCAAAACACAGCAGTAGAAGAAGCAAAACAAAATAAACATTTGTCAGATTTAAGAAAAATAAATATGAAGACAGTCACATTACATACACACATGCATGCATCCATCCACACACCCAAAGAAATGATGTTCTCTAAGGTAAAACAACCAGACCGATCGACCGACCAATAATGAGGATCATCTGCATCACTGTAGGTAACATTAAACCTGATAAATGTTTGAAGGAATTTTTGTTACACACCACTACGTAAGAAATGAAAATAAAAACAGGGGAATTGAACGGAAAGAATGTGGAATAAAGTTGGAAAAAATCTAAGTTGTGTTTAGCGGTTAATGATCGTATACGGTTAATGATCGTACAATACATGACAAACAACATAAACAGCATACGTCTCGTAAAGCAAGAGAAGAAGACTGCAGACAAAACATTGCAGACATACATGCATATAAAACGATAGACTGCCAGACGTAAAAATACATACACACAAAAAGAGAACAACAAAGTATAAAGCACAGAATATGTTGAGCGGTTATATCTAGAAACATTTCGTTTAGAAAAGGAATCTTCATTTCGAATTTTTCAGTAACAAAGTTGTCCAGATTTTTTACATTTCAACAACGTTAACTTTACAATCTCGGTAGTCATACTGACAATTTAGAGCGTCAAAAATTGCCTATTTACTCTTAATTTGACGATTTGTCTTAGTGCAAAAGTAGAAATAATTTCAAATTTATATAATTTTTTCCCTTTCTGCCGATCGCTGGTTTAAAGCAAATGAACTAAAACAGTGGTCGCTAAGAAGAGAATATGATTTCCTAGTTTGCACTTCGAGAAAATTTTTTATAAATTTGCTGATATAAAAATTTTGAATTAATTAATGAATGAATGAAAGTGTAAAACAATCTGTACTAATCCATTTGTACATATGCCACTATACATACTCGTATAATACAACTGTAACAGGGCCATTTCTGTACATGAAATATTTTTTGAAATGGAATACAAAACAGCAATTTTTAGAATTTTTATCTGTCTGTCTGTCTGTTGTCTGTCAGTCTGTCTGTATCACTTTGTCCGCATCATCTAAAAACTACCGAATGGATTTTAATAAAATTATGTGAGGAGGTGGGGAGATACCTTAGTATCTTAATATCTCACTTCCAAGCGAAAATAGTGAACAAGAACGCAGTGAAAGAACGCAGTTTTACCGATTAAAATGTACTGCAAATTTGGCAGTACCTTTTATTCTTGAAAGCAGGATATTTTAAACGCTATTCACAGAACTCTACAATAATTTTAGAATTTTATATAAATTTTACAATTGTAACCAGGTATGGGTACCTCTATATAAAGAAAATATATAAAATTAGAATTTTTGAATCGTAAAAGATAAAAATTAAAACCTGTAAAAGTAATTTTGTTTGTCTCCGTTTATAACTTTATATACCATTTTGTCGAGTGTAAAGATGTTGTTTGTGTTTACTGTCTACTTTGTTTACACAAAACACTCACACATTAATATGGGTGAGAGCGAGAGAGGAGTAAATTCATCTAATTTAGGCACTCAAGCCTGACAATTCGGAAACAACATTTATGTTGTATGCAGTAGTACCGATCCCAAATGTATGCAACAGAGCATAAGTGTGTTTGTATTTTTACTAAGTGGAAGTGCATTTTAACAATAGAAACAGGTTAACAAACAAACAAACGAAACGAAAAAAGAGGAACATGTCCTTTTTTCAGTCCATATGTCATGTAGCTCGTTTTAAAACAATAAAAAAAACTATAGTTTAGAATTATTCCAACGTATGGTAAAACATTTCTGGCAGTTTTTCTATTTGCTGAACTTAAACAAGAAATAAAAAAACTAACTTTTTGGTGTAAGAGTTGTAGAAGAATTTACGAAGTAAGTTTTCTTAAGGTATTTTTTAAGTTTGTTGTTTCGTCTTGTATGAATTAAAATTTACCTTGTTTGTTGTTAGTTCTTTACTTTAAACGTATTTTTTAACGATTTTTTTTAACTAAATGTAACTTATGTCCTTGTTAATGATAAACTGGTTATAAACTTCAAGTGATGACGGCTGTTACTATCCCATATGTTGGCTAACTGACCAAGTGGCTGAATTAGTGAGTAACTGGCTGAAGAATGAAAATGTTTGTATGTTATGTTTTTTTTTTTTTCTCTGATAAAGTGTGTTTGTGATGGTCGGTCATCATACATACATCATGATGACGATGACGTTTCATTATCAAGATGCTCCCACCTGTGTGTGGTCATTTTTGAGGCATTTTTTCAAGTTTTTGTTAAATGTACGTTTTTTAACTCTTAAATTTGTAAAAACATAATTTACCAGTTTTATTACTTCTTTGTAAAAAAGGCGGCATTATAAGCCAGAAATGTGCAAGGATGGAAATTAAATTATTTAATATTTTTTAAAAATTCAAATATTTTAAGGTTTAGAAAAACAGTTAAAAGGTAAGTAACTCTTTCTCTTAAAGTTATGCAATTTCTTTCATTATTAACATTTAGGATGTAAATTCTTTTTCCAAGTATTTCCGGAAAAGCGTTAAGCGTCCTTTTTAATGTGCATTAAATGCAAAAGTTTTCTTTAATTTTCTTCAACACGCTATATGTGTATATTTGTTTTTAGAATAATTTTTTTAATCCTTTTAAAGTGCCTTCTTCTTTATGCCATGTTATGGTGATTTATGTAGTCGAAAAGCATATAAAAATCATGCAATATTTTCAACCTAATACGCTCAGTAGTAAAAAAGAGTAGTTGCTTTTTGATTGTTAAAAATTATTTTTATTAAATGAGTTTTGCATTTTTATTGTCAAGTTTAATGTCTAGAAAGAAATCACTTTAAAACAGTTTGATGTCGCATTTTATTACATTTGGTCTGGTGATTTTTGGTAATTTTTTCACATGCTATAGAGCGATAATGTATTTCCTTTCAAACAAAAAAATTAAGAAAAAAAAGTAGCAAATTTTGGAAAGCAAAAAAACAAAAATAAATTGAAAAATATAAGGATATACAAAATAAATCCGTAAACTGTTTTTATTTAAAACGAAAGTATATTTTGTAAAAATCCTAAGTATATAAGTTTGGCTCTGCGTTTATAATTTCAAAAATATTAATTTGCAACCCCATTATGGGAAGTCGATTTAACAACATTCCTATGTCAGTGTTCGGAAATTTTTCCTACTTCAAAAATACATAATAAAACATAAGCAGTTTTTCCTTTTTTTAAGACAACACAACCTGCGAAGCTTTTTGCTTGTCTGCAGAAAACTCCCAGAGTCTTTGGCAGGAACCGAACCCCCAACCCCCAGTCTGATAGACTAGCGTGCTACGAATCAGTGTATCGAAGCACACTTTTTGCACAAATTAGATGGGGAAACATGTAATATGTATTGTTTCACTTAACTTCAAAAAAATAATTGAATATTTAATAAAAAATTGCATTTTCTTACAAAATAAAGCAAACCGATATCAAAACACCCCAAATTATTTTAAATAACCGTATTTCACTATTTTTCTAAAATTCACCAAATATTAAGATTTAATTAAAAAATAAAAAAAATAAATCTTTTCTTCCCAGATACAGAATTAGTATTTACTACCTGTGTCCGCCATGTTGTAGGAGTCCTGACAATGGTTTGTTCGATTTTGACACACCAAATTTTAATACTCTTACTTTTATAGTGCTTCAGTTATGTTTTCTATAAATACTTTATATAGAGGTACCCATCCCAGGGTAATTACTCAGAAACAAAAACTTTATATAAAATTAAAAAATTTATATTTATTATAGAATTATCGTAGACTTCTGTAAAAAAAATTTTAAAATATCCCACTATCAAAAAATAAAAGGTGCGGCCTAGTTTGCAGTACCCGTAAATCGGTGAAATTGCGTACTTTCATTACTTTTTTTTTCTATTTTCTCTTGAAAATTAGACATTTTTGAACCAAGATACTTAAGTATCTCCTTACAAAATTTATTAAAATTCCTCCAGTAGTTTTTGAGTGATGCGGTCATAGATAGGCATACAAAAACTCCAAAAACTGGTATTTTTTAAAGTATAAGTAACACTCAGGCAATTAATGCCTATAATAATCATGTTACTTCCTTTTGGAAAGGGATAGGAGTAGATAAGACAGATGGCGTTATGATTATTTTTAGAAGAGTGTTGAGCGAGCGCCTCTCGTATTATTTAGGCATATTAATTTTGAAGCTAGTATAGCCAATTTATAATATTTTTACATATATGTATGTATGTGTGCTATGTGGTAATACCGGCGAGGGAGGGCGCTGTGATATGTATTACTATAAAGAGAATTAATACATATCAGAAAAATCGATGCTGTCACGGCTGAGTATTAAACTCGTGATCATGCTTTTAATCGTGAGTGTAGGGAGTATATAAGTATTAAATTAATTAGATTTCAACAATGAAAATCAAATGAGTTGCTTGTTGTGTTAAAAGTAGCTCAAGAATACAATTTAATAGTGTGTTTGGGTACCACTGGTAAATATAGAGAATGTAACTTACAACAATTGGGTCGCGTTAAATGGTTAGCGGTGAATTGTTGACACAACTGGCTTGTGACTCGTTTGGAAGATCAATAAATTATGTAGTAACTACTGAAAAAATATTTAAGAACATTCGAGTGTTTACTCGATGTACCTAAAAACTTTTTTACTGTTTTCATTATTTACAAAAGCATAAAAGCATATATTTTTATAATATTATTTTTAAATATATCTTTGATTACTAATGTGCTGTTTATGTAACCCAATTGAAAAAAACGTCTAGGAAATTTGTATGAAAAGCACTAAATTTTTTGAGTTATTCCTATACAAACTTTCTAGACGTTTTGTTCAATCGTGTTACATAAACAGCACATAAGATTACAAACTTTTAAAACTACAAAAATACTCTATATACAAAGAAATGATAATGAAATATTTTTAATATCAACTAGACCACAACGTAAAACAAATTATACGAGCATTTTACTCCATATAAAAAAGAGCTGCAACTTTAAGATAACGAAAACATGTCTAAAACAAAACATTAAAGTACAAATACATTTCAATAGAATTTAAGTGTGACGAAACAAAAGAATTTACTTAGAATGGAATTTAAAAAAGATACATATGTATACATAAACCTGTCTTCTTAAGCCACAGTACAAGTTTATAAAATAAAATAAAATTTTTGTTTAGGAAAATGGAAAAGTGCACCAACAACAAACTGAAAGTCTTTATCATTTTTTTTTTTTATTTTTATTAAAACAAAGCGGCTTCAATCTTTAGGGAGGAAATAAAATTACAAAAGCAAAAAAAAGAGTTGAAACTCAACTCTTTTTATTTCTGCATGTGGTGTGGTCTACAGGTTTCAATTTTGTGCTATATGTAGAAAATGAATCTCCGCTGCATGTTGGCTGTATGCTTGCATGCAACAATAACCACATCAACCATAAACGGAATGAAATCAAAAAGTAAATACTTTAAAATACATGCGATTATGAATACAGATGCATTTTAAATATATTCAAATTCATGTGGTTTGATGGACAGTCAGTCATTCATAAATGAATTAACAAAAAAAAAACTATTTATAAGAATTGCTTTGAAAAAAAAGCCATCTTTGAAAGAACCTTTCAAGGCGAATTGATACTAGGTGAGAGCACTACGGCAACATTAAGAAAACAACAACTTTGACATTCTATTGGTATATATAAAAAATAATGTATCTTTGACATTGGCAAAGATACTCAGACCAGCTGATTATTATTATCTCTTCCACCTAGTATGAATTCGCCTTGGAACCTATTTCAAAACTATATTTTTTAAAAGTACGTTTTACAAAAATCTACTTAAAAGTACTATTTTAATAGGTTTTTCTTAAGTTCCACAACGGGTACTTTAATATTTCACTTTTCCAGGAGATTTAAGTGCAACAGATGGTTTTGTTTTTATAACAAACAGCAAATAATTACTTGCAGTAATAAGTTTGAAATGCTCACTTTGGAGTGTTCAACAAAGCAAACGTACTGATTAAGAAAAAAAATTAATAATAATAAAAACGGACTGGCCAAGAAAATTTTCAAAAACTAAATAGGAAAGAACCAAAAATCCACAAAGCGTGTCAAATAGTTATAAATAGATTACAACAACCAAAAATCAAAAGTTGCAGACACAACAAATGACAGATGTTTAAAAATCAAAAACAAGGTAATGGTTAAGTACACTTGTGTAAGAAAGAGAGAGAGCGATAGAGCAGTTCTTTTAATGTCGGAAAGAGTCAGATGTTTGAGTGTTATATAGGAAATAAGTAAATTAGAAAATCTCTGACGGAGGGTTCAAACACATCTAAAATAATTCACTTAATCAGGATGTTTTCTTTTTTTTGTTGTTTCTCTTTTCTAACAAGCAAAAATTAATGATAGATGAATTTTTTGTTGTAGACTTTATTAGATTTTTATTGAGGGTTGTATGCAAGGGATCACCGTTGATGATTTGTTTCATAGAGATTATAAAGAACAAGTTTTTCTTTTTGGAAAATTTAATTTTTAAGTGCACGTAGGTACATTTTTCTGAAGCATTAAAGGTTTATGTCGATTATTCACAAATGTTTTTCTTATCTTAAAAATATTTTTGTTGCAGCAAGGAAATTTGTCATGATATGAAGGTAAATAATTGGAAATTGAGATTATAATAATAATAGTGATGATGCCATGCCAGAGATACGTGTTAAATCGTATGACAATTTTAAAAATAAACTTCAACAACTTATAAATTTGAATATCTTATGAGATTTTTTTAATGTTAAAAAAGATTCTTCTATTTCTAATTTTTCTACATTTTTCAAAGAGATATGTATGTACGTATTATGTATGTGCATGTAGTTGCTTTTTTCAGCAGGTTTCATTTTTAAACCTACGCCGCTTACCTTTAACCTTTAAAACTAGTGCAGTGTTTTTTTCTTGTTTCTTTCCTTATTTTCTATTTAACAAATTTTAACAAAAAGGAAAAACAGTTTTCAATACTTTGCGCTCCAATGAATTCAAGTGGTAGAGAACAAAAACACCCCTTCTTATAAACACCGAAGAATCGACAAATGAATGTACTGCTCAAAAGTTATGACTGCAATCCAGACAAAAATAGCAACAGCTGCTTAAGAAAAGAATAAAAAAATATTAATTACTTTCATAAACATTTCAAAAACTAACAAACGATTTCAAGCAAATAGTATCATACGTAATAAAACGTTAACGAATTTAGAAAGAAATAAATTTATAACAAGGTTAAACAAGTTAAAAATCTAATTAGGAAAACCAGGGGAAGATACGGGTACATACAACTTCGAGAAAATTAAAATAAGCCACAAGCCAAAAATAAGACAATAACATCCAAACTGTGAAATCAAATGACTCTTAATATTGGGATTTTTGGTATAGGGAATCTCTCCAATACCAAAAGAGTTACAAAAGAGACAAAAAATACATAAATTTTTAATTCAAGAGGAGCATAAGATCTTTTTCGGCCCAAATTTTCCTTATCTAAATCTAAGTGTCTCTGTTGTCATTCGCGGTAAAATATACTAAACATAGTAAAATAAAAAGAGCGGCAAGCTGGCCGAGCCTTTACAAGATATGCGGATCTGCCCCGACAGCAATGGAATGAACTCCATATTGAGTGACCACATGTTATCCAGACTGTTTTTGAACTTTCTAGACTTGGAACCCGCCTTAGGGTTCAGTACCAAATTGATAAATAAATTAGTTGGTGTCCCAGTTAGATACTTTAACTTATTAAATAGCTATTATAGAAAGCCGAGCAAATCAAAGGGTCTTACCGGATATTTTTTACAATTACATACGTAATTGTGCTGTCAGGACTTTAAGTCTTTACTAAATCTAATGCTAGATGGCCATACATGGGCGATTTAATTACATTTCAATTACTATTAAAATTATACCTAATGTACACATTACAAGTAATTGTAATTGAAATCAGGGACTAAAGTTTACAAGTAATTTTAATTATAATTAGGAAATAATCATTACTTGAAATCGAAAAATTTCAATTATATTCTTTACAATTTTCCATTACATGAATTTTATCCGTTACAATTACATGTAATTGTTATTTTTTAAAATTACAATTACTTGTTATTTGTCAATTACAATTAAAAATAGCTGTTTGTAATTGTAATTGAAAAAAATCCAATTATAATTACATATAATTGCGTAATTGCAAGTGTAATTAATAACAAACTGTAGTTGACATATCCCAACTCTGTAGAAGACTAAATCAAGGTGAAGACTTCTTTTACTTGACAGTCCTCGGATTTATCGGGCTGTAATAAAAGTACTTTAAATTCATTTATCTGAGCTTAATTTACAGTTGTTTTTGTCTAAAATGCAAAAAGAGCTGAATGTTACGAGTCAAAAATTTGAACACATTTAGAACAACCGTCAGTAGCAGAATTGATAAGAAATACACAAATCTTAAACCGCAATGGCTCATGATTATATATAAAATAGGACTTTTCGTACATATCATTCGACGTTTACATGGTAAAGATTAAGATTAAATAAATAATAATAAAATAATTATTCAAGCACGAATAATATTTTTAATATTATTTATTATTGACAAAAAGGTCGAATATAATTAATTAAAAATTAACATTAAATTAAATTTAACAACTAAAGTTAGCATTACTTAAAATAAAAATATGTTTTAAAAATCACTCGTTCTTATTAAAGCAAAAAATCTAATTTTAACTTAATTGCTGTTAATAAATTAAAAACAAAATGTTTAAAAGTAACAATTATCAAATAAAAAATAGGCCAACAAAAAGTCAATTCATAAATAAAATCAAATATTCTATAATAAATTCAATAAAATATCACCTAAAGACGGCATACTAAAAATATCTACAGCAAATCTCAATAAATGTCACATGATATTAAAGAGAATCATAAATCGTCATATAAAAATCAACAAATTATAAAAAGAACAAAAATAAAATTAATAAATTTGAAGTTGTCGAGCGCGGTTGAATGATAGAGAATCACAACAAGGTGGCGATAAGCGAAAAGCAAAAAAAAGTCATCAGCAAAACAGGCAACAACGCGCTGGTTAAACAGCGACAGGGACTGATTGTTCACACAACACCTGCCTGGCTGGCTGACTGACTGGCCTGCCTACAACAAAAAGAAAAACCTTACCAAAAAATTCAAACGAATGAAAAAGAGAAGGGAACTAAAAAAGTACAAAGTACGAGTATATGACAACAATTTACTTCATATAAAACTTAAATAAAAAAGAAAAGATTTACAAACAAATTGTATTTAGTTTAATATTGAATTTAAAATTTTGAAAAAGGGTTGCTACAAAACAAGTTAATCTAAAGCTGACATCTTCAGTATATACAATTGAACACGAAGTATGTAAAATTACATAAGCTGTACATTAAGGCCCTCATTGATGGATATTGGTTTATATCTTGCCCTGGCTACCAAAACGTTAATAAAAAAAACAGGGATTTTAAGACATTTGTCAAGAAACCCCAAACTTATCGATCGATCTCTGTTAAGCGATAGAATTAAGATCCTTTTTCCTTATACTCAAAAGCTTAATCGATTAAAAAGTCTTGAAAGCGCGTTTAATGTAATTGTGAAATCATTTAGAGGGGAGAAAAAAAGAAATAAACAACAATAAAATAAAATCGTGCATAAATTGTTCGTTTCAATTCAAAGAAGAGAACATAATTTTGTGGTTGTAAATTTCAGTTGAACCTTTGTTGCAAAAACCAAATCCTTTAGGGGTTAAAATATGTTTAAAAGAAAAACACGAACTCACATCAGACATAAATTAAACTCAACCTTTTTTTCATTTTTTGTAAAATTTTAATTATGATAAAAGACAAAAACAATCAAAAAACTAAACAAAGAGTTGTGTGCGAAAAAAGAAGAATAAAATTTCAAAATACGTTTTTTATTTTGTTATTTTTGCTTGTCTTTTGAAAAGGTGTGTGACCTGTAAACTTTAATAAAATTTCGAAAAATATATATAAAGTTTAGGGGGGCATGATTTCGGTTAAAGTGATTGTGATTGTGATGGGAAAGTGTTCTGAATGAGGAAAGACAAAACAATAACGAAGGCACGTGTAAGTATGTGCAAAAACTTACGATTATAACCTTTGGCCAGGCCACACACACTGCGAGGAGTTTGTGTAAATCAAATATGATAACTTTTTGCATAAAATCATTAAATGCTGCTCCCTTTTCGCAAAAAAAAACAAAAAACTTAATAGTTTTTCTTCTTAGTTTGGTTTTTATATATTCATAAACTAAATGGCAATGAGCTAATTCACTGCAATTATTTCACCATATTTGTTACTTTGTTTTTATTTGTGTTTAATTTTATTGACATAAAATAAACAAAAAGTTTTATAATAAACTTGTAAAAAAAAGTTACTCTAAACACAACCAAGGTTTGTTTAAAGAAGTTTTTTAGGTGAAAAAGGGGTTGGCTTTTAATCATAAATATTTAATAAAATTGGAAAGAGGACAGTATGACTCACTTTAATTAGAAACTTTAAAGACACTGGTAAGAGAGACTAATTTTGTAAGTTCTAATATCTATTCGAAAGCGGAAAAAGTATAACTAAAAACTATCAGGGTTTTTGAAAGTAAAAATAAAACCAATTTAAAACATTTTTTTTATAATTTTAGTTAAATAATCCGTTATTATAACTTGCCAATAGCTAAAGTTAGGATTTTATCGGAGAGATAAGTATTGTTTCGTTATAGTAAGAATTTTCCAAAATAATAATTTTTAATTGTTAATAAATGACTTCTCGATTATCTGTGTTTATTTTATATTTTTGGTCGAAGAAAAAATACTTTTGTTAAGAATGTATAAAATAGAACAAAGGGTGCCGCCCCTCACAAGAACTAATTAAAATAAAAAAGACGTGATTTTACTTAAAAATTGCATTAATTGTATTTACGGCTTTGAAAGGGTTCACACGACGTGTATAGATTTTTCACATGGAAAAGTGACAAGTCATATGACAAATACACGCCGTGTAAAACCACTTTTAGGGGGAGAAATGGGAAGAAACGGTAATTTTTTGATGTCTAAACCTATTTCAAAGAAAGTTTAAATAATATAAGTAAAAGCTGCAAGAAGATAAAAATAATAAAAAGCATAATTTATTTGCTATATTCTATTACTGCCTGTGCCCGCCACGTCATAGACGCCCTGACAATATTTTGTTCGATTTTGGTTTGACAGTAATCCACACCAAATTTCAAGACTCTTACTTTTATAGCACTTCAGCTGTGGTTTATATATTTTATTTATATAGAGGTACCCATAATAAATAGCTGTTTTGTATTCCATTTCAATTACAACAAAATTTTTAAAATATATTTCATGTACAGAGTTGGTCCTGTTACAGTTTTATTATATCTATAGATTTTAAGTTTAAGCAGATCGAATTTAATTAAAACTTTTTCGTGTTGTTAAAAAATGATTTATGTTCAAAACTACCCATTTACATTACAAAAAAAACAATTGTTTCTTGTGTTAAGATTGGAAACGCCAAATCCACTGGTTATAGAATAATATGTTTCCCGCTTTTTGATAAAACTCATCAGGTTTATGTTAAGTACCAACCATTTGCTTATAAGAATTATTTCAGTTTTCGTAAGCAATCGTGTAACATACATTATTTTTTTCTAGCACTGGCTGGACTTATTAAGAATATTTTTTTTTTTTTTTTTTTTTGTTTTATTTTAGACTTAAGATATAAGTAATTATAGTTAGTTCAATATATTGAAGATACAGTAAATAAAATATGAATAAACAAAAAAAAGTTTTCGTAAGCAACACATTTTCACATCCATGGCCCCAAGTTGAAATCTTGCTTGATTTTTGGTATACCCTTTTCCAAGTAAGGCGACGGTCTAGATGTATACCCAGGTATTTAACGTCTGAAAGCTGTGGTATCATTTGGCTATTTATGCGAATAGTTGGGCATGTGTCCCTATGCAGTGTGAGTACATTTTTGTTCTTTCACTTTTATTCTCCATTTTTCTAACCATTTTTCCAAATTGAGTACGTGGTCTTCTAAAAGTTGTGATGCTACTTGAGCACTTTCATAAATACTCACCCTACCCCAGTCATCAAATGTGTGTTGTTAAACATTTACTTTAAAAGCTGATTAATAGTAACACTTTTGTAACGAACGAACAAGTGGTGCTAAATGCACTCATAAATGAAAATATTTAACACTTAACAATTTTGTAAACACTCAGTCATTATTGGCCGTAAGTTCCAAACAGGCAGACAGACAATCAGACATTCAATGTAAATAAATTTTCATGGAAACTTATATGTCATTTACACACTAAACATATTACATTTTATTCTTATTCTATGCATGTGAATGAATTAAAACGTAAATAATGCTGCTTTTGAGAAGACACATTTGTTACCTTGAGAAAATTATTGATTGTTTATTATCTTATCAAAAGAATGTTTATGATATTTTAAACCAATATTAATAATAAATAAAAGCAATAAATATTACCAAACCAATTGTAATAAATGCTCTTGTTGTTACTGAGTGAGTGTATTTTTTTCTTGTAATTAAGAAAAAAAAAAAAACAAATAAATTGGTGTGTCCTAGTTTATACTTCTATTGATAGCAAATAAATAAATAAAGGTGTTAATGTGATAAATGTTAAATCAATAAACTGCCTCATAACATAGAATATTGCATTGAATAAAAAAAAACAACAAAGCGGCGACGTTTATGTTTCATTTCGAAAATTAGTAAAAGTATAATACAGTGCGCACTAAAATGTAGGAAAGTTATTTTTTGTTGTTTTTAGAAATTTCTCTAAAACGTAACTGGTATATCAACTGAAATAAAAATGTTCGGCAACCCCAACAGCAATTTTTAGAAATTGTGTCTGTCTGTCTGTGTTCGCATTATACAGAAACCAACGGATGAATTTGTGGGGGGTGTTACCTTAGTATCTTGATTCAAATAAAGGATACATTTTTTCGCAAAAATATCTCATTTCCAAGAGAAAAAAGAGTGAAAGTACACATTTTTACTATTTAAAGATACTGCAAACTTGGCAGCACCTTTTATTTTTGAAAGCGGGATATTTTAAACACTTTACAGAACTCTACAATAATTTTAAAATTTTATATAAATTTTACAATTTTATATAAAGCCTATATTCCTGAGTATTTACCCAGGGATGGGTAGCTTTATACAAAGTAAATACATAAACCATTACTGAAGCACTATACAAGTAAGAGTCTTAAAATTTGGTGGGGATTGTTTTCAAAGCAAAATCGAACAAAATATTTTCCGGACGATCACGACGTGGCGGGCACAGTTAGGCATTATTTTTAAGCATACTTTAAAACATACGTTATTTTGGCAAAGAAGAGACAGGTCTCAACAGCGGTTTCATTCTTCATTTTGTGAAATATTTAAGGTTTTAGTTGGTTTCAGAATAAAATTTAATTAAATACATAATTCATTCAATTATTCAGTAATTGAATCATACTTATTTAATTAAGATTTTTAGTTCTGTTTTAAACGATTAAAAAATTAATTGAACTTTAAAAGATTTTTTCTGTGTGACTTTCTTAACCACTTCATAAACTTCACACAAGTTTTTTGAAACCAAATACATTTTGTTTGATCAAAGAGTTTATTTCTTCAAGAAGAAATGATTTTTATATTAAAATACGCTAAACGACAAGACACATTAAATATTCAAGGAACAAATAATAATTTTTGAAATATTGTGACCCACCACCCAACGACAATTATTACAACTCATTTTTGATTTTATTTATTGAATTGCAATACATTGTTCTAATTCATTTGAATTAATTCAAAATCAATTCAATTCATTTGAATTGGAAATGGAAATGAATTGCAATTTATTTTAGAGATTCATTTACATTGAAAAATGAATTGCAACTCATTTTACAAATTCATTTGAATTGGAAACGAATTGCAATTCATTTCTGCCTAATTCGATTGAATTGACTCAAATTTCATTCAATTCATTTTTTTGTGTGAAAAGAATTAATTCAAAATTTGATAATTCAGTGTATGAATGATTCGCGAATTAATTCAAAAATGAATGATTCATTTACAGCTTTGCGTGGTATTAACCCAAAATATTAATTCACCAAAAATATGGTATAGTTGTCCGAAAATCAATTTCGTTTTTTAATTAAAATCAATTTTTTTTTTAAATAATAATTGCTTTCGTTGAATTTTAATTTATCTTGTTCTCAGTTAATAATTAAATAAACATTTGGTTCTGTTTAAGAAACTTGCTACAATTTTCATGACTTTTTAATATTCTTATCGATACAAAATAATAAGGTCGTATAAATATTGTAGCGGAACTGATTCATATCTATAACTTTATATTGTATGTATTTAAAAATAGTGTTTTTAATAATTTTTGTTTATCTTTAATGAGCAGAAAATATAATTTCATAGAAATAAGAGCGCGGGTGTTACAAAATTCAACGAAATTTAAAATTTGCAGGGTGACGATTAGCAATAATCTTACTTGTTCTGAAAAAAAATTTAATTAACAGTTCGATTACAATTTTTTTATAATTAATGTTAAATTACAAGTAATTGTAATTGGAATAACCACAATTACAAATTTTAAGTAATTGTAATTGAGCAGTAATCATTACATGTAATTTATCAACTTCTAAACATGTAAAATATATAGGAGGTGCTTACATTTTAAATTTTAATTAAAAAATCTTATTTTATTTATCAATATCCATTTTGGTTCCATTAATAAAGGAACATCTTTGTAAAGGATAAGGAATAAAATTACTTAAAACGATAGATTAAATGTGTAATGAAAATGGGTGAAGATTTTCTAATGATTTCGAGCAAAATGACCTTATCAGCTAACAATCAAATCAGTGAACGTGATTAAATTGCACGTTATTAAATTATTATTTTACACAAAAAATGTTTTTGTCAAAACTAATAAAAAGTTATTTTATACTATTTTTTATTAGCAGTCGACTTTATATTCATTATTTAATATATTTATTTCTAAATATGTAAAAAAAATACTATTGTACATTAAAAGCACGAATAATTTGTATACTTCTTTAAAGTAATATCCCTGTAAGAACACCAAAGTTGCCATTTGTTTACTGAACCGAAATAAAACACGAATCAGGTTAAAAAATCTTAGTAATTAAGTTTTCCTATTTTCAGTTTTGTTGTTATTATTATTTTCCTTAACATTGAATGCAACAAATTTCAGTTAACATTCCATATTAATGAACCAACAAACGCACTTACACACTCACATATTAACGAGTAAAGAAAAAATACTACTTGAGCTTTTGTTTTAGAGAAAGGGAATTCAATAAAAAAAAGATCGTGTTTGTTACTGCTGTTTAATAGTGGCTTTCCCAGTTGGCCAAACTACGAGGATGTACGTTCGATTTGTACCCGGTTGGTCAGGTTTTCGGGCAATAGTCGTTCGCGTCAATATTCGTATACAGTCTTCTATCAAATTGTTTTAAGGATGAAATAGCCGAAATTGTTTTATAGAAAAAACTATAAACAGACGATAATATTTCTAATTTGGTCGGGCCATTAATGACACATATGTGGTCGCGTTAGTGACAGATATGAGTGTGTATGAAGTAAATATATCTACAAACTTGTGTAAAACCAATAATTTAAAAGAACGAAACTAAAACGTCTCGATAGAACATATTCATGCAGTTTATTATTGTTGAGACCTGTCTCTTCTTTGCCAAAATAAAGTATGTTTTACAGTATGCTTCAAAATAATGCCTAACTGTGCCGCCACGTCGTAGGCGTCCTGACAATATTTTGTTCGATTTTGCTTTGAAAGTAAACCTCACCAAATTTTAAGACTTTTACTTTTATAGTGCTTCAGTTATATGTAGTTTATGTATTTTCTTTATATAGAGGTAAACATCCTTGTGTAATAATTCCAAAATTATTAAATACTGTTTAAAATATATCCCGCTGATAAAAATAAAAGTTGCTGCCAACTTTGCAGTACCACTGAATCGATAAATTGCGTACTTTCCATACTTGTTATCTTTTTTCTCTTAGAAATGAGATATGTTGGCGTAATAAGTATCCTATATTTGAACCAAGATACTACGGTACCTCTTCACAAAATTTTATTAAATTCATGCGAACACAGACAGACTAAAAATCTAAACATTGCTGTTTTACGTATACTATCTGCAACAGCAACAAAATTTTCAAAAAATATTTCACGTGCAGAAATGGTCCTGTTATAGTTTTATTATATGTATGTATAGATACATAAGGTAAGGTAATTTTTTTAAATAAAATTGAATAAAAAATACATAGCTAAAAGTTAAAAATTATATTTTTAAAACATCATATAGAAAGACGGTTTGATGGTGACATACGTATTGAGATTTTATACGAAAAAACTTCTGCATGAAAATTTAAAATATGTGGCCTTGTCGTCCACAAAATGTAAGGTACCATTATTCCTTGAGGTGCAGGAAATTATCGTTCATTTGTTATTATATGATTTCGTGGCCATTTGTTAGCCATTTTCGTCATGGATTTGTTCGACCGATCCTCAACAAGTCTTTAGTTTAAGATGGCTTAAGGCAAAGGCACCCACGGAAAACACTGAGTGACTGTGAACACACACGCATTCTCAACAAGACTCTCACAAAAAGAACATATAATAATTTGCAATCAGTTGCATATCATCTATCAGGAAAGTAGGTTTTGGTGTCGCTTTGTTATATGAAAACAGTACGCTTAAAATATTTAGCAACAAATTAAGAAGTTTATATAGGCAACTAATTGTGTTTCTTTTTATCATAGTACTTATTATTATTATTATTACAATAAAAAAGAAAATTAGTTAAAATTAGAGTAAACAAGTAAGAGTGCTTCTATGCCCTTCAACAATGCTTTTGTTTTTATAGATATAGGTAATAAATTGATTTAATTTAAGAGTCAAACGCATTAAAAAAAACTGCGCTTTTTTTCCACTTATCAGCAATATTTCGTATACATCGTATATATCGTCACCTGAAATGCCTAACTATAAATTTTTTGTAAAAATTTTATTTTTTTTTAATTTATAGAAAATATTTTGTAAAAATTTTATAGAAATTTTTTTTGTAAAATTTTTTTGGAAATATTTGTTTCAAAATATTTTTTTTAATTATTTTTAAATTTTTTGAGAAAATTTTATATAATTTTTTTTTTAATTTTATAGGATATTTTTGTAAAAGTTTTATTCAAAAAATTTATAGAAAATCTTTGTAAAAATGTTATTAAAATTTTTTTGTAAAAATTTTATAAATAATATTTTAAATATTTTTTGTAAAAAATTTTTTAAACTTTTTCTTAAAAATAATTTTTGGAAAGTATTTAGAATTTTTTTTGAATTTTTAGTAAAATTATTGTAAAAATTTGTTTGAAATTTATTTTCAAAAAATCTCTGGTTGTGTGCCTTTGGTTAAAGATATGGTCAATTGGGTTGTTCGGATTTGTTTTAGAACCACAGAAGTACATACGCACACCGGTACAACTCATTAACACAACAACAATAACAAATGCTTATTCAATTTTCCATTCATTTGTTTATTTACAACTACAACAAACAATTATTTGTTGTTTGTTAACATTCCTCATTGAGTTTTATATGAAAAAGTACCTATTTGATATTGATAAGAAAGAAAATGGACGAATTGAATTGACACATTTAATCTTTTTTTTAACTATGTACATTATTTTTGTTTTAACGTATACACACGCACAGATACACAGCTACATATACATACTTATTTCTGTACATACATAATTTAATGTGAAAAATGTTAGTGGTCTCGTAAAGTGCAAACGTACCCAATAAAGTTAACAACAAAACATAAAGACACTACAATACGTACATATGCATATATGTGCAACAAAGCAACAAAAATAATAACAGGGCATGTTAAGCATTATTATAATGTTTTCTGGTCAAAGCTTTTGTTGTAGTAATAGAAGTAGCAGTTGTTTTTGTTGTTTTGCTGTTGTATAAGAAACTCTTTTTTGTGTTCAAATACAAGGTAACAACTTTCAGTCAAACAACTATGTACTGTGTTTCACGAAATAATATTCAAGTACTTACACTATGTACATATATGAACAGTATGCGTAAAAAATGTTAATCCAGTATAAAACTTATATACTTTATACTACATGATTCGCCCAATGTTAATAGAAAATCCAATATTAACCGATTACTAACCTATTAAATTTCAACCTCAATTAACCATTCCCCTAATAACCGATTGCTTCAGAAAATTGACTTAAAATAGTAACGAGAAATCTTAAAATAGTAACGGGATATAATGTTCAATTTCATAAAGTTAATGAACATACTTTATGGTGACATAACCAATGTGACACGGCCAATGTGATACAGATTTACGTCAGTACATAGCTTGTCGTCTTAACATTTATACATCCACATGGCTGGCAGGACCATGCTCATACCCCTTATTTAGAAGTTGATGACCATATAAATTGCTGCCACACTGTTGGTGCTTCTGTTAAATTACACACTCGACTATATCGCCCTTCCTGAAATTAAGGTCCAGTCCACAACTACCACGGTACTCCCCGGAGCTCGTCGCCAATAACCGGTCACAGAGACTGTAGAAGTCCCCGTGGGGCTACCGGTTCCCGTGGTACCAGGCGTTTAAACACTGGTTAGATCAGTTTAAAGTGCCAACAAGCCTGGCTAACTGGTGCGGCCATATATCCCGAAAGCAATGGTGTTAGAAGTCAACGGTGAAAAATTTCCATGGGCAGAATGTAAGCAAAATTAAAACAGTGTAGAAGTGAATATTATAATCCAAAACAGAAGGTGAAAATGCATGCGCCAGGCCAAATACTGGCTATGCAGGAAATCTTTGGTAAGCGAAGCTGGTGTTGGTCTCATCGTAAAGGAAAAAAAAAAGGATTTTTTCCTTTCCTATGGAAAGAATCATAGTAAGAGTTTGCTTGTTATGACAAATTTGATAGTGTCATAATGGCCAAATGAAAAGTGTTTGGAAAGTGTCATAATGTCCATGGAAATTAAAAATAGGATTAGTCACCAGCTACGTAAACTAATAAGTGAAATAAACAACAAGAAATTCCAATGACTGGATTCAATAGGGCATCTAATAAACAGGATGTTTCAGATCTTCATGGCGAAGTTAGTTAGATTCCGATGTACCGGAGTGGAGGAAAAATCGTTAAGTACCTGTTTTCCTTGTTGGAAAGAAAGTAATTAAAAATTTTGAAAATTTAATTATTATTAGTCGAACTGTATATGTATTACATACAATGAAATTTTATAATCAAGCTTAAGTTCGTTTTTATTCTCTCTAAGAAAGAATTAATTAAATTACAAATTAGGTGATAATATTAAAGAAAAATTGGGAAAATTTAATTTTTAGACACCAGCACGAGCGGAATGCACATTTTCTAGACAGCCACGTCCTCATCAGCACTCTTGTATCTAATCTACTTAGGGTAGTGTTTTAGCTGTAAGCATCATCTATTTAACCAACCAAACCCAGATAAAGGAATACGAGAAAACTTGTATTCAATTATCAATCGTCAGTTGGTGAGAACGAAGTCTACCACTACCTCTTCCCTCTTGTTGAATATTTTTACTTTTCATATTTACCACCTTATATGTATGTTGTTGTAATTAAAAATATAAATTTTAAAGTTAAAATTTTTATTTTTATTGTAAGTATGTACATTAACTTTTACGATAAACTGTAACAATGTAAATTTTGTTTTTTGTTAACAACTTCTGGGCTCGTATTTTTACGGATTCCACGTATAATTTGTTCACTCAGTTTCTGTTTTATTATTTTTTATTGTTTTTATTTTGTACTCGTATTAAAGTAGTGGTAGCAGTTAACATTGTTAGCAGTTAAAAATGTTAAGTGGAATAATGTATAAAAGGTAAAGTATTCAAATTGTACACTTCTTCTTTAGTTTAAGCAGGTGCCAATGAATGAATATGAAAGAAAGTGTTGTCTACTTTTTAATCTTTTTAGAGTGTACGATATTAGAGACTTGAACATAGATTTCTTTGCTTTTTGTATTGCAAAATAACATCTCCGACTTTGGGTAAAACAAATAAAAATATTTATAGAAATTTTTAAAACGAAACTACCTACAAAATGACAGATGTTTCGAAAAATTGTTAATTCCTTATTATTTAAAATATGTAAAAAATAAAATGGTAGAAAAAAGAAACCGAAAAGTATTTAAAATATACAAGTGCGCCTGTACTCTACACTCATTTGTCATATGATACTTTAAAAGGACAACGACGACGCGCGTTCCTTAGACAATGTGTATTTCCTTTTTAGTTTTATTATTTTTTGCTAAATACTTTTCCAACAAGTGTTGATACTAATAAAGAAAGAAATAAAGAAAAAATAACGGTAAGTGAGAGGAGCAAGCATCTGTCACAATATAAAAATTAGTTCTTAAGTTTCTTTAGCACAAAAACATCACATTTCACACTATTCTAAATGAAAATGACGTGTACGGTCTCATCTGGTCTCTTCCTCAGTTGACGCCATTTCTAATATGAAATAATGATGTAGATTATTATGGATCAATTATAATGTCTGCTTTAGTTTAAGTATTTAGAAAAATAAAAATTAAAATCTAGCAACAAACAATTTCAGTGACTAGTATGTATAATTATTCAATTGTCTTTGATTAAATGTGCAAAATCTTGTATGAACTCGTATTAGATTTATTAAATTTATACTGCTTTTTCTTCCCATAACTATACGACTAATCATCATTTATTCTTCAACCAGGCCAGCTTTTTTATTATAATATAAGTATTTAAATATCTTTAGATCTGTTCGCTAACTGCATTGTAGATGAGAGTGAGAGAGAGTGAGTAAGAGAATGTTTTGGTATAAAAACGGAAACTGCAATTTATAAATCATTTACACTGTTTTTTTAGTGTTAAAATAAGTTGCCATGTGGAAAATTTATTCATTCATTTATTTAAATTAGTTAAATAGAAATTAAAAAATTCGATAGAGAATAAATCTTGAACTAAAACAAAGAATATTCAAGTGATCGCAAAATCTAAACTTCAAAAATTTGCTAAATAAACATTTAATAGAAAATTTATTTCTAATTTAAAGAAAAAAAAATAATGATAAGTATTCATTAAGCAAGTTTTCTTGCCAAACGTCTTGAAAAAACCTGCCGTTTTTTGGAATAAGTTAACCGGTTTTATGTACACTTGCTTATTTTCTCTAATCCTAGTGGATAAGATAATTCGTTAACTATTCTACTTAAAAAGAAATACTTGTTTGAAAAACACCGGTTTAAAACAAAAATACCGAAATCGATTCACTAAAGTCTTATGTTGAACAGTAGAGAAAATCAAAACATTTTGGAAATAAATTGACCAGTTTTAAACGACCAAATTATGCAAAAACTTAGTAGTGGAGTATTCGACTTAAGGTTTAAATGATAAACTCCTTCCATGTAAAATTTTTAATCGGCTTTAATTTTAATTTTTTTTTTTTAAATAAGGCTTGAAAATTCCTCTTGTTGTGTAGAACTTCTACTAAGCGAGTTATACGCAACAAACCAAATGGCTGATTTAAATGATTATCTAGATGAAATATCTCTCATCCTATAATAACCTAAAGCAGTACTTGAGGTATTTTTAAAAAACCGAGAAAATTAAGGGCCTGTTTCACATTGTCGCCAGAGTTCGTTCATTCTTACAATTATTCAAAATGTTGTGTTTGTGTTTGGAAGCAGGTTTGTAAGAGAAAGAGAGATAAATAGACTCTCCCTTACAACCTGTTTTAGGAAGGCATGATTTTTGTTTGCGGTGTCCCACTTGGTAGGTCTCTTTGCTTCACCAAATTCTTTATAAAAACTTGTGTAAGCGAGAAAGGTCTCTTTGTTTTACTAAATTTTATAAAGAAAACTTATTCGCTTACATACCTGAATCCTCGTAAGCGAGAGAGGATGCAGTTTGTTATTATTGTCTTACAATTAGAGCATTCTCGAATGCACTTAAGAGAACTTTTGAAAGACATGAGTTTTATTTTACTGCTAATAAATCCCAATAATTTTTTGCTTTTTTTTGGAAATTTTGTATATCATAAACTAATGTTTTGTACATCAGTAAAAGTATTTGTTTAATTATTTTATTATTATTTCTGTTACATAATTATTTTTTACTTTTCTGACTGAGAACAGTTTTATTCAAAGCAGACTTGAACAGAGTTGTTTAAGTCTGTCCAGTGATCTGTTTCAGTGGTATAAATTTTCTTCTCTTATGACTATGACATTATAAAGTTATAGATTCCTTTAATATGAACTATTAGAACTCGAAATTGTACCTTCATTTTTCTTTGTTTTTATGCAATATAGTCTGTTGTTAAATCTTTGCTGATGTCGTTTTTCGCTGAAAAAATACTCGGTTGATACAGTTTTTGATGAGTTTACCATCTTGGGCCGAGTGTAAATCGGATAGTTGCGGAGCATAAATCCAACTGTTGTGAGATCGTTTCAAATTGATTGAATATTTTTAAATGCTTGATACCATGTCGTCAATGTAATTCTAACTGAGCTGATCATGAAAAATAACTGTGAAAATTATATTTACTACACTGAACAAAAATTTGCCTAAATACTGTAAAATGGGGTGTAGAATTGAAGAAAAGTAGATTATTATACAGCTAACTAATTTTTAGTTAAATCTATAAATTTTCATAAAAAAATTATTTTAATAAATTCCTTATTTTGAAGAAGTTTCTTCAATATGATTATTTTCTTTTGGTTATTTAGTAGGGTGTAAATATGATTAAAAAAAATATGTTAAATTAGCTAAAATTATTAATTATATTTTTATTAAATTTTTATCTTTATAAGATCTTTATCATCACATAATCTGAAAATAAAACTGCATAACATTGATGCCTTTTTAGATTTATTCCTCTTTTAAGAAGAATAAACGAATAAGGCTTTCAATATAAAAAAATATATATTAAATTTAACGAAATTTCTTCAATTTTACAACGCTTTTTTCATTTTTATGTATTGAATTTTTTACAGTTCTACATTTCTTTAATAAAATAAAAAAAAACCTAAGAATATAAACGAAAATTATGTTAAGTCAAAGGATTAATTATTCACATTTAACTTCTTTTAGATGTGCAAATTTAACTAATTTCATGAGTTGTTTTTCTTAGAACATGTTACTACTGAATTTTTGTTAATTTAACAGAATTTTATTTAAATTTTTATTAGTTTTTATAAGGATTTATGGAAATATGTTTTTAACAAGAGAAATTCTGTTAATTTAAATAAAATTAGTTTATATAAATAAATCGTCCATAGATTTTAATAAAAATTAAGTTGATTTAACTATTTGTGTCGTTAATTAGTTAAACCTTACTTTTTAGTTAATATTACCTACGAAATTTGTTTCAGTGTACTACTTGGAAACTAAATGCTAATTATTTATTTTTCTGTTTCTTTCATTATGACATTACGTTTATTTAAAATATCAGACGCCATTAGTCAAAAAAAAACAACAGCAAAACACCCAATTAATTAACAAAAACATAAATTAAAAAATCAAAAGAATGGAAAAGATATTATTCGGAAAAATTTTAAAATCTACAAAAATACACAAAAAAGTGTATTTTTTTAATTTATATTTTAAAACAAACAAAAAAAAATTAATATAAAAAATGGCAAAACTTTTATTTTGTTATCCAAAAACAACAACAACAATAATATGTAAAATATGATAAAATTAATATTTATTTTTCAATCAATTTCACATTGATATGAAATTGTGTCTGAAGGTGGAGAAAATTTGCTGCATAATTAGTCATTCATGTTTGTTTTCAATAAATTAGTATTTTATTTATAAAAAACGGGTACTAAATATACAAATGAGCACAACAACTACAACAAGAAAAAATAATAATTTTGTTTATATAATTAATAGCAATTTTTCAGAAATAAATTCTAGAAATTAGAGCAATAGCCGGAACCCCGAGTCAGTTAAAACGTTAATAATTTGAAATTAATATAATTTATTTTTCCTTAATTTTTTTGTTATTTGTTGAACAATGGCCTTAACACCAACACTTTTCAGGTTCACAGAATATTTTTTGCCTTTTTGCTGTGTTGCTTTTCTTATATTTTTGTATATAAATTGTTATTTTAATTAATTTTTATTTTTTAATATAAATCTGGCAGCCTGTTAAATGTCATTTAAAGTCTACGTACAGGGTTGCCTAATCGTCATTAATACCCCATAAGATAGAACTTGTTACAACAATTATGTTGCGAAAACGTATTTTTTAATGTTTAAAATTTTTCACATAAAATAAATTATTACAAAATACGAGTATGTACTTACAAACAACCTTATTGAAAAAATTCATTTTCAAGTTTAAATTACAAACCATTTAAAATTTCAATGGTATTGTCATTTTATTTAAAATAAAGAAAAAAAATACAATCTGACGTCATTGACTGGCCGGTATATTCAAAGTCTTTAGAGTGAAAAATATTTATATTGAAAAAATTGTCACAGACGGTTGTGTGTCTTTTTATAATCAATTATTGTCAAAATGTCTCAATGTCTAAAACATAAACTAAAGGGTATTATTATTGTGTGTCTTTATTGTTGTAGTTAAAAGGTGAGAAGTTATTTTGTGCAATTTTGTAAAAATTATGCTTAATCAGTTAAATATTTTGAAACAATGACTAATATTTACGTAGCAATGACTTTTGTTAATAAAGTAAAAATCTTTATTTGCAAACTTTAATTAAGTGTAAGGTTTATATTATTTAAATTTTATATTGTTGTTAAAAGTTGTTATTTTAAGTAATCGATTTATGTAGTAAATTCAAAATAAATATTTCGTAGGAAAAAGAACAATGTATGAAATTTAATTAACCATTAAGCCGCATTTAAAAAATTATTATTATTATGTTGCAAAGCCCTTAATGGGTTTGGTAATATTTTATGGCCAACATTTTTGTAGAACATTGTATCCCCATCCTTCCCCTTTCTCGAGCTGTTTCGTAGAATAAAGCCACAAAATGCCGTTATTCGGGGGCGTTAGAGGGTTAATATGTTCTTCATACAATGTTTCTGAACATACCCTACACCTTACATGTAAGGAAAGCATAGTTTTATATAACAATATGCTGCAAGAACATGTCAATGTTATTGTCAGGTTGAGTCTAGTAAAATTAATTATTACTAACATAACTTCTGATCTCACCATGGTCCTACTCTGAAATTTCTATGATGTACTCACTAAGCCATATTAAAAAACATATTTAAAAAAAAAATAAAAGACACTATCTTCAAAATTTTTGTAAAACTTTTTTTTAAATATAAGAAACAAATTTTATTTAAATTTGGTTTTTTTCATGATTGATATCAAATTAAAGCGTATGAAATCCCCTTTAAAATGAGCTATTACTCAACTTCATAGTGCTTTTAGAACTGGAATTAGAATATATTTAATCCTCGAGCGCATATGCAAATATTTTCCCACTCTTATAATAGTATAGCTAAAAAACTATAAAAGATAAATTTTTTTTAAATTATGTTTGGATTCAGAGAGTCAAAGAATAAATATAAAAAAAGTTTCAATAAAATCTGAAGTAGTCATTTTGAGTGCCTTGTTGATTTGACTGACGTGGAATTACCCAAAAATATATTTTTTCATTTAGATCTTCTGAAAAATATTTTTGAAAATTAAAAAAGAAAGAAAAAACTCTATTTAGAATAAACTGTAAAGGATTTCACAATTTGCTCCCCTTTTTTTATGTGGTGCAACTGCAAGCCGCAGAAAAAAGCAAAACTTATTTTGCGGTAAAAAAAAGAGAATTAGTAGACATATAAATACCATTGTGTCTACTGTAAGTATTACTTGCAAACTAGAAAAATTAAAACCACAAAAAAATATAATTGAGAAGTAAATAACTACCAAATAAATTCATAAACAAAAAGAAATAATACAAAAAAAAAACAACAGAACAAAACTTTAAACCAAAGAAAATGAAAAATAACAATCATACTCCGGCAAATAGAAAACATAACATAATACACACCTTATAAAAACTATGATTTACACAAAAAGTATTACAATTGGGACTTTAACTCTGTAGTACGTACAATCAATAAATGTACATAATGTATGTATTTTGTTTTGAGTTACATGGCAGAAGTACTCGTAGAAAGAATATAAAACAATTATTTTAAAAGGAACATTGTGGTTGCACAAAGGGCGTTTTTAAAGCTAAACTTCTTAAGTCTCTTATTTGTCATGGAAAATATTTCAATTGAATTTTTTAATTTGAAAGCGTAAAATTCAATAGAAATCCTTATTTTAATTATATTAAGAAAAAAGTACATTTATTCAAAAGAGGGGTGAAATATTAGAATTTTAATACGAATAGCTTAAATATTTAAAAAATTGAATAATAAAAAAAATGTTGGTACTTTAATGTTTGTTTTATTGATTTATTTTTTGGCAAAGAGTAAAAAAGTAAAAAGAAATATTTACAAACATGTCCTTGATTACCAAAAGAAAATAAAAGTTTTATTTTATCGACAAAGTTTTGATTTTTTGATTTGATAAGTGAGGTAACAAAAATTGATATAGCTTCTCATATTAGTTATTTATATAGGTATTAGTACAATTAAACATTATATTCTAACTTTATTTACCGTACATAGTAACGAATCACCCACTGTCCCCAGACTGATTAAAATTTGTTTTAAACAAGGAAATGCCAATTCTTGAGAAATAAAGCACTAAGAATTTAAAACAGTAGGGTTCTAAATAAAGTCAAGTATACTTGCTATAGCAAAGGCAAATTAAAAAAGTTTATCAAGTTAAAAAAAATATATTAATTTGTGCTTTGTGCTTTCATGAAACACTTCTTTTTAAAACCCAAAACCCTAAAGAAATTAAAGCTAAGCTGGAGGAACTCCTCGGCACTTCTGTAACACTACCAACCACACATCCAACTATCTCACAAAAAGTAAAACTAATTCAATATGTTTAGTTGAGTCAGTCACTTTCCAAATCATCGATATAATCCCGGATATACAATAGTTTTAAGTGACTCAGATGTTACAGTTGAATTAGTTGAGACTTTAACTGATACCTCAATTGTTTCAGTAATTTTAATTTTATACAAAAAAAAATCGATATAATTAAGCTATCGACCAGTAAGATTGGTGCTATGTGTTCTCACAATAGAGAATAAAGACAACAGAGAATGAATAAGTCATACGTATTCAGCAGCTGGTTTAGAGCATTTCCGCCGTGATCCTAATAAATTTCTTCGCATATAAAATTTTTATGAAACATCAGCAATAAGACAGCAGTCAAAACAATGTATTTTATCAGGTAAATCTGTCCTTAATAAAGAAGGCAGTAAAGTTGGCTGGTAAGGATATTTGAGATGGGCATACATAAAAATACAGAAAGTAATTCATTATCATTAGACCGATTAGATAAAGAAACAAAAAAAAATGGAGTGGTCTACACTCAACCTTACCTACCATACCTCACAGAAACTGAATTTTTATAGCTATATTACGTAAAGAATAAAAGCTCAAAGTTCAGTGAAATGATAAGACACTAACCGTCGCAATAGTTTTGTCCGGTTATAAGAGGTGTTTGGGGACTTTTCGAATAATGTTTCGAGCTATCACGACTATGTTCGAAAATGAAAATAAACAACCAAAAATATATTTTTTGCTGAAGACTTGTTTGTCTTCGTTAAGACTTTTTATACTATCACTCGTATTCTTAAATAATCTTTCCTACAACTGCCTAACGCTGTTCAAACTTTAATATTACTTAACTTTTTACAGAGTATAAGTACATTCGAATTTGAATAAAAACGAATTGAACTTTTAACCTCATTTCAAAGGCACCATAAAATAACATTTTTTGGCCACCAAACTGCACTTCCACTTAAAATTATTCTTAAAACTCCACAGGAAATGAGATGTTATTGTGATGGTAGTCTTTTCTTTACATATGTTTGTAATGCCAAAATTCAAAGAAAATAATAAAAGAAATGAATGAAAATAAAGTACAGAAAAAAGGCAGTAATTTTCCCAACGTTTATCACTGTTGTTTAAATGAGTGACATACAAAATCATTTGCCAAATTAATATAATTTTGAAAATTACAAACAAAAAGTTTATAGAAGAATTAATGGAACCATTAAATTATGTACATTAAACTAAGGATAATTGAAACTGAAAACAAAGAAATTAATGCAAAACGTATGAAACCACCCGCAAGCAAATATTTTGTTGAAAATCATTTTCATTTTGTAATTTTTTAAAATGATTTAAGGTTTACATGGAAACACACTCCCTGCTAATCATCAAATTCATTGGAATTAGAAACGGGGTAGTAATTTTTAAAAAAGATAAGAAACATGAGTTTTTATATGTGTGTGCGAGCGAACGAACCTAATCTTTAATATCAATTTTTTCTTCGTTGTCATCAGGTTGCAGTATTTATTTATTAACAAACATAGTTATTTAGATGTTCCTATTTCGACTGTTTTTAATTTATCTATTTGCAAATCTAGAAAAAAATACATTTCCTTCTTCTCTTTCTCCCTCCTCTTTGCTATTACAATTTGTGTGTTGTCATTTTACAAAAAGTCAGGTTTATTTTACCTGTTATACTATATTTATTTTAAGGCAGGGTGTCTTTCTAAGCTGCATGTTTGTTTAATACCGGAAAATGCAGCAAATTCAAAATTTCGGTTGCGCATTGTTGTTTTTGTTCATTCTACATTTAGTGTGGGAAGCAGGAAGTTGATAAATGGAAATTTTCTTTTAAATAGGAGCACACATTTTAATTTCCACACATATTTTCTAAGAAACTTGCTTCACCTCAAATTCATCCTGCGTAAGACTTTTTTGTTTTGAAGAAATATACGAGGGTTGACCAATATGAATTTATCTAAGAAGCACTGAGGGTTCGAAAAAAAATCAATTTCAAAAGCCAAAAATGTTTTTGGGATATTTAGGGGAGATTCGTTGAAAAGGAACCCATTAAGAAGTGTTCTGATTCAATATTCCCCCTATATTAGTATAATAGGGGAGGTTCAGAAAATTAATGAATGGACGGAGAATATGCTGCGGGTCAAAACCGTAGTCTCTAGTCTGGGTTTTAGCACGATGATGAAGGTTGCGATATCTCAACCTTGTCTTATACGCAGATAACACTCTGATCCCTCTCAGGGGGAAATTTCCAATTACGTAAGCGAACTTGTGTAAATGGCCAATGATTGTAGTAAATCCAGAGAAGGCCGAATTGCTGGTCTTTACCAACAGATTTCAAGTTCTGGAATTTAGGTTACCAAAAATGGGTAGCATTACCAGAATATAGCTAGAATATAACTAGAATAGAGAAGAATTCGATGACGAATCTTGGACGACACTGTGTAAGGATAGTTTTGATTCCGCAGCATGAATTGTTAAACACGTTACTGAAATGGGCGCTAAATTAAACGGCTCCATAATAACTACTAACAGATTATCCAAAATACTTTGACCCTCACACGATACGGAAAGGACGTAGACACTACTAGCACTAGGAAAAAATCGATATCGCTTCTAGTAGCTGTCAGAAATATTTAAGAAAAGAATAGCAGCATTAACTATATTTTTAATGGTTTTTCAAAATAAAAAAAAAAAAATAATTTGATTATTTTACTAGAACCTCAACGTGTCAACAAATAGAAAGAAGATTCGATAAAGAAAAATTACCGTGATGAGTTATCGATTTTTATTAAACTTTTTGAATTATTTTTTTTTTTTTTATTATTATTATTATGTATTTTATTTCAGCACAAAGAAAACCATTAAGACCAATTTTAAATGTTTTATAATGTCATTTTTTAGCAAAAAAAAACTTACCGTTACGAAAACAATCCTTTTAATAATGCTGAGGAAAAGTGTGTGTAAATGGTTTAATCCAAAAATTTTTTCAATAATGCAAAACTGCAGTTTCAGAAAGCGTGGACGCAAAAACGTATACCTACACACACTATCACAATTTAATGTAACACCTGCTAAGGATAACAACGACAGGCAACTAAAATTATTACGAAAATCTGACCGGCTTTTTGCCAATCATCAGAACAACTGTTGTGGAGCTCGCGAAATCCTCTACACGAGATTAAAAGTATAAACAGCGAATAACCGAATAACGTCCGTCTTAAAAAAGATTTTTCTCAATTTAACGAATGAAAAAACTTCGGTTACCTCGTAACGATTGAGGAATATAAGAAAAAAGTGTATGACAGACGCAGCAGCACTAATTGTTTTTGTATATTATATGTACATGTAGTAGTGGGATTTTTCTTTTCTTTATGTTTTCCTTCATTTTTCACTAAATAAATGAATGAATGACACCAAGAAGAATAAACACAACAAAAATTTACACACGCACGCTATACACTTTATTATGTTTATTTTTCACTTCTTTCTTCACTAAGAACAAGTACACAAAGGCAGAGTGTAAATCAAAGAAATAACAAAAAATGTGACAATATCTTTCAATGAAATATTTCTATAGCATTCAGAGTTATTCGAACAAAATTATTTTATTTCCACATCTATTGAATTTAAGGAAAATCGGTTTGTTATAATTTCTCACTTTTTTAATTACTAAATTTTTGGATTTTATTATTTTATATTTGTGGATTATTTTCCTCTTTTTTATTCTTGTATTTCTTTATAATCACTCACACAAAAACAGGCATACACTAAAATGGCTGGTTTAGGTTGGTTGGTTGGTTGATTTTGTTGGTTGGATGGCTTTTTCTTCTTTTCTTTTTTGTTGTTACTGTAGGATTATATGAATGAAGAAGTTTCATAGAAAGACGGAAGACAGCGAAGAAATTAAGCAATTCAAACGAATGTGGAAAATTGTAGAAAAAATTCTTTATAACTTTACTATAGTCTTGGAAAATACATTCATTCCTTATATAGATTTCATAAATTTGTTATCTTGCTAAATTTATAACACTTCATGCCTTTATACTTCACATTTTAAACTTATTCTTACTCAATGTATATTTTCTTATATTCAATTAATTTTTATATGAAAATGCGTTTCTTGTTTACAGACTTTAGTTTTGTTGAATTATTTATTTTAAAGGCACTATATTTGTCCATTTATAAATTATGAATAAATTTTCAGTTTTTCTCTCATTTTCTCAAATCAAAGAATACGATTTTCGGCTTTTCCGCGAAACACTCTATATTCTACAATTACTAAACAACGAATGAGGAAGTCGGGTAATTGCAAGAAATAGTGTTGTCTATATAAAAATCCTAAAGCAGCGCTTTTAAATGCATGCACTAATATTTTATTTTCAAAATATGGAATAGCTCCAAAAGTGTAATTAAATCCTATAGCCCTGCTATAAAAAAAATTAATTCTACTAAAACATTCTTACTGACTTGCTATTATTTAAATTTTTAATATGCAAAACTTTATAAATCAAGTAATCATAATAACACAAGCGGTTTTAAAAATTGACAGCACTTCCAATTAGAGATGGCACTTTAACGAAAAGGAAACAAAAAATGTACGATAGGAAAAGAAACAGAAAACAGTTGCTTTACACTTAAGTGATGCCACACTTATCATAATTAGTAATAATAGTTAAAATAATTTAATAATTTTTATATCTGTTGTTATTATTTATATTTCTGTTATTAATATTATTATTTAAATTTTTATATCTATAAGCTTAGCTGTTTGCATAATATTTTAATTTAATATAAATTTAATAACTGTAAAAATATTTAAGCAGAATATTGTAACCGATTATGGCCAAGAGTCTAGGTTATTGCAAATAAATAAATAAATAAATAAACCCCATCTTCATTTGCTATCAACATGTCTTAACAAAAGTCCAACTTCATATTAAAAACAGCAGCATTAAAAATAATGTTTTTTTTTACATATGAAGTTTGACTTTTGTTAACGCATGTTAATGTCTAATTGAGACGGGGGGTAAATAGTATTAGCAATGTGCCAGCAATAAACAGAATTTAACTAGAAGCGTTAATCCGAATTTCGATTCGAAAAAAATGGAAAGAATTAAAACTTGTAATTATTAGACTTATTATTTTGCCATAAAATTTTTCAGAAAATCGCTGCATATAATATCAAGGAACTTTTAAAAACTGAAAAATTGCACGGGAAAAATGAAACTCGTGTAGGCGAAATAACCGCCAGTTTATTTTCCATAGCTTTAATTGAATTATGGAAGGTGAATGGAAATGAAGTTATCTGGTAGAGAAGCTGGTATTAAAAATTGAAACTTAAATATAAATTTTCAGTAGTAAAGCAGCTCCGACCTGATTCTGTTTCTCTCACATCGAGAGTCTCACTTACGCATTGGCTAATGGTTTGGCTCGACTATGGTTTTTGGTATTTTTATGCTATTAACCACATGCATTCTTATATGATTGTACTGTACATACATATATATGTACTAAAAATGTTGGATATATCTATAAGAAAAACTACAAAACAATATACAATAAAATTTAAAACCCGGATCTTGACGAGAAGATAAACTTTTTAAAACAAGTGGATGAAAGAACCTCGTGAAGATCAAATAAAAACTCAAACTAGTTGATATAAAGTGACATGAGAAGGAACTACTCAGTTGGAAGAAAGATCCTGGTGGAGTACCAAATTAAAACTCACATGTGATTATTGTAAACTTACTTTTTGACGTGGTGCAGTACCAGCAAAAATAACTGAGATTGATACTGGTGGAGACCAATAATACTCTAGGAATAGTATCTGGTGAGCCTACTTCCTGAATTTTCCTGAAGAAAGCTCCTACATGTTGATAAACCCTGACAATATAACCTACTAGTGTTGGCATTTTTAAATTAAAACCCAAAAAAAATACATATATATATGTATATAAATTTCTGTTTGCAAACTTCATAAATTATTTCTTTTTGTGAATTTGTGAATTATTTTTAAAATTTACTTATTTTTATTTAGAGGACATTGTTTTTGTATTCACAATCTATTAAGTTGATGTAAATTAGCTTTTAGTCATATTACGATCACTTAAATGTTATAACTTAACAAGTCCATAAGGGCACATTGGTACCTAGTTAGTTAATTTTGATGAAAATGTGGTCTGTGGTGAAATATCAGAAGACGCTTAACGTTTAGAATGCTTAAAATAAAATAATTAAAACAAAAATACGTGAGAATCGAAACACCCATTCACAGGTTTGAATTTTTTGAATAATGAATAGTACTTATTTGTTGTAAGTCAACAACGGTTTAAGCTGGATTCACCCATTTTGTCTGGACAAAGTTTTTGTTTGGTCAACATTTTTTTTATACGTAGTTTCACATTTCTCTTAGAGAGTGAGAGAAGTGATTTTGTCCAGACAACTCTCAGCTTGATTTTGTTTAATTTAAAATTTTTTCTGGTTGTTTAGAAAAAGCTGAATTGAGTTGATAGAATTAATAGAGTTAATAGAATCAATTTTCTTTAATAATACATGTTTTATTAAGCAAAATGTTAAAATAATAAAAACATATCCAATTTCACACCAAGATCTTATTTTTAATCACTTGCTGGTTTGTTGCCACGTTGTAAAGTTAATATGACTTTTTTACTTATGTACTAATATGGCAGCTTTGTTTGTCCTGGCAAATTTTTCGAAATGGGTGAATCGTGTTGTAGAAAAGTCTCAGAAAAAAAGTATTTGTTCTCATAAAAATTTAGTCCGGACAAAATGGGTTGAATCTAGCTTTACGTAGTTGGTTACCAAATGGTTCAAGATATTGCGAACTTTTTGTATTTAATAAACCATCCAGCATTTTCAATATTTTAATATACTCGTTTATCTCTCGTTTTATTGAAATCTGTGGTATTATGTATTTCAGAAACATCAAAAAGGCGAAAAGTTCGTATAAAATTTCGTATAATATTTTCTTATAATTCATAATATTTGATTACTGGTTATATTTATTTTCTAAAATATATTCGTGGTGTAATTTTTGTTAGTTTGTTGTAATGTAATCACTGCAACACTGGCAGCAATGTTAACACTGTTTTTTTTTTTGTTTTGACATTTTGTTTTGTTCACACTTTCATAACAACTTGTAAACTTTTTTTTAGCACATGTAGTAATGCAACATTATAAATAATATAAATATAATATACTTTAAAAAAAATGGGAGTTCGTGGCTTAACTGGCTTCATAGCCAGACATGCGGAATTGTATTTGACACCCTACGAATTACATGACTGCAGTCTTGTAATTGATGGAGACAATTTGGCTTGCAACTTGTACAAAGACGTCTCTGGAATTAATTCTGCTTTCGGCGGTGATTACGATGATTTTTATAGAGCTGTAGTGAATTTCTTTGCTGTCCTGGCTGAATGTAATATTAAAGCATATGTCTTAATGGATGGTGGGTATGAACATCGTAAGTTGCGCACAGTGGGCAAACGTATGAGAGGTAAAATTTCCGTTATAAAACGTATTAATCCTTGTGCCTCTATAACGGTCTTTCCCTTACTGATGAAAGAGGTTTTCGTGGATGCTGTAAGAGATTGCGGAGTTCCCGTGATGCGATGTGTTTTTGAAGCTGACGATGAATTGGCTGCATTGGGTCGCAAATTAAAATGTCCCGTTTTAAGTTATGACTCTGATTTTTATATACACAATGTAAGGTATATACCTCTTATCACTTTAACGGTAAAGGCCCACACGAAACTTTGCAAAAATAATATACTGGAAAAGAGCGAAGAGGAGACACGAAAGCTGAGGAAAAATGAAGCAAAAAAAGTAGAAAAACGTACAAAAAGTAACCGTATAATGGATTCAATTGTTGTCGACAATAAAGAAAAACCTAAAAAAGGCAAATCATACAAATATTTAGATTGCTGTATATATCGTATAGAAAATTTAATATCAAGACGTTCGTTAAGCAAAGAAAAGCTGCCATTATTTGCTGCCATGTTAGGTAATGACTACATATCGCGTTCTTCATTCAAAAACTTTTTCCAATCTGGTATGGGAAAAGTTGGCAGGAGTCGTAAAACCAAACAGCAACAACGGAGAATAAAAGTAATTCTTCAGTGGTTAAAAACTGAAACTGCAGAGTCAGCATTGCAGAAAGTCCTGACTAGATTGCAAGCAGTAAGTTGGAATTGAAAACAAGTTTTCAAAATTATTAGAAAGAAAAAAGACCGCTTATGGCCTTATGACTAGGTTTTTGTATAAAATGAATGAATGAATAAATGAAATGATATTATTTTTCTTGCAAATTATTATCAAATACAGACTAGTATCTTTGTACTTAGCGTATTCAAATTAGATAAAAACAAAATTAATCAATTATCCACAAAGAAATTGAAATAAATACGTAAAATTTTTTAATATAATTTCGTTATTAAGCGTATAAGTTTTCACAAAATTTTGTTCTGTTATTTTATGTAAAATATGTAAAATATATGTATTTATATCATTTCAGAGTCAAAGAGAATCTTTAATTGCTCAAGTAGAAGCAGCCACCAGTGGTTATTCAAATGAAAAATGTCGATCGTATGATTACTTTAAAAACAATTATGAAAATGTATTGGAGGATTTTAACGAAACTGATGATGAAGAAATCCATGAAAACATGGAGGAGCAAGGTGAATCTGAATTTGAGGCAGAAGAAGAATCTGAAAAAGAAGAGGATGAAGATGAAGGAAGTGATGAAGTGCTAGAGGAAGAAGAAAATCGAGAGGAAGCTAAAGAGTTAGAAACCACAACAGGACAGAATGACGAAGATCTTGAAATCACCAACGAAATATCGCAGGAATCAGAAAATGAAGAAATAGAAGATAAAAATGATGTAATTTCTTCCTTCCCTCAGTGGTTTTTAGATAAATTATATCCCGCCAAGTTGCCACGATTCTTTGTGGATTTAATACATTTACGTAAATATATTAACAATCCACAAATAGAGCATTATCCTTTTAATGACTGCAATGCAATTGCCTTACCCATATTATCACTAATTTACTCATTACTTAATAATGTTAAGGGTAAGGAATATATTCCCAAAGTAATGGAAGATGGCACAATTCGACCTTTATATTTTGTGTACCTAACACGAGCCACTAGAATCACTAACATTCGCTACGAACATATAGAAGTTAAGGAAAAACCTAAGTTTGATTTTATACCAGAAGCTCCGAATCCACTATTTCTAAAGGCGGTATTTGAAAATAAAATGCCTGAATTGAATTCAGATGAACTTTTTACTGACTTGGATAAACTGCCACAGGATATAAAACTGTATTTTCTGGCTATTGTATATTGGCTGCAAAAATCACAGCACTATGATGTAGTACACCTACATTCTCTTATTGTATGCCTGGTTGTTTTAAGAACTATCGATTCTAAAATTCCCCCGGAAAGAGATCTAAAAGCCTTTCAAAAGAAGTTTGGCAAAATAATAAAAAAGGAGCGTCAGGTACGCGACAAAGAAGAAGCAAATAACGCAAAACGAATGATTAAAGATGAAATTCGGACACTACCCATACCAGATCGCTTGTCATACATACCGAAATCCGATTGCTATTTGGTACAAAATGAACTATTAAAACATTTCCATATGCAGGATATATTTAAGAAGAAATATGATCTTTACTCTAGCACAATATTGCATGCATTTGCAGAATTTCAGTCAGTAGTCTTCCAATTACATTCACTGAATGCTTTACTAGATTTTCCATTCTCGCCCCCATACATGGGGCAATCTTATTGTGGTGTATTTTTGTATAATTTATACGATTTGTTAAAACCCCGTTTAGATATTGAATACTACATTAAGAATTTTATTTTTAAAGATTCCCAAATGATGTTCGATTTTTATTTGTATTTGTGGCAGTGGTGCGAACAATTTATGCCTTCCTGGAAAAAATCACACGACCTAAAGAATAATCCTACTCTCAGTAAAAAGAATTTAAAGAAAAAACGTCAGCAAGCTATGAAAGAAGATACAAAAGACAGTTCTGTACAGGATCCAAATGCCGATATGTTGAGTAGTGGTGCTGAAATGAATGACGGATTTTTAGATTTGAATAATAAGTTTTGCACCTTTTTAAAAATAAGATAATTTTTTTCTTTTTACAAATTTAATTAATAAATCATTTTCATATGTATATAATTATATATAATATTAAATAGTTATTTTATTTTTTGACCTTTTTTATATTTGAATTCTATTTTTATCAAGCACAAGGTCTTTTTTATATAAAAATGTTTTAACAATTTTTATTTACAATATTTCGCTACACCATTGGGTAGCATCTTCAGGAAATAACTGTTATCATTTTTATTTCCTGAAGATGCTACCCAATGGTGTAGCGAAATATTGTAAATAAAAATTGTTAAAACATTTTTATATAAAAAAGACCTTGTGCTTGATAAAAAATAGAATTCAATTATATATAATATGTATATACATATGTTCGTATGCCTAAATGTTTAGATATTTTTGATAAAATAAAAAAATAGGAAAAACCAATATTTGTCTGTTATTAAACACCAATAGTGAATTAGAAGAAATAATTAGTTGTTAAAAAATATCAATTGTTTAGTAGAAATAATAGTAATACATCTATTATCTAAAAAGTATTTGTTTTATTGTTATATGAATAAAAAGATATCGCTCCTTTAATGCGACATAGTCAAGGAAGTAGAAAATCGGATTTAAAAGAAATAGAAATAAGCGAAATCTCGGTTGAAGTCCACATTTAACGTGTAAGAGGTAATCAAAAATTGCATATATCGTTTACGATTTTGTCACAGAATGAAACAATATTATTTTTTAAGGACACTTTATGAAAATTTATTATTATTTTATTATTATTATTATTATTATTTGATATTATTATTTTATTCTTCGAGAAAATGCATTACATTCTGCTATTAGCTAATTTTTCTTTATATCTTTACAATAAACGCATTAAGCCTGCATAATTATAAACAAGGCGTATTTATTATGCCATGATTATAAATTTATTTGAAAATAATTTCAAATCATTTTCCTTTCACCTAATTCTTTTTGTCCTCATGCATTCATGCACTGGCAACTCTGTTAGGTTTTGACATTTGCTGTGTCATAAAAGAAAAAAAACAAATAAATATTCAGTTCTTTGTTTTGCTAAGACGGGAAAGAAGTTCTTTTTATTTTTATTGGGTCCTAAAATTACACAAATTATAAACAAAAAACTGAAGCTGTAGCACTGCCTCCACTAAAAGCATTTCAGGAAAATTCAATTAAATGAAGAAGAAGTTCAGGAAAATTGAATGCAAAAAGCTGTAAATTTTTAGTATCAACGGTGATGATGGCATTGTTGTAAATACTACAAAAAAAAAAAAGGACAAAAGAGAGTGCAAAAGGGCGAATAATTAAGAGAGAGATTGTTATTAAAAAAGGGAAAAACAAATTGTTGGGAAAATACAAAATTTATTGTGAAGGTAAACAAATTCTTATTGCTTTTCATGTTTCTTTGGACTAAAATTTCTTTTTTCACATTAATATTAATATTTTAGTGATATTTGCTGTCCAGATAGTTTAAATTAATCAACATTATTGAAATATTGAAAGAACTTTGGTCCAGCTGTTTGTTATTGTTTTGCAACAATAACATCTATTGGACTATTGCAGTAAGCATTGCATTTCTGTTTATTACAACCATACACATACTGGCTCACTTACCTTGGCTGAACACACATCCCGAAGATCTCTATCGCAGAAGTTGTAGACTTTATTACTTGAGACTACAGTGCATTGCCAACATTGATCATTTCATCGGTTTCTACACCAATGTTTCACGTAAAATGGATAGTGTTTTTGAAGCATATTTAGGTCCGGACGGGGTATTGGCTGGAGCGGTAGTAGGCGCTGTGGTTGGCGCAACCAGTGAACCAGATGATATACCAAAACGTAATACCAGTGTTTGGATTTTGGGTAAAAGTTATAATGCCATACAAGAATTGGAGCTAATACGCCGCGATATCCAATCGCGACTTTGGTGTACGTACCGTCGTGGCTTTGTTCCCTTGGGCGAACCACAATTAACTACCGACAAAGGCTGGGGTTGTATGTTACGTTGTGGCCAAATGGTTTTGGCTCAGGCTCTAATCGATTTGCATTTAGGACGCGAATGGTTTTGGACAACTGAAACAAGAGATTCAACGTATTTGAAAATAGTCAATCGTTTTGAAGATTCAAGAAAAAGTTATTTTTCTCTACATCAAATTGCCTTAATGGGAGATTCAGAGGATAAGAAGGTGGGTCAATGGTTTGGTCCAAATACGGTGGCACAAGTGCTCAAGTAAGTACAGAAATCGTTACTAATTGTATACTTTTTTCGATTTTGCATACAAAAAACATACTAAAATGTATAAGTTAATCAAAATGAAATAATTTAAGATTATTAATGACGATAGTTGTGTTGAGCTCAATTAAAACATAATAATGTACATAGGTCGGATTAATTCATTATATTGTCTAATTAATTGCTTATTTCATTAGCATGAGTTTATAATGCCATTAAATTATTTTCCATTGCCATAATTTTTATACCTTTCACCACAGGTGGAAAGGGTTTGTCATTTCGTGTGTAATTTCTACAATATTCATTTCTGACTCCATAAAGTAAATATATTCTGGATCCTTATACATACAGAAATTGATTAAGCGATGCCCGTCTATCCGTGTTCGGGTAGTAATGTCATTTGCCAAGGCAACAGAAGAGATCAAGGCATATTAATCAGGTAGCCTTACTACGGAGGGGAAATATTAAGGCGAATAAAATCAATTTTTTCGGATCGGATCATTCCTTTCGAGGCTGCGGGCAAAAAACCACGCTCATCTATATTTTTTCACTTTTTTATTAAATTTTTTTCAGTTTTTTGTCAAACAAATATTAGAACGCGACAGGTAGATCGCAAGGAGTGCATACAGATCTCGGGAGATCAATAACTACCTGCGACAAACAGTTTGTTTTTAGGTTGATAGGGTTTTTCTGCTTTGATTTGTATTAAAGAATTTTATAGAAAGCAATATACATAGAGATAGCCAATGGACCCACATAGAGCCCACTGGTAAACAAGAATAATTATAAGGCACATGGGGGAGAGTCAATATGAGGAAATTTTATTTTGCTTTAGTCTGACCATTCTAACTCAATAAAGATTGCAGAAAATAATTTTTTCAATAAAATTAAAAAAAAAAAAAAATTACAAAACATTTTCAAAAAGATATTTTTACAGAAATTTTTTCGAAAAAATTTCCAAAAAATTTTCGAATACAATTTAGAGTTAAGTTTCAAAAAAATCTTTTTACAAATAATTTTTCCTAAATGTTTTTACAAACAATTTTCGAAATATTTATAAATAAAAAATGTAATATTTCTATGAAAATGAAAATCATGAGTGTAACATAACATATTTTTAATATTAAGAATATATATAGATAGAGTAACATATTTTTTAAATGCGTTTGATTCTTAAATAGGTGAGATCTCTGTTTTAAAACCTAGATGCATTCAACACATAGACAACACCAGGATACCGACTACGAACTGTCATAAATAAAACACATACGTTTATAGGCAAACAATTATGTAGCAAAGCTATGTACATGGATGGCTACACGACCACCGTTGTGACTGTAGTCAACTTACATAGGCTAATTTATATTTTTGTATGGTACAATTTTGGTTTATTCAACAAAAGAAAATGTCACAAAATTATAAATGACAAATTTATATACAAACAAAACGATTTGGAGAAAATATTTATTATTTTTTGAAAAAGTTATTTAATTTTATAAAAGCAAAATAGGCATTTCTACAACAATGTCAGAGTTTACGATGTAGCTGTCGTCTTCAATATCATTAAGTAGCTGACTACACGGCGACAGTTGTTGCCAACGGAATTTGTTTTCATTTAGCTGCGTAGCCGATGTCTTCTATTTCTTTAAAGCATGAAGTATGAGTTTTTTCTCATACGATTTAATTTAATTTATGTGTCAACTATATGAATAATGCTGTACATGTCTAGAAGATTCGGCACAGCCGACTATAGTACTCTTACTTGTTAATAATAAAAATGATTTATAAAAACAAAATTGTTATATATAACCAAAGATAAAATAATTTCAAAGCACTATCTTTAAAATAGAATAAGTGTAAAGTTATTAATGTCAAACATTGTATAGCCGTCATATAATAGCGTCGGGTTTTTAATGACCTTGCACCATTAGCATAAGTTTTGCTTAGATGTCATGTACAATTTTAAAACATTCATAATATTTTTAATACAATTTGTAAACTTGTGTCTGAATGCAAAGGGTCTAATATATTTTTAAGTAAAGTTCTTAAAAGCTATAACGATCATATCTTTGTGTTTTATATAAAGAATTTTTTACTCAATTATAATTAGTAATTATATAATTTCATTACATTTTAAGTTATTTGGATTACCGAACAGGGGGTATGCATGTATACTGTTTTTTAGAAAAGTTTAACATATATTTTCATTACTTTTAGTTTTCAAATAAGGTTTGTTTTTCAACTACTAGAATTAATTTAAAGAATGTTAGAAAATGTCCAACATATATTTAATTTTAAAGCATTTTATTTTATTAGAGAATATTACGATCTTAAGTCTGACTTCAAAAGTTTATTTGTCCCCAAAATATTATGGATTTTTTTTTAAATTTTTTTACAGAAAACTAGTTCGTTACGATGACTGGTGCAGTATAATGATTCACGTAGCTATGGACAATACCATTATCATAGATGACATTAGTAAGCATTAGTTTTTTTTTTTAATAAAAGTACTCATAAATAAAATATTTTATAAAAATTAATTTTCTATTTATTACAGTTTCACTCTGTTTAACGAATCTTAACAACGATGAATCTTGGAAGCCTTTGTTACTTATACTACCGCTACGTTTGGGACTAAATGATATTAATCCCATATACATACCCGCTTTAAAGAAATGCTTTGAACTGGTAGGAAATTGCGGTATGATTGGTGGTCGTCCAAATCAGGCTTTGTATTTTCTGGGCTACGTAGATGATGAAGTTTTATTTTTGGATCCTCACACAACCCAAAGATCGGGAACGGTGGGTCAAAAGACAACACAAGATGAAATAGACTTTGATGAAACATTTCATCAAAAATATGCTGGTAGAATACAATTTACTCAAATGGATCCCTCGTTGGCTGTGGTAACAAAAGAATAAATTTGCATATATATACACTGAACACATTCATAGCAATTTGAACTTTTAGTGTTTCCTTTGTAAATCTCGTATATCATTTGATATTTTATTGGAGAATCTTAAAAATCAAGTGCTAACAGCCAGTACACAACCGTTATTTGAAATAACTAAAACTCGTTCACCGGAATGGGTGACGAGCATGACAGGTATTATGGCTTCTACCAATACCACATATCAATATCCTTCTATTCCTTTAAATAACTCCACCATGAGTATAAATACAGATACAGATACCAATGAACATTGTTATAATTCTTATGAAGAAGTTGCCAGTGATTTAAATACTTCCTATATTACTTACACAACTTCATCAGATGACTTAAGAAGTTATAGTTCAGCGCGAACTATAAGTTGTGGAGATACAGAAGGTTTTTGTTTTTAGTTTAAGCAAAAAAATATAGATTAGTTTAAATTATTTTCTTGATATCACATTTCGTAAAATTATAAAAAAAAAAAAATTTTAAAGTCTATGTTCTCTTTTTTAGATTTCGAAAATGTTAATCACTCATCTGTTGAGGCAAAACGACGTAATTGCTGTGATGAAAACGAAGGTTCCGATGATGACTTTGAATTTATATCCTAGTTTAAAATAAAATAAATTTACTATTTTAATTGAATAACTTAAATTTATTATTATAATAATTATTTTCATTAAAGTGTTATGTGTATGTATGTAAAAACTTATTGAAAACTTTTTTTATATATAACTTTCCTTTCCACCATTTTATCATTTCCTTTATATGAAATTTATGTTTTTGTAATTAGTCTTATTTGGATAAAAAAATCAACTTTTTGTTCTAATTGTGTTTATTAATTTTTAATGAAATACTGAAGTTAAATAAAGCCAGCTAAATTAATTAAAACAAAATAAATGATTTATAATTTAAAGGTATTTGATGATAACATCATTTGATAAAAATCATTTTAAATATATTGAATATTTTCGGAATTTTGAATATTAACTTCAAAACAACAAAGATTTAGTACGTTCGAAATTAGTTTCTAATATAATATTAAAAGCAGAAGAAACATCTGTTTTATTAGAGAAATAATGTTTAAATAATATTTTGAGGAAACACATGCAAATTGATTTCAATCAGGCTTCATACACTCGAAAGTAAAACGAGCAAAGTAAAGTGATTTTTATTTACTAAACAGCAAAAACTTTGAATAAGTTTTCAAATCAAAAAGTTTCTCCAATTCGGTTTACAGAACAAGAAGTGATAAATAGTGGTTTGTTGAACAAAAGTGACAAACTCAAAAATGCGAAGGTTTTGCTTACTGATTTGTTTAAAATGGCGTGATGCCTTGAGAACTCTTGCCAGAAGATCGTATGGCCAATATGGAGTATTATCTTCACGCAAACAGCACATTGCCTTAAGTTAATAAAATTTAACGCAATTAAAAATAAATCTATTATTTAAAATTATTATTAACAATTTATGAGGTGTAATTGTAATTGCAATTTTCAACAATTGTTTAAGAATAAAATGAAAAACGGTTATGAAAGGGATTATTTATTTGTACAACAATTTGTATCTTTTATTTATACATACATAAGTATGTATGTATGTATGTATGTTTTTGTAGGATATACAAGTGTATGAATAAATAGTTCTTTTTAATACTTGTCGAATCTAAAAATAATAACACAGGGCGACAAAAATTTACTTGTGGTTAGCTTTTTGGTTTTAATTAAGATACATTTTTCAGTTGCAAATCAGCTCCATTGGGGTAAACCACAGTCTCCATTAGACATAAACATGTCTTTAGGCACGTTGAGCCCTTTCTGGTTGAAGAAAAATTATTGAACTCAACATCCGTAACAGTCGTCACCATTATCACAACCGTAACCACGACACCTAACATTCGTTTCTATAAATACGTCTGCTCGTTTTGGTTAAAGAAAAATTATTGAACTCGCATCATTAAAAAGTAATCACAAATTACTTAGTTTTCACTTCTATTGGACTGCCCTGCACTTTTTTTTATATGAAGGTTGACTTTTGTTAACACATGTTAATGACTAATGTAGACGGGTGGTAAGGATAAACAACACAGTATTATATTTTAACACTAACAACACTGTTTACAACCTAACCATAGATTTGACAAACGCTACTAATAAGAACCTGATATTTACGATTGCTTTTTACCCTTAGGGACGATCGTTGTAACTTTGTTTGAGCTTCAATCTAGAAGAAGACACATTTTGGCTCCGGTTCTCAGAATAAATCGTTCTTATAACTAAGAAGGCCCAATGATCCTTATAGGAACAACAGGAATTTATATATTTATATATATAACTAAGAACTACATAAATAAATATTTATGTATATTGTATCCAATATTGACTAATAAATCCCATATCTCTGTATCAGTGTTGCCCAGTGTAATAGTAATAAAAAATAATTTAATTAATAAGTGTAGCACTTGTTTGTATTATGACTTTTTCTGGTAATTTTAAATGGACCACACCTAGAAATATGCATGGGCCTTAACTTTACTTTTATTTAAGGTGCATGTTTGTGTTTTATTCTATGATTTTAATAAAAACATTTTTTTAATTATAAACACTAAAAAGGCGTTGGAGAAAACGTTGTTCAATAAATTTTAGTTTGTTGTACAAACATTAAGTCTAAATAAAAACTGGGAAATTCCCCGATGTCTTTGATATGTAGGAATTAACTAAGATATTTTTACAAAAATTTCCGAAGCGATATTTTAAATTTTACTTAATTTTTTAACAAAAAAATAGTGATTTAAATATAAAAGTAGGCATCAATTTGTCTTAACATAAGTCAAGCTTCATATCAAACAAATAAGAGTGCTATTGTTAAATATTCCCTTACTCTGTTATGTTTTCCATACCTTCGTGTTTTTGACTTTTATGATTTTCAACTTCATTACTACAAGTATAATATGAAGTATAGACATTTTTTTTTTGTAAAAAGTTTATCGAAAATTTTATTGAAAATTTTTTGTAGAATTTTTATCGAAAGATTTTGTAAAAATTGTATCGAAAGTTTTTGTAAAATTTTTTTCAAAAATTTTTTGTGAAATTTTATACAAATTTTTTTATAAAAATTTTATCGGAAATTGTTTTTTAAAAATTTTATAGAAAATTTTTTTGTAAAATTTTATAGAAAATAAATATTTAGTCCAATTTTATAGAAAATTTTTTCTATAAATTTTATCAAAAATTTGTTTTCTAAAAATTTTATCAAACATTCTTTTCTAAAAATTCTTGAAGTCAAAATGTTGACTACCCTATTTGTGGCCGTAACTGGGAGCAATCGTCTGGCTTATCATCCAAAATTGGTGGGTTCCATCATCTTGGAAAAATATGCTATATTTATCAGTAAATATAATCAAATTAGAGCTCACAATATAAGAAACCATTGCTATATAACAGTAATGACCTTTTTCTGATTTCCTATACTCGTGAGTATAGAAAAAAATATTCTGCTAGCGCATCGTCGACACACATATACTATACGTCGCTGTTGGACGTGACGTAGTGGTGAGTGAAAACTCTCTAGTGGATTAAGACGAGTAAAAAATTGGTCTCATCACTGTGCAGACCATTGCTTCTTTGTCATTAGCAGGATTTTCGAAGTAAATGTATGTATTTACCAGATCTGACAAGCGTATAACAGTTTAATGCTTTTCGGATAATAGTATCGTTAAAATTACTCCCTTTTAATTTATAAAGTTATTATATTAAATTGATTAAATTATTAAAAAATCTTATACTTAAAAAAAACAACGTTGCGAATTTACCCACTGTTCGGCGCCTTAATAACACACATCTTAAAGCTTCAAGCTTATAACCCGATTTTTTAAATAAACCAATAAATAATTAATTCATTTTCTATAACCAGCACACGTTTGTACATTCGAGTATTGTGATTCCTTTACAATTAATCAGATAACAATTTAAACTTTTAAAAAGTTTTCATTCAGTAAATGTGAATAAAGTACAACCACATCAATCACCTGCAACAAGACAGAAATAACTTGCAAAAAAACAATTTGTTAACCTTAAATATTTTTAAGTTATATTTTTGATAAAATAAATACTAAAAAATTTTATTTTATTAAGGTAAAAGATAAAAGTGTCAATAAATTTAACTTTATTATTCACTAGTAAAATAAACAAACACAAATAAAAAATCAATGATATCCACGAAACTAATCATGACGTCACAACATTTTTTACCAGAAAATTATTTTTCTTATTTTATTGTACCAAGTTAAAAATGGTAAAATTCGAGTTAAGCCATTTTTGTGGCAAACGAGCATTGTGTAAGCTTGATAGTGTAAAATTATTTTTCTAACAACAATAATTCATTAATATAATAAAATAAAATAAGAAATAAATATTTATAATAAAAAGTACTTAATAAGCCAACGCCCTCAGTAACAAAGCCAAGAGCAACATGGTACTAGAGTTTATGTTTATGGCCTCTTAAACAATGGCTGGTTATTGTTTGATCTAAATACTTTTTCAAACACTCACAAATACTCACGAATAAATAAATATAAGAATAGCTTAATCTTAGCACTTAGTATTGACAGTCAGCATGTTTTTAAAAAGTGGTCGGTCAATATGTTGTTATAACAATAGACTATGTGCTGCACAATGGACTGTATTTCTTTTAGTTAACGCAGATGAAAAGGTTAAAAAATTTAAGGCGGATTTTTTTTTATTTCTTGCTAATATTTTCTACTTTTAAAAATTCAAAAAGTTTAATTCCTTTTTGAAGTACTCCTACATTCCTTAACTAACAGCATACGAGAAAAATAACAAAATCGATTTTGGTGATTTTTGCTTTTTTTTAAATAATATATAACGACATCTGAGAAATGATTTTAATATGGAAGGTGCAAGCCATTGTATAATTATAATTTATCCGCCTTAAAATTAAACATTGTGATTTTTGAACGAAAAAACTATCTTGCACCTCATTTTAAATCGATATCAAAAATCTACACTTTTAGAAACTAATTCGGATGTGGTCTTTCTATGAGGGCAACGATCAATTTGAAATAGGTATAAGTTTGTTTAAATAATTCCATTTGTATAATTATAACCAGCATTTTTTACTCATCTGTAATGATATTACGATCATTAAATTCGATGACAATATCCACTGATAATTTTCTTATATCATCTTATATAGTTTTTTTGAGACCACACAAAAAAATATTTACACCAATTAATTGTTTAATTTTAATTAGTTTAAGATTTCAATTTAATTAAACAATTAATTGATTTAATTATTTATTTAATTAGGTATTTTCTCTGTTTTAATCAAAAACTTAATTGAATTTTAATTTAAAACTAATTAAAACCTTTAATTGGTGCAACAACTTTTTCTGTTAAAGTTTAGTTTTTTACAAATTTGTTTGGGTTTTTTAAATGGAAATATAGGGCATTTTGTTGCTAAAACTGAAGAGGCATTCTTATTTTATCATGAGACAATAAGTAAAGAACGTTAACTTCCATCATAATGATCCACCGAAGACTAAGAATACATTAGATGGAATGAATGAGTAAAAGACTTACATGAGTAAGTGCTGCAACTGACTCCTTTACTAGATCATCTCACTGGCTGCAATCAGAATATCCCTGATAATGAACCAAATGATGCAAATAATATACCGACTAAAAATGACAAAAACTTAAGAACAAAACCAGCATTCAATTAATTTTTTAATTGATCCAAATATATATTTGTCTTAAACAGACCAAAAAAAAAAATTCTAAATAAAAAAATAATTGAATAAATTAATTATTTAATTAAAATTTAATCTGCAACCAATTAAAATCTTTAATTCTGTGTTTAAATAATTCTGTCAAGATAATTTTTAATGGGATTGACATTGATTGCTTTTATAAATGGGCGTGTTGTCCTGTTGGGAGACTGTAGGATGCTGATATTTTCGCAGGTACGGTAGCAACTATATTTCAAACTATTAAAGCAGTTTCTACTGTGCAATTGTGTGGACACAAATTTTCAATACTACAGAGACAAGTCGCAATATGTTTGCAAATGCACCCCAAGTCATAAGTCTGCCAATGCCTTAATTTTTTCTAGAGACAATTTGTGGTTCCTTGTAAAACTGCCTCCAGTACAACCATATGGATGGTCCATTCCATTTTTTTTATCAGACAGAATCACAGATAAAAATCTGATAAGCAATTAATTGTTAAATAATTGGTTTAAAAATTTACTTGGAGTTAGTCAATTGGTGCCTATGTGGTTCTTTTTTTTTTAAAGTATAACCGATTATTTTTATAGTTTTTGCCAGCTTTGGTGTTGTGAGCATCTTTTTCCAGCAAATAATATCAGTATCGCATACAATATTAGAAATTTAATGCCTGGTTATTTTATTTTCAATCATTCTAATTATATATGCTCCTTGTAGTTCTGTTGCTAGATTTATTTACAACTATACGATACTCTCTTCCCGTTTACCAATACAAAAATTTCGGTTTTTAAAGAATTTGGGTTTTTTGCTTCTCTCAAGCTGTTCAGAAATATCTACAATTTTCGATTTTTAATATTAAGGAATTTTTCTATTTTACTTTAAAATTATTCCGCGTCCTTTGGAAATAATAACTGTAATACCGGTATAAATATATCCTTCATGTCAATCCAGCTTAGCAGCTGGTACCTAATTTGTCAATAAGACTCATAGTTTTTTTCAGACGAGATCCTATAGAATCTTCAGCAAAAATACAAAAATATATCGCTTCCAAATTTAATAATTAGGTCATAGATGAATATTTCAACAAATTTCAAACAAAGACTGACACAGTAATTCACGTTGTTGTTTTGTTGTTGTTCGATTATAATTACATTATTAACATTTTTTCCGATTATATTGTAGCTCACTTCAAAATTTATAACTAAAGAACATCAATTAAAAATTTTAAGTAGTTTCAGATAAAAATTTAATTAATTTTTTAATTGATTCAATTATAATACTTAAGTAGGAAGAACAAAAAAAATATTCTAATTAAATGCATAATTGAATAAATTAAATGTTTAATTTAATTTTTATCTGAAACTACCTTAAACCTTTAATTGGTGCAACTTTTTTTCTATAAATATAAAAATATTTAACGCTTATGATATATTAAGGCACAAAGCAAATTAATTAACTGGCAAACAGCTTTGATGGCTTTTGTCAATATTTTTCTGTTATCGACTTGAGTTGAGCAAAAAATAAATCATACTTCAAATTAACTTGAAACAATAATAAAAAGTTTTAAACCTGTTACAATTGTTAAATTCCAATATTATTTTTTTATTTATTACAGTTTCATTATTTTGATTTTAATTACAAACTAAGTGACACATTTTCGTTAAACTAAAGAAATTCAGACCGTTTTATTGGCACTAACCTTGACAATTTAATAACATTATCAATAAAAAATAATGAAACAGACAATTTTAATTAAAATAAATGACAATAACGATTTGAAATAAAACTGTAAATCTTTTTTATCGATAAAAAGTAAATTTATTCAATATTATTATTTTATTATTATTTCAAAGTAAACAATTAATTAATTAAAAATTGAATAATTTGTCTTAAAAACGAATACTTTTCATTATAGTGTTTTTGAGTCTTGATTAGTAGGTTGGTTGGCTATTTTTCTGGCCATATCAATCAGGGCACCATAAATTATTGACTTCATTCCTGTTTTTAAATTGGAAAATATTTTGTGCTATTTTCAGCTTTTTGCAGCGGATTTCAACGTGAATCATTTGAAAAAGGTATTTTTAAGGGTTTTTTTTTTCTAGGAAATGTTTTATTACTTTAAGAGGAATTTACTTAATTTATTTATTAAAAAATTAATTTTCTTATGCAATATTATAAATGCAATAAAAAATCATTTGGTTGTTTATGTACTGCAGGCTGCACTTAGGCTGGTATTTGGCTAATTTTTAATAGCAGAATTTTTTTGATTTGCGTTAAAAAATCCTATTTCAGTTTAACAAGAAAAAAAAGAGGTTTGCCTGTTAGACTTTATCGTAATAAAGTGTGGTGGAAATACAAGATTTTTTGTTTTTTCTGTTCGAAATATTGACTGTCAGTCAGTATCATACCCTGTGGGAAATGAGTCGCTTATGCTTGAGCAGCATTAGGAAATATTGAAAACTTATTTCCAAAGTGAGTGCTGTGTTGCCCGAACTGTTTGTTTGCTAAAAAAAGTTTTTGTTGAAATAAATTACATTTACTCAAAGATCTCGGGATATTCGTTTACAATGTCTAATTGACTCAGAAATTGAAGACAAACTACCACTCATTTCATTAAGGCCAATCGGACATCGAATATAGCCGAAATATCATCTTTTCTGTCTAGCTGCATTTTCATTTCAGCGGCTATGTTAAGTTACAAACTGCTGCATCTGGGGATCAGATAGTCCGCACGTCATTGCTGAGAAGCCAATGCACAGTGACAGTTTTGATATGGATTTTGGAATCATTGTTCCAGTTTTTTAAATACGTTGACTGTAAAGCCTTGATTATAAACTCTTTTGGCTTACAATTGAATTGAAAAAGATATAAACTTGGAAAATCCTTGGTTTCAGCAGTGATGACGCACTATATCACACAACTCATCCAAAAATCGATCTGCTGATAACACCATAACCGAACTTAGTTTGGTGTTACTAGCAGTCTTTGCGATGTCGAACGGTTGCCTCGGAGCTGCTTTTTGATTCCTTTAGACTTTTATCTGAGGATTGCCGTTAAAGATGGATGCTGTGAGAATATTCCAGGAATTAACTAGTCTCACACTTAAAACCATTCATGATATAGAAAAAGAAATCATCAACAAAGTTTTGGAAAATTCAACTGTTTTTATTTTTTTTAATATTTTAAATTTTTAAAACACTTTTGTGACATAATTATTAAGTAGACAAAGTCCCTGAGTAGGCTCCAAGAAACTTAAAAAAAAAATATCAATAATAAAAAATTTCTGTTTAAATTTGAGTTTACATATTTAAAAATTTGTATCGTCCACCTTGATAATAAAACATTAAAATTAAGTAAAATAAAACATGTGCAAATATAGTTAGGTTTAATACGATTAAAACACTTAAAACTCATAAGTTAAACTTGTGGTCATAAAGCTTGTTTAAATAGCTTTCGTTTTTGTTGTTTTTTTTGTTGCATTTTATGTATTTTTGTTGCCACAAGTATTATTATTAAGAGTGTGAAGTGCAAACAATGCATTATTTCATTTTAAATGTTGTGTTTTAAGCAATGGTTTCTGTTTTTAAGTAGCTTTCAAAATGTCACTTGAGATAATTTTATTATTACATAAATAAAACATATAAACATTAACAAAAATAAATAAATAAAAACAAATATTCGGCATCTTCATTATTAATCATTGTGACCCAATTTCCCAACAAAGTTAAATAATAATAATGAAGTGGATCAAGTGCTTGTCAGTATTTAAGACGAACAAAAACATTGTTACCAACAAAAGGGTGTTGTAATTTTTGTTTACCTACATCATTTCATTTTGTTTAAATTAATTTTAGTTTCTTTATGAAAGTTTATTTATTTTGTGTTTGCAAAAAGAATGTTATTTTTCGTAATCTAAAGATTTAAGACACAAACTTTGGTACAAATTTAGAATTTAGTTACACGTTTGTGTCTTAAGTCTTTTGTATTTTACTTAAAATCAGATTATCGAAATGCTCACTCTCTGCTCAATCAATGTTGCTTCTTTTCATAGATGTGTGAGAGAAAATATATTTCTATTTCTTCACTTATGAGCCGATTTTTTTCTTTTCTATTCAAAAGTGAATAAATAAGAAAATGGTTTGCTTTTTACACAAATGCTCATATATGAGAATTTACAGTGTTGTTAATTTTTCATAAATGAAAATTTAAATATGTACTCGCATGTGTATATGTATATGCACATATTTTGTAATGCCGGGCCAGTAACAAAGCATTTTATAAATCGCATATATGAGAAATTTCATAAATGAACACTCGTAATGTATGTATGTATGTTTAAAAAGTTATACTCATTCATGTGTCACCGTGAAAAAAATATAATATTTTTTTTCGTAAATGTTGAAATTTCAACGCTCATAAATAAAAAATTCAGATCCCTGGTTGAAAGTAAGTAAACAAGTAATTCACGAGCCCGATTATTCACAATGGTTTTGGTTTCCTGAAAAAAATGTGTAATTGATATTCTGAATTCAACGAAGCGCTTAAGGAAGCTCTAAGTTCAAATTTTTTTCCAATTATAAAGTAACACATACTGTTTCGCACATAAATCCAGCGAAATCTACAATTTTTCCCAAAAACTTTCAAATTACTTTCTAGTTCAAAAAGAGATCTTTAGCTTTGCTTTCATAAAAATTTTGCATTCTTGAGTTAGGATAGGTTAGGTTAAGAAGGGTTGTGTCAGTAATGGCACATCACTCGGAGACTCGGAGGGTTCATTGTGATTCGTTTCATTTTTGAGTTATATGCCTCTAAATTTTAAAGTCAGCCTATAAGTTCTGCTTAGAATAACTATATGAACTACATATTATATGTATGTATATGTACTTATTAGTACCCCTTAAAGAATTTATTTTCCTGTATATACAATTTTATGTTTTCTTTTATTTCTATTGTATTTAAAAACATTTCTTTGTGTATATGTGCAGGAAATATAAATGATATTTACAAAATTAAACTTAAACAAATGAATTTATATCTTAGCATCAGACCGAGTTATGCTTGATGCCAGTAACATGTATTTAGAATTGACAATTGGCCAACAATTTTCCTTTTGTTTAGCAGGTTTTTAGACTGCAAATCAAATGTTATAGTTAGTATTTTAATCCAAAAATCTTTCATGTTCCTTTCTTGGAATGCACATTAAATTGTTTGCTGGGATAAGTAGCTATAAGCCTATAACTCTTTTGATCAGCTAAAAAAAACTTTCTGTTAGTATGTATTCAGTTTGTACAGTCAAAAATAATAACTGATATCAATTTCAATAAAGCGTCTGAAAAATTTATAAACTTCCTGTCATATCATCGTAATAAATCTAATTTGTTTCTACATTTCTTTAGGTGATATTCAATTAATTCTTAACGATATTCTGATATTTTTTGTACAATTTTAATATGTTTCTTTATTTTTTATTATCAGTAGACACCTAACATCCGCACCCACACGAATAATTTAGTCTTTTGTATTTTTTTTAAGAAGCTAAGAATACTCGTGCTACTGCTGAAGCCAATCACTGCAAGAAGTCAAAATCAATTTAAATTATAACAAAATTATTATAAACAACTGATTAAGGTTAATACGAATTCAGAGACACACTACTTTAGAGCGAAGCGAAGAAAATAGGGAAATCATAAAAAAAGATTTTTAATTATAATGAGAATTATAATAAAAATTTAATCAACATATAGGCTACGCCTATAACTAAGTACCTAAAGTATAGATATAATCATTAATTTTATGTGTTGATAAAACTTTTGTTACTTTTATAAATGTCAATTTACATATAATTTAGTAGTTTTTTTTTGCGTTTTTGCGTTACTTATAAGCAAGAACTCCCACGCAAACCCCTAAGGATCTGTGAGCACGTACACAATCTCAACGAGAATCTCACAGAGAACAAAACATGTAAAAATTTTAAATCAATAGCATACCAGCTTTCAACAAGGTAGGTTTGTGTCACCTTGATAAATATTTAGCAAACCAATGCATTTTCATATTAACCACTTTTTTTGTTTAGGGCCTTTGCTTATAAGCAAAACACCCTACCACAGGATTTTTGAAAATGAGTACCTATGTTTTGTTGCTTTTGCACTGAAAAAAATGTATGCATTGTATATGGTAAAATTCTTATTTTATAACTTAATTATATTTAATTAATTAATAATTACATCAAATTACATCACTTATGGGGAAAGCCTTTCATTTCTAATTTTAAATATTAATACTATTTGTTATAACGGGAATAGTAATAAATATACTGTGTAGGCCATAGACATCAAATGAGGACACCCTTTAATTTTTTACTACTTTTGCTACTTTTTATAGTTATATGCACGTATAACTATACGTAGAATTTTTAAATGCATATAAACATTACGCATGTCGTATGGGGACACCCTTTAATTTTTAATAAAAATCAAAAGCGGTTCAGAAATTATTCTGCGGGCACAAATATACAAAAAAATATGCAGATAGCGGCGTCTCTACAACAAATACCATAATACAAGAACAACACGGCATTTTATTGTTCTTTGTAGTTCGAAATGTCAAAAAACATAGAAGAAAATTGAGAAGGCGTGTATTTGTTTTATTGCTTTTTCACTTCTGCACATACAACTTTTGACATGTCGAACTACTAAATCAACTGGACGGATGACATTACCTACTAAGATAAATCCACCTAGTACACAAACTTTTTGATACTGCGTTTACAGTCCACCTATTTTAAAGGATTTATTTACATGAATAAACATACATACACATATGTATCTACATACATACATACATGCATACATGGAAGAAAATTGTGGGCTCTCTGACCCGTCTCAAAATACCTTACTATCTAGTGACAATAATCAAGGACTATCTGCGAAATAGAACACTGATATATGAAACCAAAGAGGGAATGAAGCAGTACAAAGTAACAGGAGAAGTTCCTCAAGAATCTATACTTGGACCGCTGTTGTGGAGTATTAAGGCTCAATCTACTACAAAAAGTGAAAATTGTTGGCTTCGCAGATGACATAGCACTAGTAATTGTTGCAAAGAATTTAGACGAGACAGAACTTATCCCCAATATTGAAATTATTCGATTGTGGCTTTCCTCAATAAGTCTATTGTTTGCTGAACATAAAACAGAGAGCGTTTTAATCAGTAGTCGTAAAAAGAAGGAAGACATTACCTCACGCGTTGGTAATTGTGAGATTAAAACCAAGGTGTATCTTAAATATCTCGGAATTATAATTGATAATAGATTATCTTTCAAAAGCCACATAGAGTACGTTGAAGCGTAGGTGGGTGTCGAATAATGTCAAACACAAGAGGTCCGTAATACCTGAGAAGGAAAGTATTGGTCGGGGTTGTCAAAAGCGTAATATTGTATGCGTCTTCAATATGGGCAAATTCGATAGAGTTTATTTGTTTGTTTCAATTTTAAGTTACTCCTCGATAAAGTTTAAAACGTACAAGAACATTATTGCTTCTGTCTACAGATTGGCAGCGCTACCAGTATGCTTTGCATTCAGAACAGTGTCGGACGAAGCTGCGTTGGTCATTGCTGGTATCATACGTATCGACTAGGCTAGGGCGTCAGCGGTCACTCGGGCGTCAATAGACGAAACTGCACAGAGCACTGCGTGGGTAGTAAGCATTAATGAATGGCAAAGGCGATGCAATGAAACTACGAGGTGTAGATGGACATACAAATTGTTAGCTAATGTGAGAGTTTGGCTTGAGAGGAGCCATGTATATCTCAACTATTACCTGACTCAATTTCTCAATGGACATGGCTATTTTCGAACATATTTGTACCGCTTTGGACACGACAGTTCCCCGTTCTGTCAGTTTTATGATGGAGATGTGGCTGAAGAAACCGAACATATATTCTTCTTCTGTCCACGATTTAGTCCCGAGTGAGCAAACTTAGTGCAGATGTTAGGGTGTAGAATTTATCCTATTAACATAATTGGCCTAATGTTATCCACTTTAGAAAGCTGGGAAAATGTACATATGTAACTTTGTAAAATTGGTTCTGTTAGAATTTTGTAGCCTTGGGGAGATTCGAAGAAGAGTATTAACAGTTTAGTGTAGCCTCTGTATACCTCTTCCCACCCTGCGAGGAAATAATTTTGCGGTGGTTTCGCAGGGATTGTGGAATAGTGTGTTGAGGTTGTTTAGCGTGTTAAAGTTTCGCACTCCTGGCATCTTGGGAGCCAGAGTCTATTGACGATTTTTACCTCATAAAAAAACAAACATACATATCTACATACATACATACATACATACATACATACATACATACATACATACATACATACATACATACATACATACATACATACATACATACATACATACATACATACATACATACATACATACATACATACATACATATATAATAACTATTATAAAAAATTATACTTTAACAGCTTGATTTACATATGTCTGTCAAGATGTCAACTTAAATTCCTCCTTTTAAAGTGTAAAATGTCTTGTAATGCGACTTAATATGACAACAAAATCCAGCCATAAACGTTATAATATTTTCACGTTTATTCAATTGATTTCTATGATTTGCTTTTGCTGGAAATAAACTCAATTGCAAACTAGTTGAAATGACAACTATTTTTGACAGCAACTGAAATAAATTTAAAAACACATACACACATACATACACTTAAAGCGACATGTACATCAACCGAGACTTTAGCAATAAATTAACATCAGGAGGTTTAATTTAAAAACAAGAATTAAATTTAAATTTTTTTAATATTCGATATATAGTCGATTTCAAGTATCGCACCCATAATGTTATGTACATCTACATACTTATAAGTAACATTGTATACCTACATACGTATTAAAGTTTCTAATGTTCACAACATATATTTGCGGCAGTATAAAATATATATATTTTGCATCGAATAGAACAGATATTAGTTCTTTTAAAGCGTCTCTTCTCATTTATCGTCTATTTTTCAGCGTTTCTATAGAAATATTTCCAATAATGGATTTTTACTTTGTTTTACAATTCGTTTTTTTGTTTAAAATACTAAGAGGGTTTTAAAAATGACGTAAAATACTTTCCATCTCTTACCTGCATTTTTAGGGTTCCGTACACAAAGTGTAAAAACGTAACCCTATTGTTTTCGCTACAATGTCTGTCCGTCTGTCAGCGCCTTTTATCTCTGGAACCGTAATAGGTAGACTCTTGAAATTTTCACAGCTGATGTATAGCTGTTGCCGTTACAGCAACAAATACTAAAACTTATAGGGTGTTCCGATAGAGAGGTGTTATTCACGAATATGTGTCTATTTCGTGAACTGTACAAACAGTAATTAAAACAGTAATTAAAACAACTATAAAAAAATAAAAATAAAAATTAAAGGGTGTTCTGATAGTGGTGTGATTTGCATGTATAAGGCCAAGATACTTGAAATTTTCACAGAAGGTGTATAGCTGTGGCCGCTATAGTAGCAAATACTAAATCTTATAGGGTGTACCGATAGGGAGGTGTTATTTACGAATATGTGCTTCAACTGTAGGAAGAATACATTAAAAATATGCAAGCAGTAATTAAAACTTAGTACGCTATATAAACAAGTCTAAAAAATAAACTTAAAAAATAAAAGGGTGTGGCGATAGTGGTGTGATTTGCATGTATAAAGCCTTAGTTTTGAACCATAATAGGTAGACTCTTGAAATTTTCACAGAAGGTGTGTAACTGTAGCCACTATAGCAACAAATACTAAATCTTATAGGGTGTACCTAAAGTGAGTGTTGTTTGCCTTTATGTCTTTATTTTTTGAGCTATAGGAGGTAACCAATTAAAATTTGCAGACAGTAATTTAATCTATGTTCGCGTTATAAGCAAGTATACAATATTAAACCTAAAAATTAAAGGGTGTTCCGATGGTGACGTGATTTGGCCTAAGTTTTGAACGATAATAGGCAGACTCTTGAAGTTTTTACAGGAGGTGTATTACTATGGCCAATATAACAAATAGTAAAAATTAAAGGGTGTGCCGAAAGTGGCGTGATTTGCATAAACATTGACTAATTTTTTTAACCATAATCTGGAAATTTTCACAAATGATGTATTACTATGACCCCTGTAAAAACAATAAAAATTTTAAGGGGTTTTCGACAGTGACGTCTTTTGCATGTATAACGACATAGTTTTTGAACCGTAATAAATAGACTCTTCCAATTTGTATAGAAGATGTGTTGCCATAGCCGTTATGACAATTACTAAAAATTAAAGGGTGTTCTGACAGTGATATGTTTTCACGTATAGTAACTTATTTTTTTTAATAGTAATAGGTAGACTCTTGATATATTCATAGAAAGAGAATTGCCATGGCCGCCATAGCAAATAACAAAATTAAAGGGTGTTCCGACAGAGACATGATTTGTACGTAAATAGCCTTATTTTATGAACAGTAATAGGTAGACTCTTTAAATGTTTACAGCAGATGTTGTACTTCGGCCGCTGTAACAATTACTAATATCTACAGGGTGTTCCATCAGTGACATGTTTTTCACGTATATTACCTTATTTTTTGAAACGCAATAGGTAGGGGCATGTATATTTTTATAGATAGTGTATTACCATGGCCGCTATAACAAAAATTGTTAAATTTAAAGGGTGTTCCAACAGTGGTGCAATTATGACTTTAATTTTAAAATTAAAGGGTGATTCATAAGACATGAAAAAATTAACAACTTGAATTTTTAACGTTGTACTAAACATAGTACGGAACCCTACGTGTTCCGCACTTGACCAATTTACTTCTCTATATTATATACACTAGCATATGCCTGCAGTCGTCAGCGTCCTAACAACATTTTGTTTTGAAAGTCATCAACACTAATTTTTAAGACTTTTACTTTTATAGTACAGCAGTTATGCTTTACGTATTTACTGCGTAATTACTCAGGATGTTGCACAATGTCTTTATATAGAATTTTATAAAATTTAAAATTTAAAATTTATAAAAAATTCTTAAATTGTTGTAGTTCTTTAAATAGAGTCAAAAAAATTTCCGCTTACTAAAATAAAAAGTGCTACCAAGTTTGTAGTACCATTTAATCTGTAAAATTCCGTAGTTTTAATGAAATTGATATAATAAAAATTAAAAATCATCAATAAAATAAAAAATATAACTCTATAAGATTTAAAGACAACTATTTATGTTCAAGAATTTTGTGGCACCTCAAGATGTGGTTAAATTTACTGGTTTAAATGACTTTGCAGCACCTTTTTCTATTGTACACTGGATATTTAAGACGATATTTACAGAACTCTACAATTTTATATTAAACCTATGTTGCAACATATTGAGTTATTATCCAGAGACCATATATGAAGCACTATTTTTTGTTGTTCAGAATGGCTATACTAAGGTTAAAGCTACCACCATTAAAAAAGTATCAGATTAGCTAATGATAAAATTAAAATGAGTTTAATCTCGAACCTAAACAGCGGCGTCTAATGTATTTTTTATTAAAATTTTTTAATGTAGTTTTTTTCTTTTTATTACTTTTAAACTAATTTTATTACATGATTTAATAATGTTATTAAGTCATGTAATTAAGTTCGTTATTATAAATTAATAGATCAGTTATTAGCAGAATGTAATGCATGTTTTCGGTCGCTATAATCTTTTACTGTTCATATTTTTAATTATTATTTTTTTGTTTTAACACACAAAAGAAAAAAATAAATTGTTAAAAAGAGATTTTTTCATAAACTGTAATTTTCATGAAAAAAAAATTGTTTTTCAAAAACTGATTTTTGTGATATGGTAAATAGTTTAGGCTCTATAGAATTCCACGTAGCCGAAAGTAGCACCATGACATTAAAATAAAGTTATGATTTTTTCTTTTGTCATAATTAGATCAATTGTTATTAATGATTTTAATAAGTAGGTGGTGCTTGTGTAATGGTTAGTGTTGGCGTATTGTTTAACTTTGTTGGAGTACACAGAAAAAAATGTTTGCTCCAATTAAAGGTTTTAATTAGTTTCAGACACATATTTAATTCAGTGTCTTATTGATTCAATTATTTATTTAATTAGAAATTTATTTTGTTCTTTCCTAATTAAGAATATCATTGAATCAATTAAAAAATTAATTTAAACTGTTTCTGAAGCTAATTAAAACCATTAATTTGTGGAAAATTTTTTTTTCTGTGTATATTATAAATACAAAATATTTTTTATAAATTTTTCTAATTACTTTGTGTATGTTATAATAGTAATATATTAACTGGTTAAACGTTTAGGTCTTTTGGGGTGGTAATGTGTTGTAATATAAATATTAGATAGTAAATTTTTTATTCCTAATATTTTTCATTTTTTTAGTTTTGTAATTTATGACAACTTGTTAATATTATAATTAATTTGATAATTAACATTTATTGAGTTGTTTAATTACAAAAGTACATTAAATATTAAACAATATTAAGTATTTAAATTTTTATTTATTTGTTAGCTATGAAAGCATCTTATGTTTTTTACTTTCTTCCCACATTAATTTTAGCTGATATTATTTTAGTATCAATCAAAAGTGTATGAGCTGAACTTATTAACATTCACATGATTTATTCTAATTAGGCTTGCGTTTCGCATATTCTGACTATTCTATAGAATTACTTACTATAAATCAATTGAATATTAATAAAAAAAAAGTTCGACTTATGAATAAAATTTAAATGTAAAATTTTAAATATAAAAATTAAATGTTTATCTTACAAAGTTTAGTTTGACAATAAATCAAAGAGATGAAGAAATAAAAATTTTTATTTTCCTGTAAAAAATGTATACGCCGATACAGACACATATAAACATTAAAATGGGTGTAGCAATAGGTTTATTGCTTAAGTCTTTTGTTTTAAATTGGTTTCATATTAGAAGAAACTGTATGTATGTATGTATGTATATACAAACGCCCTCAATGTTGTTACAAATAAAAATTGTTAAACTTAACTAAATATAGAACACCCAGTTACATGCAAATTAATAACGATAAGATTCATTACCACTGACCAGCATACAACCACCGGCCATAAAACAAGCTATTACTTTACAAACAAAAACAAATGGGGAATTTCATACCGGACCTCTAATTACTAAAGCGACCCATAGTCAACTAAAAATTGTTACAGATTTTAAAACGTTTAAAGAAAACTATTTAAGAATCTTAAATTACTGGTATGAGGTTCTTGGTATAAAAATTACTACCTGTAGTTGTTGTTTTGGCATTTTACACATTAACACCCGTTTAATGTTTTATTTAATTTAATTACATTTCCATTTCTGTCGCCATAAAATAAAATATTATTATTTAAATTAATGAGATTTTTATCTTAACAAAACGATTATTTTTATTTAAATACTTTTACTTTGACACACATTAATAATTGTCAGTGTCATAATAAAAAATAAAAAAATGTATTCGTTCTTGTATTTCATGTAAATTATAAATAAACTTTAGGAAAAATTTATTTATTAAATTAAAATGCTATAAATTAATGTTAAGAACGAAAAAAAAAGAATAAAATTAATGGTGAGATTTTTATGGAGACAAGTTTATCAGAGCAGTAGAGATCATTAAATTACCATAAAATAATATCAGGTCAAAAATATTCAATTCAATTAAATTAAAACTTGGCATTTTATTTGCTTAATATCATCAAATAATAAAAGCAGTTGATTTAATTCATAAAGAATCTTTCTAAATCATTTTAATTTGTTTTAAAAAAAATTGACATAAATTTTTCATAATATTTAAACATAACACCCAGAAACAGTTGAATCTTTTATAAACTTTATGAATATTAATTTTAATAAACGAAATAAATAAATTTAATAAAAATGTTTGTAAATATAGTGCAGGAACCAAAAATACTCATAAGGTGAGTAATAGGATTTTGATCTAGAAAACAACAATTTTCATCCGTTTTGAGAAAAAAAACTTAACAATAGAGTTCTAGGAATTTAATATTAAATTAATCAAGTCATTTTCTTCTTTTGCTGCTTACACAATATTTTTTAGTTTCGTGTTTAAAAATATTTAATTATATATTCAGTATGTAAAAACCATAAAAAAATTGTAGCACCAAAATCACAGCAACAGGGAACAAATGGAATTGGTAGAAATACTAGTTTAAAAAAATAATAATAATTTGCTCGTAAGGTCAATTGGATGGGAGTGTCTTAAGAGTTCTTAATTGGCTTAAATACATCGTAGTCACTACGGTCGTAAAAACACAACTGACATGTTTGTGTAAGTATTTGCATTCTTAAGTACTTTCAAAGATTAATTTTTGTTCTTAAAAGGCAAAAAGCAACCTATAAAGTTCTTTTAAAATAATGATAGGATTGACTTGAAAATATCGTTTGTAGTTTTTTTTTTTTTTTGGTTAAGAATATTTAAAAAACTAATTAAGAAAAGTTTTTTCTAGAATACTTTGAGTTTAATATTTCTTTTAAACATTTGGCCAATTATGACTGAAAATTTTATTTAAACGAACGATAATATTGTTTTTTTTTTTCAAAATTTCATTCCCAATAATTATTTTAATTACAAATTATCCAGTGTTCTGCAAAAAATATTTTGCAAAACTCAGTTTATTTTTCCGATGCTCTTGTGCAAATAAAAAATCTGTGTTGCGTTTTTGATTGAAAAAAAAAAAAAATAAAATTGGTGAGCATGGTGACGTTCACACAGCACTTCAAACTGACGTGTTTCAGATTTAAACACTTCAGAAAACACTTTAAAGTCAGAGTTTGGATATAAACTTGCTGTTTTTTTTGGGTTTTGGTGTCACACTGTACATGATTTTTATTTCATTACAGAGGAGAACAACTAAATATAAGTCAGTAGCGGAAAGTGTGTCTGTTGCTTCTTCTGATGTTATGCAGAAGAAGCAACAGACGAGACAAATCCGAGTGGGAAAAAACAACAATTTACAGCAATACAGGCTGCAATACAGGGAGAAACAAACAGCAAAGGCATTAAACAAAAGAGACATCACAATCTTTATCGATTCGAACCATAAGCATTTGTGTGGCTTCAAGTTAAGGGGGAAAATTGATCGTAAGCTGTAAACGTAATTTAATTTCAAAGAACAGTAATAGACGTAAATGTGTTACACCAAAGACAAGATCATGTAAAAGACAAATTGATTACATTCGATTTACCTTTTGTAAGAAAGGAGCATTAGGACACAGTCTTAGTGCAAAGTTTTATACAGTTTTTCCAGAGATTCACGCACGGAATGCACAGAGAAAAGAATAGGCCCTTGAATAACACAAAGGGTAGAAACTAGATGCTAGGAGTGATCAAGGCACCAGCTTGAAGAAAATAAAAATAAACAACATAAAAAAGAAAACATAAGTCTGCTTCCAACAAGAAGAGTTATCTTTCATTTACCAAGGCGGACTGAGCTCAACCCGCACATTAAGCCCAGAATAACTAGAGGTTTTTTAATGTTTCCGTACAGAGCTTCGTTCCCTCTTTAGAGGTAAATAAAATATGTGACCTGGCCTATGAAAAGGTGGCTTATGACTTAAAAAAAAATTTTCCACTTTTTTTGGTTTCGATAGTTTTTGAGATGCTCTTTCACGTGGTGAAAACTAGAAAGTCCTAACTTGCTTAGAAGTGTACTAAAATTGTAGACAAATGCACAAATGAAAGAAAAACAGAATTTTATTGAAAATCCAGAATCAAGATATAAATTGAATTGAAAAATTTAAAAACAGGATTGAACGCTGCAAAAACTATTTTACCAAAAAAAAAGCTGTTTTGCACAAAAATATTTATTTAGCAGTATTAAGTAGTTTTCTTCGTTGCAAATAAATGCAAAAGAAAAACTACTAAGAAACTGACGAAATGCATTGTTTATCTTTAACAGCTAAATTTTGTTTTTGAGTCATAAGCCACCTTTTCATAGACCGGGTCACATATATCTACAATATCTCATTATAAAGTGCCGAATTACATTATGCAACTTTTGTCGCTGCAATCTGTCGCGTTTTTTTCCTTAATATTGCATTTGTGTTTATATCGACCAACTTTTATTGCAGCATTTTGTATGGATGTAAACATTTGTTTACATTTTAAAATTCAGAATTAAAACTACAAATGAGAGGATAAAACGAATTTCAAGAGTACATGCATATGTGTACCCTTTTTAATTCCTCTCTCCCCTTTCGCTTTTCTCGCAATTCTTCATTAGGAATTGCAGCGACAAAAGTTGCATAATGTAATTTAGCACTAAGCCTTCTATGGACTCTTTAACCGGTAATTGACCAACTTCCCAAAAATGTAAGTTATTTCATTGTATTTTTTTATTTAATAAGCTTTTTAGACTGCCCTCTTACTTAAGCACAATATTGAATGAAAACATAAAAACAATGTGTAAAGACAACTAAATGGTCAATTGCCATTTTCAGGGTTAAAAAGGCGTTCAATTTGTTCTTTTAACACTGGTTTACTACTCGCTCGTTTTTTTGTTGCCTTGTAATAATTGGTATATGACAAATTTGCTTAGTTTTCTGACACCTGAGTCATGTATTGTTCGATTTTAGCTGAAAAGTCAAATCTAAAGATCTCTGGCGCACAACATTCAAATTGATAACAATAAAATCGAACAACTATTTATCAATTATTGAGAACTGACATAAACACGAAAAAAACAAATCGGTTTTTATTTTTTCTTAAATTTTAATTTATTTAAGTCCAACTATTATTGGACAAAAAAATGGTATTTGGTTTATTTGAAAGCAAAACAACACCACTTCAACAAGGTTACAAAAGATATGCGAACTCTATCCATTATTCGTTTGTTGGCACAACGAAAAAAAGGAAATACCTCAAGGATTAGCCATTCGAACAAGTCTCAATACAACAATCCCAGTTAATTTTCATTTTGATTCAGTTAATAGAAAAAATTGTTATTTAACAAATGTTAATGAGTTTTTATTTTGATATTTGTGTAAAAAGTATTAAGGTGTCTGTGTGGTCTTTTTAAACCTGTCGGTTTAAGGTTTTAATGGTCAAGTACTCATACGTGTGTGTAGATTATTAATCTTAATATCGGATCAATACTTTTTATTTTGCTTAAAATGGCCTTTACAAATGCCTCTTAAAAAAGGTTAAATAATTTTTCTTAAAAAAATATCTGCTGGCTAAAAGTAAATGTTTTCAATTTTATTCTAGCCTACAGGGGCACCTAATTTATATTTTATATTATGGAAAAGCTGTGAAATCAGTTCATATTATTTATGCTCAAGGAAGAAGTGAGCGAGCAAAATAATTTGTGTAAATTAGCATAATAAATTGTAAATAATTCAGTAAGTAAATATTGATAATTAGAAAAAATTAAAGACATAAATCATTTTTTATTTCATTACGATGGGTGTGGTGAAGTCCACTGAGTGTCAGCTAGTGTTTTATACAAAATTAATTAATTTATTAAAATGCGTTTCGGTTAAATTAATTTTTAAATTAAAATACTTGTTTTTATGTTTTTGTTAGATAATACAACAGATACAACACAAAGATAACCAACAATTGTTTTTTTTGATATGATCAGGTCATAAAAGACTTTGTTGTATCGATTACAATATTTTTTTTTATTCTTTTAATAAACATTCAACAGCAATTTCCATAAATACTTGTACTAACGTTCTGTAATTATTCTCTTTACTTCGAAGCCGTAATTTCATTCCGTTTGTCGTAATAATAATTACTTTTTAACTTTTTCTGTCAACACTAGCCAGCATGTTGACACTTGTTTCAGTTCGTCAGGTTTTTACGATTAATCACTGAAAATTTTTTAGTTGATCATTAAAGTTGTTCGTTATAGATTTTAGGAATTATGTAAATTTTGACGGAACAACAAGTTAGAATTTCTTGATATCCTTGTTTTATTGCACAGTGGTAAGAACGAACATTTTTTGAAGATAAATTTAAAATAAATCATGTGAACAGGATAGAGATGTATTTGCACGATGTTATTAAAAAATAGACTAACTGTAAAGCAATTTAATAAAAAGGAAGAAAAAATCTGTAGTTTGGAAAGATTTTATTATATTACACCCAGCAAAAAATTACGATTACTTGGAAGCAGGATTGCTTCGGGAAGGCATGATTTTTGTTTGCGATGTACCACTTGGTAGGTCTCTTTGCTTCACCAAATTCTTTATAAAAACTCATTCGTTTACATATCTGCGTCGGCGTAAGCAAGAAATTGAGAGAAATTAACAAATTGTTTGAAATTTTTTTTATTGCTTTTTGTAATGTTTTTTTAATTTTTTGGAAATTTTTTATAATTTTTTTTTTAACAATTTTTTAGATTTTTTTTAGTAAAACTTAGGACTTTCCTGATACCTGTATTGCGTTAGAATGGCCAGACTAAAGTAAAAACAGAAAAACTCTACCAACCTATAAACAAACAAAAATACCCGCTCGCAGGGTTTTATTGATCCCCCGAGATCTGTATGCACTCTATGCGATCTACTGGTCGCGGTCTAATATTTATTAACAAAAGAAAAAAAAGCAAAAGAAAAAGAAAATCAACCGAATAAAATAAAAAATAATTGTCTGATGTAGCTAAATTCCATTAGTGAAATTTTCGAAACTCTTCCCGGCAGATTGGTCGGATTAAATTTTCTGTATCTCTTCTGCTGCTTTGGTAAAGTTGATTTCACCCGAACGCAGACGGACAGCCGTACATGGCTTAATCAACTTCTCTATGTATAAGGATGCAGAATATATATACTTTATGTGGTTGGAAATGAATATTTTAGAAATTACACACCGAATGACAAACTTATATGTACCCTTTACACCTGTGGTGATGGGTATAAAAATACAAAAGTACCATTATCTGGTCAATAGCTGAAACGAAAATAAATTATATTTTTTTTTCAATCAGCATACCCTAATTAATATTTGCAATAGTCTCTTATGGCTAATGAAGCTATTTATTTTATGTTTAAAGTAACAAAATATGTTTGGTATGAACTTTTTATAATTATAAAATATTAGAAAGCTAAAAGCTAATAAGGATTTACTCTTCTTAACTTGAAATCCTTTTTCTACATATCATAATAAAAATACAAAAAAAGTATTTGAAATCAAACCTTAACTGAACCAATCAATCGACCGCAATTCACCACTCCACCAAGCTGAGGTGAACAATATTAGCAAAACAACTTCGTAAATGTTATTATTATGAACTGAGAGAAAAGAGTAAAAATAAACCGTTAAAAAATATTATAAGCAAAAGAGATTAAAACAATTATACGGAAATCAATAATTCTTTTGAGCTCTTGAGACGATAAAAACCGCGTAAATTGTGAGAGAACAAATAAGAACAAGAAAAATATATTTTTATAATAAAAAATTAAATACAAAACGTGTGAAAACAAAACAAAAAGAGTTAATGAACATTGAAAAAATATAAGCTGTTGAGTTTGTACGTAAAGTAAGCAACAAAAAATAGTTTTTATTTGTCAAACAAACGTGTACGATGTTGAACGTTTTATATTTGTAAAATAAAATTAAGCTGCTTTAAAAGTAAAACCCTTCGGAAGTTAGTTGTTGGCGATCATTTGCTTGAGACGGTTGTGTAAGCGCTCGAAAATAATATACAAACAAAAATAACTAAATATTTTGAATTGAGTTGAAGAACCTTCATATAATAAATTGGTTAAGCATCGGGGTCGCGCGCACTCAAGTTTATTTGAAAAAGAAAAAAATATAAATATAAATAAATAAAACCAGAAGAGTTTACAAGCAAATTCAAAAGAAAACAAATAATAAATTAAGTTTGTGATTTTTTTATTTAAATAAAATATTTTATAACAAAATAAAGAAAGCGAATATATAATTAAGGAAAAACGGATAAGAAATAAAAATTATAACAAATAAAATTATTGTTTTTAATATAAAAAAAAAGTTTGCATCTTAAGTCTTTTGTTATAAAAATATATGTGTGTGTGTGAGTGTTTTATTTTTGGAAAATGAAAAGTGTTTTGATTTGTAATGAAAAATAATACAATTTAATAATGGCTTTAACAAACTTTTCTATACCCTTTGGGGCATTGGCCCCGCCGGGAGTTCCTTGGGGTGCCACTGTTTCACCTTTACATCCCATACATCAACAATTGGCAGCCAGTACAAATAATTTACTCTACTCGCCAGCAGATCATCAACAGCAGCAAGGTGACGCTGGACCTCCGCCAGCAGGCTCGGCGTTTTACAAAAACAATCCCTATGCTCCTCCTCAGCAAGCGCCTCAGCAAACATCATCATATCAATATAATAGCAATAATAACAACAATGGTAGGCGTAAAAATACTTATTTGCCACCTTTACCACCACCCGGAGCTAGAAATACACAACAATTTCATAACCAACAACAACAGCAATTTCACCATCTACAACAACCACAATTAAGTCATATTAATACCCATCATCAGCAGCATATAACACAAAGTAATAATAACAATAACAATAACAACAATAATAATAATATTTATAAAACTGCAATATCATCTGCAACATCTTTTGCTGCAGCATCGGCAACAGTGAACTCAAATACAAATACCCGCACTTATGGTGAGGGTACTTACACTAGATTTCCACAAACTCCACTAATTAATAACAATAATAACAACAACAATAACAAAGATAACGATATTAATAAAGATCATCAACAACAACAACAATTTTACAATTCCTTTTCATCTACTTCACAACAAGAACAACAAGTAAAACGTATTAACACAGCTGCTGGCCCATCTGAAACATTTCCCAAATATGGTGTACCCAATCAAGTCGCGACACCGGCTCCCATATATGGTGCTGCTGCAACAGCATCCGGTAATAAGGCTGATAACTCAGGTTTACCTTTACCCACCGATTCTAGTTCAAATGATCCCTATCCCGAAAGACCGCCCGGCTTTACACGAGTAAAGGCCGGCCAGGGTTCCAAGACTCGAGTACATGCTGTGCTGGATTATGATCTGGACGAGGGCGAAGAAGAGGATTACGATGATGCAGAAGATCAGGGAGATGCTGTTAATAAAGGTAAACGGGTCTCCAGAAAGAAGAGAAAAAAACTAATTTTTATGTCTACACTTTTAATTATTTGTTTATTTACTATTGCTATTTTAAAATTCATTACCTCAGCAGTTTAAATTAAATGATTAGATGACTTTTTTTTAATTAATCATCTTCAATTTAAAAATATAAAAATAAGTCATTATAAAAGAATTTTAAAATACGTCAAAATCTTAAACTACGTAAAAGGGGAATACGTATAAAGATAAACATTTTTTGTAAATGAATGACTAATAAATATGAATGTCTGAAATTTAGTAAGTGATGGATAAAAAAAGGGGGGAGATTTTTGGGCTTGTGCTTCTTTTCTTTATTTTTATTTATTTATTATGATTGTGTAATATAAAAAGCCCTTTGCGGCCAAAATACATATTACAATTTTGAATAGTTTTATTTAGACTGTAGACAACCCTAAACTAAAATTAAAATAGAAGTTAAAACGTTTAATAACTAATGTTTTGTTAACAGCTTCAGTCCCTAATAATAAATGCTTTCGAATAAAAAGAAGAGAAGAACTTGAACAGTCGTCCAACATCAGAAGTGGAAGGGTCTAAATAAAATTACCACTGTAATGATTTTAAACATCTTGGTCGACATGTGTCATTAAGCATTTTCCAAACAATGTTGTTGATATTTATGTAAATATTTTTTTTGTGTTTTGGCTAATTAAGAATTACATAAAATGAAATAGTTTTGTCATCAAATGTTACAATATAAAGTATTAAAGATCGTGATCTTATGTCAATGATAAATGGCTCTTATAACAAGTTTTTAAGTTTAACGTTTGCGCAAGTTTTAATATCAAAATACATCCAGAGGCTGTTTACAAGATAGCGAATATAGCCTCCTATGTGGAGCTTTCTCATCGACGATCTAGTCGAAACTAGATTTGCTATCATATATGTATAGTTATGCTGAAGAGTTTTAAACCTAACTGACAAATCGTCGCATTTCTTCTTAAACCACGTAAGCGCCATTTTTTTGAAATTGATTTTTTTGGTTTTTATGGTAGAAAATAACATTTGCCACCAGACTACATTCTCATCTTAACAACTTTGTGTGAAAAAAAAAAAAAATAAAATTAATTTCAAAATCTCGAAAGCGCCATGCAAATGATATTTGCATCCAAAATGCACTGGTTTTTATATTTTAAGTTGGAAATTTTAAAATCTCAACCACTAAATTTTTGGTAATTGAGATGAAAAGAAATCTGGAAAGTTTTAGGCCATTCGGAGTATTTTTTGGTAAAGCTTAAATTTTCTTTTTGATAAACCTAAAATTAAATGTTAATCTAATAATCAGAAATTTGTTTTTTCTAAATTGATAAAAACCAAAAAAATTGTTTTTAAACCCATATTTAGTTAAAAATATATTGAGTGTATTTCGTTTTCTGAAAAATGACTGCTTGGGGCTTACGTGGTTTAAGAAGAAATGCCACGAAATGGGGTAAGGGTTGTCAATCAACACAGAATCATTCTTGTGTAATATACAACACGTAGAAATCCTTGGCCGATTTTAAATAGATTTCGCTTTTATTTGGCTTTTTCTTCTTGAAAATTATCTTTATATTAGGTTATCTAATTATTTCTTATATAAACCTTTTATTTTTTTACTATGTACCAATGGGATAACCTGGTCTCTTTAGTTCTATCTTTCAAAGAGCTAGTTCTGTTGTTAAATTTTTACCAATTTCTCAAACCTAAGTATATGTCATCCTCATTTGTGTTAGGGAATGTTAAAGATGAAATACAAAGGGTATAAAACTTTATATGATGTTGATTAGATATGCTCCACTGAAGGCCTCAATCTAATGTCTCAGGTAGTGGTATGGGCTACGTGACATCCCCGAATAAACTTAGTACTTTTTTAAGCTGCGATTGGCTACCGATCAGCCTTTGGTAGCACTCAACAACACCCACACAAGGCTCAACTTTGCAGGGTACCGTAAGTGCCCTAATGGATATGAGCAGGCTAACTGTCTAGCCAACATAGCTCCCCAAGACAAACTCATAGGACTAGCGCCAGAAGACTCGTGCTTGCTTCGAGTAGAAGTTTTCTCGTCATTGATATATTTTTATATTATTTTCTATCTAACTGTGAAACATAAATTTTTTTGTCTAGGGTTGGACTTATTTATTTTTTTGTAGACTTAGGATATGAGTAATTATTGATAGTTCAAATACATATATTAAAGATACAATAAATAAAACATATGCAAAAAAAAAAAAACAAACATTTGAATATCTGCAAGGCTCAGGCAGTTGAAGCCTTTTATTACGCTTCCGAGGGATACATCCCAAAAACTTACGGTATGAATATCCGGACAAATTCTGTGATCAGACAAATTGCAAGAAGAGATTTTAAAGCATAAACTCTTAGGATGTTCTGCTTAGTCTTATAAAAAAAACATTTTGAAGATATTCTTTGATAAGTCCGAAGGATGTGAAAGCGTGTTCAGCTTTATTCGTACCATAGACCTTTGAGAGCGAACATTAAGATTGTACAGAAACTCTTATAGGCTGCGTTACTGATGATACTTTATTAATTTAAAAATAATAGTAAATGAGTTCGTTGAAAAGTTACTCGATATCGATAATATACTCGCAAAGAATAAATATGGTTACAGTTTTATGTTCACAAGAACTATATTATCTTTTCTGTAACATTACTCGTGTTACGATAAAAAATTAATGATAACTTTTGATCATTATTAATGAAACATGATTGGTTTCATCTATATAATATTTGGAAAAAAATTAAATCACAATTAAGAATCCATAATTATTCCATAATAATATAGTAAATATTTCGAAGTGTGTTCCTATGTAACCAAAGCATGTCTATGTGTATAAATAAAATTAACGTCGTTCGTTGGTGATCGCATCACTTAAGAACGGCTAAACCGATTGGCCATTCTTTTTTGAAACCTTTATTATAACCCAACTTAGGTTTCTACGGAAAGAAAAAATTACCACGACCATTTTTTTAAATTTTTCACCAGTAACCTCCATATTAAAAACACAGGCTGGATTGGAATAATGGGCGTGAACAATTATTATCGTCTACCTGGAGATCTACAATAGGTAGAGTCTTGAAACTTTGCACAAGTAACCCATAGTCTAGTAAAATTCATACTAGATTGGGACAATGGACGTGGTAGCTCCAATACAAAGTGAAAAATTATTATTATGTACCTAGAGAAAGAGAATATGTATAGTCTTGAAAAACACAGATTGGATTGGAACAGTGGGCGCCGTCCTTGCATATAAACTAAAACAGTTTTGCCGTAAGAATAGCGTGCATTTTCGAGTTTAAGGTTAGCCATACTTTTCTTCCAAGTGTATTTTTTTGGATTGAATTTGTATTGATTTTGGATCGGTATAATCGCTACATAAAATAATAAATAATTGTGTCTTTGATTATAAAGTATGTTCATATAAACAGGGATATCGCGTATTTGACCATGATATAATTAATTTTTAAAACATGATCATGTTTATATTTTTCAATGTTATTATCATCTTATCAATATTATTATGTTTAACAATAATATAATTTGACTAAAACCATATAATTCAATCATAATATGTTGCTCTTAGATTATGGTAACCTCAACCATGTTTTTTCTTGGCCTGCTCTGATTCTATCAGTTTAATGCTTTTTTTGCAAAACAACGGTCCATTTGTCAACGAAGTAAATGAAAGGAATAGAAATTAAAATTAATTATTTTTCCTTAGCATAAATAATTATTATTGTTTATAACAAAATTATTATTTGACTACCACTATATAATTGAAGCATAGTAATGACTACCTCGTCCATATTTTTTCTTTGAGTGTAAAACTTAAATTTAAGCTTCTTTTTTTATTTAAATTTGGAAATGCAAATTGCATATTAGAATACTACTCATCATATTAAAAAGTTTTTTCTTGTTATCAGTTCTATTCTATTGATTCCTGTTTTAGTTGTTCAATTATTATTTCCAATATTTTGTTTGTTTAATTGTTATCGATTCCGGTCTTTAAAGTTTGTCGTTATTCCGGTATTTAATATTCAAAAATAAAAGGCAAAATTTAATTAATAATAAGAAAACAAAAAATAAAATAGAAAATAAAACCAGAAAACCTAAATGAAATATTTTGAAATGTTATCAAATTTACGTCAACTTCGTCATATTTAACTATTAATCTTTAAGATTGAATATTTAACATCGTCATGGAATTTGAATAATAAAGTGTGAGATTGCTCTTTCAGAGTTTAAAGTTCCGACACAGGCACCAAAAGCTCGGTAAACAGTTAACACAAATTAAAATAAAAACAACAACATATTTGGTCTACTAATGGTGTTAATGATACCTTTGTTATTGCTTCTATTTCAAGATTAACCTTCTGCGTAATGGTTAATTAGGGACTTTGGCCTTGTGAATAATTTCTTTATTTATGTTTATTTAGTTTTATCTTTTTTATATGAGAAATTTATGAAACTTGCGTAACCCTTTGAAAAATTAAATTTTTTTTTTTATCATGAATAAAATCTTTAACAAATAAATTCATTTACACTTCTAATTAACGCTGAAATAAACTTCAGGCACTCCAAATGTTAAGGTCATTTCATCATAAATTTATTCATTCTTTAAATATTGAAAACAATTCCCAACTTTGTGTTTTAAATAAAACTGGCACATAGTGTGAAATTTTAGAGTCAATTCGTCTTAAAGGTTGTGAAAAACTAAATTATGTTGTAAAGTATTTTTTTTTTTAATTATTGTACGAAAATTGATTAAATTATTTTAAAACATTGAACTGAACTGTGGCACCTATACAGACGAAAGGAAATATAGAGGCCATCATAGAAATTGATTTAACTCGATTTATACCAGTGCAAGGGCGTGCATTATCAAAATATTTTGGAAATAACTCAGCTATTTGTAAAGAGCTATGCCGATTGATCCAAAATTTGGCGCAAGCATACCAGAGGAGTATAACATAATTTACAGATTAACCCATCATCTTATAGTTACTAACTAGACCTTTAAGACCATATATAAAATTTAAAAATCAAACCAAAAAGTGAAGAAATGCCAAGCTCTAAGAGAATTCGAAGGGGTGAGGTACCAAACTTTGAGACCACATAGCGCCAACCGTCAAAACATAAGCTGAGATACTCCTCTGCTTTGCTCATGCCCAATATTGGATCAATCGTCCTAGACCTTTACAAATGGCTGAGTTATTTCCAAAATATTTTGATTCTGCCTCACTGTGCAGTGGTCCGCATTCATATTGCGCAGACTTCGAAGTTGATAGGACCAGCAGGTATATAGCGAATGTTTTATTGCTTAAAAGTGTACAAAACTTTTCATGTATAGCAAGACGTTTATGTTTTTATTCACTTTATGACTTCTTGTTTAATAGATCAGATTTGTTTGCTTGTTTTTATTCACTTGGCCTTTATTAATTTTTTCGTGCATTCATTAATCAATTTATAAAAATTATCTATTTATTAATTTATATACTCAATCAAATTAAATACATTGTTTTGTTAAAGCAAGGCTTAAGTTCGTTTATTCTCTCAAACTTTATTTGTAATTAATTAATTAATCATTTCATTCATCAATTTATTAATTAATTTGGTCATCAATTCGTTCATTTCTTTATCTATTCATTGAGCTTGTTTTCGATTTTCTTGTTCGATTGTTAAGTGTAAGACAGTAAATAAATTCAAATTTATATATTTATTTCCTTTGGACTAATAATTATTGTCTTTACCAAAGGTAGGTGAAAGCGATGGTTTCGAAGCGACTAAAAATAACAACAACGAAAAACTGATAAATGTATTTATCCTTCTATTGTAACAATTTAAAAACGTGCAAGCTAGAACTTCTAAGCCGCCCTATATGTAGAGAAGGTTGGGCAATGACAGATAAGAGACTCCACCGTTTTCTTCTAATCTTCATCTTAAGGGAGAATTAATACTGCAAACTTGGCAGCACCTACTTATTTTTGAAGGCGGGGTGTTTGAAACACTATTTACAGGACTAAATAACCAGGGATGGGTACCTTTACATAAAGTAAATACATAAACCATATCTGAAGCACTATAAAAGCCTTAATATTTGGTGTGGATTACGTTCAAAGCAAATTCGTACAAAATATTATAAGGACGCTTACGACGTGGCGGGCACAGCTAGTTATAAATAAAATATCATTTAAAGCATGTTATTGAGAGTTTGCTTCTAGAATTTTTTAGAATTGACATAAAAACTCAATTTCTTTTGGTATAGGGACATTCTTAACTTAAGTATATAGAATAATGCCCTTTCAATTAGAGTTTATGGCCTTAAAGGCGTCAATAAGTAAAGTAATTGGCATTTTTGGTGAATTTATATTAAATTACTGATCAAAAAAATAATGACATATAACCTTAAAAATGCTTTTATTATATCAGGGTTTCTTCCCATATCTGTTATATTTTGAAAATGTGTTATAATGTAATAATCTATTAAACCAAATCCAATCCCACTTTTTTTTGCCCAATAGGGTATATTGAAAAAAATCATTTTAGGTGGCTTAGACCAGCTATGTGATAAATAAAACAAAATAAATTCAACATTTTTTCTTCTTAAAATATATCCTTATACAGTATACATTTTTTTTGTTAATATTTATAATATAATGACTAAATAAAAATATACTAAATAATAAATTTGTTTTAGAACAGCTCTTTCGAAATAAACGAAATTTAAGTAAAAACTCAAATTTTCGCTTTAACGATTAAGTCAACAAAGTCCATGAAATACTTAAACACACAAAATATAAAATAATAAATTAACTTTATTAAATTAAGTTTATCATATAACTACCATATAAATGAAAAATTCCATCAATAATTTTGTATATTTGAAAAATGATTTGATGTTGTCTGCAATATCATCATAAAAATTTTTTTAACTTAAATTGACCCCCCACATAGTCAACTTGCTGTCTTAGAAAATAGCAAAACAAAATATATGTATGTATATAAAATTGTTAGAAATATTTATTTAATTTATATTCTAAATATGACTCACTATGAAAAAGACTTTCAAAAGGCAGCTGAAAGCTTAAATACACAAAAAGTTTTTTTTTTTTTTGGCAATTCAATTAAGTTTCAAAATTTATTACATATGACCGGATAAATTTAATACAGCTTTATTTGACATTTGAACAAATTATTTGAACACGTCAAATTATTTAGATAAAATGTCGCTGTCTTTAAATATCAGTCGGTCTATTACGTATGCGTGTCATAAAAAACAAATATTTGCATTTAATTGCTTCTATTTCATTTCTTCTTTTATGGATGGATTTTTTTAATTTGCATGAATTTTTGGCAGTGTTAAGTTTCTAAATAGAATTTTATAAGAAAACTAGCAAACCCCGGTGCACTTCGCTACTTCCATTGACAAAAATACATGTGTAAGTAAAAGAATGGCCAATCATTAACCCGTTAACACACGTTCTCATATTTTGCTTTGCAAAAGCATATTAATTAAAATAGAGCACAAAAAGCGAAGCTCATAGACACTCACTATAATATTTATTTCAATTCACGAGTAACGATGAGTGGACAAAAATAAACAGCGAAGACCAGCGAACTAAATGCGATGAGCTTGCAGAGTTTCCATAAGCAGTTTTTTGATTTGATTGAAACACGAACTCAGTTCGAGGGTACAAACAAACAGAATTTTTTAACAAAATTACTTACGTTCATTTTAAGTTCTTAATTTTTTTTAATAATTACAAAAAACAATAAACAATAGTGCAAGCAAAACACACTAATACTTATCAAAAAGTTTAACACAACTACTGAACCAAAGACACTAAATGTTTCGAACATTAGACAAGTAAATACGGTGCTCATTAGTATAGAAAGTTCGTGTTACTCGGTCAGCTCATTGAGTTTATGATACGAAAAGAGGTTTGTTCACTTATAGTATGAGTAGGCATGAGTAGGCATGTGTTCAGTAAGCTAGTTTGTATAAAAGTATGACCACTTGCTCATAAACTTATGAGCACATCCATTAGGCACACCCATATAGCAGGTACCACGCCCTCATTTCCAATCCAACCAATTTTTGGCATGCTTATGCACATTAATGAGGTAGTTATTCGTGCAAAATTCTAACAGTCTACTTGTTAGATTTTTGTAGGCACACGCCTTGTATGTAGGGTACCGTGCTCACTCTTCCAATCCTGTCAGTCAGTCGCCAGACGATGAATACTATTATGAGGGTTACTTCTGCAAAATTTCAAGACTTTACTATTATTTAACTTCTCAAGGTCACAGTAGGGCAGAATCAAAATATTTTGGAAATAATCTATAGAATAATATATGTTTTTAAATGAGCGAGTTATAAGCAATTTAAGATTAAAATTTTTAATTTGTCGGTGCCCTCGTCCAGTTTTTTCAAAATGTTGAGTACAATTTTCAGCAAGTTTTTTAAATTTTTTCTCGTAGTTAGCGAGCAAAATTTAAAATATTTTCTTTTCTGAATTAAAAACTAGATGATTTTCAATTTAAAAATTCCCTAATTATTGCATTTTTGTGTATTTTAGCCTAAAAAAGCCATCAATAGAAACGAATTTTCTTATGGAAGATATAAAAATTTTATATTTTTGTGTAAGCTAACTATAAGTGCGTACGTTTAAAACAAATTTCGTGTAAAATTAATCATCCTTCTAGAAGATGGATAGAGGTCTTTCAATTTGAAATTCGAAATTTTTACTTTAGCCTATATGTTCTAAAATCCCAAAGCTGGGATTTGAAAAAGAAAACTGTTGTAATAAAGCTGCATATACTCCCAATTAATGCTGAAAATATTTTATTAGCCCTAGTCCATATGTGAAATTATGAGCAAAATACAAAAAATTCCAATTTTGGGATTTTTGGCCTTGATTTTGGAAATTGTGGGTTTTCTTTACCTTAATGTTTTAGATTTTTTACTATTTAATTTACGTCAACCTTCTTTATCTATACGATAATAATATATCACTTTGTATGGGAGGTACTACGCCCATTATTCCAATCTAGTTATCTAGGCATATTAAAAGTAGAGTTACTTGCACAAAATTGTAAAAATCTACATATTGCAGTTTCTAAGTAAGATAATGATAAATATTTAATGGTAGCGCCACGCCCACTTGAAATTTCAAAAAATTATAATGATAAATTGTGAAAATTTCAGGAAGATCACTTCACTTGTGTGTGGAGTTGCACCCTACCGACAAACAAACAGACACAAACAAATACAAAGATATAGATATTTATTTAAAGAACATCAAAACTGGTTTAAATTTTATAAAACAAACTTAAATTTTTTAAGTGCCCATCGCTTAGTATATTATTGTAGTGTGTTTCGTTGTTGTTTTAATTTAATCTCTGTTCAGAGACACCGGTATTGCATTTTTGTCACTAACAAGTTTTAGTAAAGAAAAAAGATTATAAAAAAAAAATATTTTCTTGCATTAATAAAATTTGGTTCAATTTTTTTTGATGTCTATGCGCCATGTGGTCTAAATGTAACAAGTCGAGTTAAATGTCTGGGAGCGTTTTTGGTTAAAAGCCAGCTTGTAAAATTATTATTTCAATTACAGTTACAGCTTTGAAATATGTATTTCAAGTTTTTCAACCGTTTTATTATTGAACAGATTATTTTAAATGAGGGGTTTAGAGTAGTGCTGGCAAAATATTGAGTAGTGGGAACCGATACTCGATAATTTTTTTTTGGTTATTCAATACACAAAAGTAGTTAATCGATACTTTTACGGTAGTATTTTTAGAAATAAATTTATAAAAATTTTTGACAACTACGACGATAAATTTCCTCTGCTAGTATTTAAACGGAAGTATTGAGTACTATTGAGTACCCTATTGAAAAGCATTGAGTTGTATCGAGTAATTGAAAGTAGTAGAAAGCACTACTTTGTTAAAATTGAGTTGTCATGTGGACTCAATAGGTAAAATTCAGAAAATTTCAGAGAGCAAAAGCCCAAAATAGAGTTCTGTGATCTCCTGACTAACTCTACCATATCAATTACATTTATTAAAAAATATTTTCTGAAGACTGAAAGCATAAATGGTATAAGAAAACTCCCTTTTGCACTTACTTTTTCATCTTAAACGAGCAACATACGTGTCAAGAACTATGTATCCAGAAAGTTAAATTTTAGACAACATCTAATATTTTTTATTGCTCTTAGACTCTGAGCTCATTTTTCAATATTTTAAAAATTGTTACTTATATCCCTTGTGCTTCTAAAAGAAAAAATTAAAAAATATTTTTGCGACTACTGTCTTTTGAAATAATTTCAATTTATTCAAAATAAACATCTACAATGTTGATTTTTGCTAAAGTGCCTATAATATGGCAACAAAATATTTACGAAAACGTATTCTAAAACGACTACTGCTCCTTGTATCTATAAAATTTAAATTGTTAATTGAAATCGTGACCAACAAATTCATACATATTAAATTAATCGAATTAATAGAATGATTTGTGTCGTAAAATTAAATTAAAAGTAATAAAAAAATACAAATACAAATATAAATACAGAATAAAATTTAAATCAGATCTTTAGTGATTAAATAAAAATTGTTTTTTGAATAGAATATTTCACTCTTTATAACTTTTTAATTCAGCTCATTACCTATCTCCTGCTCAGAAGTATCAATCAAATGCTAAATATTTTTACAAATAATGGCATTTTTATACATTTGCTTTGGTTTGTGCAAAAAAAAAATAAAAATAATAAAATTAGGCAGGAAACGTTCGCTTAAACGTGACACAAGCCTTATTTTATTTTGTTAGAAGTAGCTAAAGTATTGTAGAATTTATGTATATTTTTTAGTGTTTTTTGATGAATATAAAAGTCCAGTTTTGGTTTTTGGTTTTGTATTTTCCTATTCCACGCCTTAAATTTCATTAAAAATTCAAAATAATTTGTTAAATGGCTTTCTTTCGGTCGTAAGGCGCTCGACGTTGACAATCAACTCAAGCGTCATCGTCATTGCTTCCATTTTTTTTGCCATTTACTACCATTTCGTTTTTCATATTTTCATTGATTTTTGTTCAACATTTAAAACTGAATTCAGGAATGCCAAAATTGATGAGAAGAAGACATTAAAGTTATAAGAATAAATTGTTTTTCACGTATACATATCGTCACCTAAAATGCAAAAGGCCGTAACTACTCAAAAATTCAAAATTTACTTTTTGATTGATTATGACGAAGTTAACCGAAACACATCTACAAAGCAAATTTTACATGTATACGTCCAAAAATAACGACTTTATTGGTGAAAAACAAAAGGCCGTAACTGTAACGTCAACTAAACCAAAAAGCCGTACCTGCACTTTTCCAAAAAAAAAAAAAAATTAAAACAAAGTTGGCTTTGATTATCTTTCAATGTGTGTTATGTTTGTTTTCTAAGTTTGAATCTAAAATGTGGATATTAAGTTTTAAGTAGTCTTTAATTTATAACGTTTATTCCTTCTCCTGTAAAAAACTAAAAAGTGTAGTTACGGCCTTTTGCATTTTAGGTGACGATATAATAAACCTGTAACATTGACATTTCTGTACATGAAATATTTTTTGAAAATGTTGTAGCTGGTATAGATAGTAAATAGAAAAGGAATACAAAACAGATTCCGACTGTCTGTTTGTGGTCCCATCACGTAAAAACTACTGTATGAATTTTAATAACATTTTGTGTGGAGGTACATTATTATCTCCGTTCAAATATACAATACTTTTTCATATAAAAATATTTCATTTTAAAGAGAAAATATAGAAAAAGTAGTAAAAGTACTCTAATTTATCGATTCAATGGTACTGCAAACTTGGCAGCACCTTTTATTTATGCCAGCGGAAAATTCTAAATGCTACTTACAGAACTCTTCAATAATTTTAGAATTTAATATAAAGCCTATGTCCCTGAGTAATTACCCAGTGATGGGTATCTTTATATAAAGTAAAACTACACATACAATTTGATGTAAGAACTACAATTTTGCCAGAAAAAACAAATAAAATAATAACAGGATTAAAGATCCTGGTGGAAACCAAATGAAAAATACCTGTTTAATTAGAAACAAAAAATAAGAATAACTAGATGAAGAAACCTGGTGGAGTACCAAATAAAAACTCCCAAGCTCAGGATTATAACCTTACCGTTTTGACGTGAACCAATACTAATAATATTTAGTTATTACTAATAGGTCGATTATGGGTTGCCACCGAACTTTAGTTGCCTTGTCAAAAAGCAACGCAACTGGCTAATAAATTGGTATTACGTACAGCAACTTTTCTCAGTTGCCAAGAAGTTATCGATAATGCTATTTTGACACTCTAGCAACTGAAAATAAATGTAAACAATCAAAAAGTTTTTAATAAATTTAATAAATAAGGAAGAGAAAAGTCATTTAAAGAGAATAAAAAAATAAAATGATTATTTTCAAAAGGCAACGTGTCGATTGTTTTCCTTGTTTATATTAAATGCTGAAAGTGTTGCATATGTGTTATTTTACTGTTTTGAAATCTAGAATTTAAACAAATAAATATGTACATATGTATATTATATAAATTTTGATTTAAATATTTATATAAACTCTTAAATATACAACATTATATGAAAAATAAATCTAGGTCAGTTTTACCGTTTTTTTTTTTTTTGCTTAATCTGTGAAAAATATCAAACAGCAACTACAAATTTATGGTTGCCAATTTGGCAACTGAAATTAACAATTTTTAGTTGCCAGTTGCCATACGTAATACAACTTCGGCAACTGACAACGCAACTGAGGTTGTGTTGCCATCTACAATCGACCCATAAAATTGATACTGGTGGAGATTAATTATATTCTAGGAATGGACCTTGCGAGTACCCACTTCCTGTGCAGAGATACAGGTCGGCTGGAAGTTCTTGCAGAAGGACCCAATATGTTATTAGACCCTAAATATTGTTAGACATTTTTAAATTACACTTTCCCCCCAACAATAAATAAAAACACAAATGAATTTTGAAACAAAAGCTGTTTATTAAGTTTTAGAAGTTCAGTAAAATTTAAACGAAAATTCTACTTCGGAATTACAACTTGTAACACTGATACGTATAAAATCTGAACATTAAAAAATCATTACACAAATAATAAATAAATTAGAAGAAAAAATAAAAAAAAGCTAAACATTCAAGCGCATATTTTCTTTAATATTTTATAAAAAGTTAACTTTTAAAAATAGTTTGATGAGCTCAAGTGTATCTATTTTGTTTTGTAATAAACCATCAATAACAAACATGAACAATTGAATAAAATTAAAGTAATTTGATTGAAAGACAGAATGAAAGAGTGATGAGATGAGAATTAATTTATTAATTCTGCACATTTTCTCTAACAGATAGCAGAACAACTAAAACCGTTTTGTTAATTGTCATCATAAATTATACCAAATATTACAAGATAATTGGTCTTTTCGTTTGTAAATATTATATAAAAAGTAAAGTAATTTATATTAATTGTTGAAAAATACTAAAGATTCAGTTATAAAAATTTTTATTCTACAGCAATTTATAATCATATGTGCGCATAAATTCTCAATAAATTATAAAGTTCAACTTTATTTTAATTTATTTTATTATTAGTAGCAATTAAAATTAAAAACTATCAATTATAATTAACATACTGAATGAATCGAAAAGCATGCAAATTAAAAAGAGAAGACAAACAAAACTTTTGAATTAAACGCAGACATTTAAACAAAAAATCAATGTATGTATCTTTAAAAAAAAAATTGTTATACGAAGGCAACTCAATATGTTTTTACAAAAATATTTTTTAAGGATTTACTTTTTCTTTATCGACATCGTCTCATCTTATCTCGATACACTTCATCCAGGGATTTTTCAAGCTTTCAAAGTCCTTTATATAATAAGATCTTGAGATTGTATCTTCATTCATCTTGTGTTTTAAAATTTGAAACAGGAAAAGTCACAATTCAAAACTGACATCGACAAAAAAAACTAATGTACAGCCTAACATTATTTTAATGGAAGATAATACTTTGGTACACACAAATAAAATTTTTTACTTATTGTTTTACTTTCAACAAAAAAAATCTGAAGTAGCCTACACTCAACTTTATTATACCCCATGGAAACAGATATTTTTATGGATATATTACATAAAGAATATAAGTTCAAAGTATATTCGAATCGAAAAATAAATTATTTTCTGTTTGGGGTGTTAAGGAAACTACCCCTTAACCCTTCCCGATTATGCCCAAAATTTTTACAGCTCCTCATCATCTTAAACTAAAGGCACATACTTAATTTCAAATTGATATATCATACGGTATGATCTGTAGAAGGTTTACAAAATTTGGGAGTAAGTAAACTACCCCTTGCCCCTTTCCGATTATGCTGAAAATTTACACAACTCTTCATCTCTATATACCAAAGACACATACTAAATATCGTTTTAATATTTCATACGGTAGAGCGTTTACAAATTTTGGGGGTAAGAAAACTACCCCTTGGTCCCACCCGATTATGCCCAGAAACTATACAGCTCTTCATCTCCATATACCAAAGGCACATACTAAATTTCATTTTGATATGTCAAACGGTATAACCAGTACAAACTCCACAAAAATAGTGGCATACACACCCACCCATCGACAGACATTATCGAGAAAATTGCCAAAATGGGTTCAGGAGACCACAAAACGTATAAATCCGTCGAAATCCCGGCCTCAATTTTTTTCATGATACTATACTTTACCTTATAATACGTATGGTAATGTAAAAAAAAAAAAAACAAATGCCTGTCATAAATTTACATTATTCTCTTTCCACATTTCATTAATAAATATGTTTCGGCTAGAAAGTCCATCAGAATTGAAAGGAAATCACTGATCGATATGATATGAACAAGACTTCATTATATTGTTACTAGCTATTCCCGGTGCGCTACACCCATCCACAAAAAAACACAATAAACACTTGGAATAAGAGTATGACCAAATTTGAACGCGAAAACACACGCTATTCTCAAGTCAAAAATGTCCCCATCCAACTATACCTATTAACACGATAACAATTTTTTACTTTTAATGGGATGTACCACTCCCAGTATTCTTATCCAGTCTGTATTTTGCTAGACTATGCACATTAGTATGAGGGTTACTTGTGCAAAGTTGCAAGACTATACCTAATGTAGTTCTCTAGGTACGCGATAATAATTTTTTACTTTGTATAGGAGGTACCACGCCCTCCATTCAAATTCAGTCTGTGTTTTTTTACACAATGTATCTTAATATGGGGGTACTGATGCAAAATTCTATAGCGCTACCTTTTGCAGTTCTCTAGATAGAGGATAATAATTTTTTACTTTTTATGGGGGGTACCACGCTAACTGTCCCAATTCAGCCTATGTTTTTCTAGAGTATCCGCATGGGTATGGGGTTTACTTGTACCCACTTTGAAGACCATACCTATTATAGTTCTCTATATACACAATAATAATTTTTCACTTTATATGGGAGGTACCACGCCCACTGTCCCAATTCATTCTATATTTTGGCAGAATATGCGCCTTAGCACAAAGGCTACTCTTGCAAAGTTTCAAGGCGCTATCTATTGTAATTCGCCAGGTACCACGCCAACTATTCCGGCTATAACTCATGAACCAATACACATAAAGAGACCGTTTGTACATAAAAAATTGGTATTGACGTCACCTTTTCAGAAACAAAATCGGTTCTCGCATTCCAGAGAACATCAATTTCTAACACAATGCAAAACGAATTTAACATGTTCTACCTCTACTCTTTAAAGACTCTACTCAGAAAAGATTATATGTATATAAGTTTGTCATTCCATTTGTAATTTCTACAATATACATTTCCGGCCCCATAAAGTAAATATATTATATTTCCTTATATATAGGTAAGTATAAGTTCATTTGTCTATGTCCGCCTGTCCGTAATCGGGTTGAAATCCATTTTGACAGAGCCCAAAAGTTCTACAAAAAAAATAAGTACACCATTTGTCAGGTATAATTTCGAAATATTCTCTATTAAAATCATTGGTCCCTAAATGTTGAAAATATAATTTAAAAAAAGGCGAGCGTCTCTTTTCCATTAATTTTCCTATGTTGTGGTTGTTCTATTTTGTTTGATATTGTTTTTGCAAGACAATTAATTAACAATCGAAAATTCGCCATAATAAAAATGATAAAACATATCACAGAATTCATTGCTAACCGAAGGTTGGCTGAAGCAACAATAAATATAACGTGGTAAATATTAAAATAAAAATATTAAACAAGAGGAAAGCTTTAGGTAGTGGTAGACTTCGTTCTCACCAACTGACGTTTGATGATTGAATACAGTTTTTCTCGTATTCCTTTATCTAAGTTTAGTTGGTTAAATAGATGATGCTTACAACTAGACGCTACCCAACGTACATAGATACGAAGAGTGCTGATGACGGACGTAGCTGTCTAGAAAATGCATTTCATTCTGTTGGTATCTAAAATTAAATTTTTCCAATTTTTCTTTAATATTAATCACCTAATTTGTAATTTTAATTATTCTTTCTTAGAGAGAATAAAACGAACTTAAGCTTGACTTCAAATTTCATCTATATATCACAAAAATTTTACTTAAAAAAAATTTTTAAAGAAGGTTTTGTGGAGCTACCTTTTCATGATTTACCCAACTGCTAAACACTGCTATAGTGCTATACCTCGTTTCCGTAACTGAAGTGAAAAAGTTTCCTTATAAAAATAAAATAGTCATCCTGTTTTTCCAACTTGTCCCATAGTTAATTCGAAACTTTTTAACAAAAAGTAATGAAAGTTCCAAAAATTCGTAGTGCTCTTTATACGGTTTTTTTTTTAACATATTTACTTACCCTCGTATTAAAAGATCAAATATAAGTCACACATGAAATTTATAGATTCAAAAACTAGACAACAATGATTTGACTTGACTTGGGTATTACAACGACATCTGTAATATTGTATTGAACTAAAACAAAATCGCACATTCATTCACTCCAAGATTGATTTAATAATGATTAACAAAAATGTATGTATGTATGTATGTATGTATGTATGTATGTATGTATGTATGTATGTATGTATGTATGTATGTATGTATGTATGTATGTATGTATGTATGTATGTATGTATGTATGTATGTATGTATGTATGTATGTATGTATGTATGTATGTATGTACGTATGCATGCATATATATATATATGAATATGTTTTGTTTTTAACTTTAATTTTATTATTTCATTTTCAACTGATACTGTTTATTTAAACTAGATTTATAAATATTCTAGCAACATTTATTTATTTACTTATTTATGCATGTTTATGTGAGAATTTTAATCTGTACAACAAATTTAAATAAAAAAATAAAAAATAATACTTATTTTATAGATCTATGTTTGAATGTTTGTACGTAGAACACGTACTAAAATCGAAACTGAAATTTTCAAATGGAAAATGAAAGGTCTCGTTTACCTTGAATTTGTATCTGCAGATACAAAGAAATACACACAACAACAAATATTGAGCCGTTTGGATACAACTATAAACAGATTAAAATATATAAAAAAAACATGCACACATGCCAGATTAAAACAAAAAACTAAACAAATAAGTAACAACAAAGACTGCAAAAATAATAGTTTGAAAATAAAAAAAAAATAAAGCACAAAAATCATCATGTATGAATAATGACGTTGTGGTTCAATTGTTGAACTTTAAGATGTACTTTTCTGGGCAACAAGATGAGTTGTTTGGAATAATATTTTTAAACTAAAATTTTCATTCAAGTTCTCAATAATTTAGGAAAAGTTTATAAAGAATTATTTCTTTTTAGTTTTAAATAATTGGAACAAAAATGGAAACTTAGTCCGTTCTAAAGCCATAATTGGCACTTTTTAAGGTTTTTTTTCTTTTTTCTTGTTTTTTTTTTTAACGAAAATATCCTTTATGAATATGGCCCTAAAACTCTTACTTCAAAGAGAAAACGTTTTATTAATGAGATGATTTTGTGGCATATTTAACAATTATTTTCTCCAAGTAGCATAACTAACCTGGACTAACCAATACGTAAATCACAGAATTGGGGCAATTCTGTTCTCTTTATTGATAAATGATCTGCTAAGTGTTACAACATACTTATGTTTGTTCATGAAATTTATCTCACATACGATATGATATCGATAATTTGTATTCTTGGTACAATGTGGTACAATGTGAACCTAATGGAGCTAAACAGTAATATTAGATTTTATAGGGGCAGCTTTGTCAGTGTCAAATTTGTATTTTGCGAACAAACTTTAGAATTAGCAAGCTCCTTAATTAATTTGGGTATATTGCTTCACGTAAAGCTTAGTGTTATTCCAATCTATATATATATATATATATATATATATATATATATATATATATATATATATATATATATATATATATATATATATATATATATATATATATATATATATATATATAAACATATAATAAAATAGTAACTCATTTCCGTCTGTCTGTCTGGTATTCTTTTGCGTTCGCATCACGTAAATGCTTCTGGATGGATTTTAAAAAAATTTTGTGAGGACGTACCTTAGTATCCTGATCCCAATATAGGATACTTTTTTCCGCAAAAATATCTTATTTCCAAGAGAAAGTAGAGAAAAAGCAGTGAAATACGCAATTTCCCGTTTAAAGGTACTAAAGTTTTCGGTTTAAAACTTTTTATTTTATTTAAAAGTGGGATTTTTTTTAAAACTATTGCGCAGCAGATGGCGCCAGTTAAATAAAATTTGTATTTGATTTGTATTTTTACTTTGTGGAATTACATTGTTATTAAAATATTTTAAACACCTCTTACAGAGCCTTACAATAATTTCTAGAATTTTAGAATTTTATCCAGGGATGGGTACCTTTATATAAAGTAAATACATAAACCATAACTGAAACATTATAAAAGTAAGAGTCTATCAATTGGTGTAGAATACTTTCAAAGCAAAATTGAGCAAAATATTTTCAGGACGCCCACGACGTGGCAGGCAGAGCTAGTCTTTAAAATGATCAGCAATAAGGTAGGGGCGTTCTAATTTTTTGGGAATTCTTATGCAATGTTCATAGTGATCATATAATTAAAAAAAATCTTGTTTCAAATTTATTTAAAAAAAAATTAAGAAGAACTTCCATTAGAAAGATATTATTGAAAAAGGTACTATTTTAAAAAAGTAGCCTTTTCATATATGTACACCAAAATATATATTTTTAATGGAATATTTTTAAGGGACCTTTAAGATTTTTTAAAGCTAATTTTAAATTAAAAATAGATATTGTTTCAAAAGCTATATTTAAAAAAGACATTTTAAACATCTCTTGAAAAAAAGTATTATTTAAAAAAAATATTTTTAAAGGTCACGTTTATTAAAAGGTACTTTTTTTATTTCTAAAGATTCTGTTTTAAGAAGATAAATTTTTCAAAAATATACATTTAAAAAAAAAAATTTATTAAAACCCAGTTTTTTTAAATACGTTTTTAATACATATTTTTAAAAAAGTAAAAAAAAAAAAAAATGGAAAAAGTACCTGTACTTTAAATAGAGCATTTTTTAACAGAAGGTACTTTTTACAAATATACTCTGTTTAAAGAGAGAATTTATTTAAAAGGGACCCTTTCTAGGGCATCTTTTTATGTATGGAAAAAAATCATCAGTAATTTTTTTAAAGGAACTTGAAATTTTAAACGAGTAAATTTTTTCTTGGTCTTGGTCATGATCACTCAATTACAGAGTAAGCAATATTAATAATACATAATAATACCAAATGGAAAAGAAAGCCATGGCACCGGAAGTAGTTATATATTATTATATTCCTAACTAACTAAAATACTGATAGCCTGTAACGATTTTGGTGAGCAACTTCATTAAAAATATGCTTGGTTGAACCTAAGATGGAAGTGGATTCCATCTGCATTGCAACTTTTTCATTAATTTTAATTAAAAAATGTATATACTTTTGTCGATTAAATTTAATATTATATCTATACTACTTTTTTTTTTGCAAAGCAATACGATTTTTTAATTAAAAAATACCAAGATTTAAACCTTAAAGTAACTCCAGACACGTTTATATGTTTCTTTGCAAAAAAAAAACATGTTTACAATGTAAAAAATAATTAAAAGGGCTTGTCTTGCATGCATAAACTGCAACTGATCTAAAAAGAGAAAGTTGTTTTTTTTTCCTTACCCGCTCGCTTATATGCACAACGGACAATATTCAGTCTAAATGAAAAGATTCCATAAATTAATCCTGCATAACAACTGTCAAGAAAAATAATCACATGCAACAAAAACACACGTTGCTCTTACATTTCGTTGAAAACGCAATACACCACTACCATTGCAGTTGTAAAAAATTTCGAAATTCATTACAGACGAAAAATACTTAAAATGCAACAATGTTTTTTAATTTTTTCCCTATTTTTAATTTAAGGTATGGGTTTTTGGAAAAAGCCACTTTTAGCAATAATCGTGCGTGTCATGTAAATGATGAAGGCGACTGACTATGTTGACGATTTAATCGACGATCTGAAGATGTTTATACAAATAATATGAGTTGTAAAAAAATTAACAATAAAATTTTTATTATTGCAGAGCGCTACAGTGGAAAATAAGGCAAGGGTTAATTATAACATGTATGTAGCAATTTGTTTATAAAACAAATCTGAATGGGTTCAGTAAAAAATAAAATTCAGGTTTGACTTATGTTAGACATTCGGAAAAAATTTTGGATGAACCTTTCATAAAATAAATAAAATTTTATGAAATTACAAAAGAATTTTAGTGTCAATTTTGATCGATATCGAATGCCGCAGTTTGGCCCCAGTATTTCCTTTTGCATTCTTATCAAACGAATACGGTGAAACTAATACAGTTTTCGCTGAGTACAGTTTTTTGTCCTTAAAAATTTAACAACGTTTTACAAAAGCAACGGTATGTAAGATTCATAAAATTCGACGTAAACACTTAATTATGCATAAGTGTTTTTATACACTGTGCTTTAGTACTTAAATTTTGTTTCTTAAATGGACACAGTTGGTATTAAAAAAAAATGGTATTTTGAAGTTTCATTTTAATTAAAACGAATCAGGATTAACAAGTAAATTAAATTCAAAATACATGACTGACTACGACAAGGTTTTGGAAAATCCATAAAATTTATATAAAAAGTGTAAATTGATATTCTGTCAGATATTACATGGAATCTCTAATGGGTTTAGGTAGTTAAACTTTCAGTGTCAAATTTGTATTTTGCGAACAAACTTTAGAATTAGCAAGCTCCTTAATTAATTTGGGTATATTGCTTCACGTAAAGCTTAGTGTTATTCCAATCTATATATATATATATATATATATATATATATATATATATATATATATATATATATATATATATATATATATATATATATATATATATATATATATATATATAAACATATAATAAAATAGTAACTCATTTCCGTCTGTCTGTCTGGTATTCTTTTGCGTTCGCATCACGTAAATGCTTCTGGATGGATTTTAAAAAAATTTTGTGAGGACGTACCTTAGTATCCTGATCCCAATATAGGATACTTTTTTCCGCAAAAATATCTTATTTCCAAGAGAAAGTAGAGAAAAAGCAGTGAAATACGCAATTTCCCGTTTAAAGGTACTAAAGTTTTCGGTTTAAAACTTTTTATTTTATTTAAAAGTGGGATTTTTTTTAAAACTATTGCGCAGCAGATGGCGCCAGTTAAATAAAATTTGTATTTGATTTGTATTTTTACTTTGTGGAATTACATTGTTATTAAAATATTTTAAACACCTCTTACAGAGCCTTACAATAATTTCTAGAATTTTAGAATTTTATCCAGGGATGGGTACCTTTATATAAAGTAAATACATAAACCATAACTGAAACATTATAAAAGTAAGAGTCTATCAATTGGTGTAGAATACTTTCAAAGCAAAATTGAGCAAAATATTTTCAGGACGCCCACGACGTGGCAGGCAGAGCTAGTCTTTAAAATGATCAGCAATAAGGTAGGGGCGTTCTAATTTTTTGGGAATTCTTATGCAATGTTCATAGTGATCATATAATTAAAAAAAATCTTGTTTCAAATTTATTTAAAAAAAAATTAAGAAGAACTTCCATTAGAAAGATATTATTGAAAAAGGTACTATTTTAAAAAAGTAGCCTTTTCATATATGTACACCAAAATATATATTTTTAATGGAATATTTTTAAGGGACCTTTAAGATTTTTTAAAGCTAATTTTAAATTAAAAATAGATATTGTTTCAAAAGCTATATTTAAAAAAGACATTTTAAACATCTCTTGAAAAAAAGTATTATTTAAAAAAAATATTTTTAAAGGTCACGTTTATTAAAAGGTACTTTTTTTATTTCTAAAGATTCTGTTTTAAGAAGATAAATTTTTCAAAAATATACATTTAAAAAAAAAAATTTATTAAAACCCAGTTTTTTTAAATACGTTTTTAATACATATTTTTAAAAAAGTAAAAAAAAAAAAAAATGGAAAAAGTACCTGTACTTTAAATAGAGCATTTTTTAACAGAAGGTACTTTTTACAAATATACTCTGTTTAAAGAGAGAATTTATTTAAAAGGGACCCTTTCTAGGGCATCTTTTTATGTATGGAAAAAAATCATCAGTAATTTTTTTAAAGGAACTTGAAATTTTAAACGAGTAAATTTTTTCTTGGTCTTGGTCATGATCACTCAATTACAGAGTAAGCAATATTAATAATACATAATAATACCAAATGGAAAAGAAAGCCATGGCACCGGAAGTAGTTATATATTATTATATTCCTAACTAACTAAAATACTGATAGCCTGTAACGATTTTGGTGAGCAACTTCATTAAAAATATGCTTGGTTGAACCTAAGATGGAAGTGGATTCCATCTGCATTGCAACTTTTTCATTAATTTTAATTAAAAAATGTATATACTTTTGTCGATTAAATTTAATATTATATCTATACTACTTTTTTTTTTGCAAAGCAATACGATTTTTTAATTAAAAAATACCAAGATTTAAACCTTAAAGTAACTCCAGACACGTTTATATGTTTCTTTGCAAAAAAAAAACATGTTTACAATGTAAAAAATAATTAAAAGGGCTTGTCTTGCATGCATAAACTGCAACTGATCTAAAAAGAGAAAGTTGTTTTTTTTTCCTTACCCGCTCGCTTATATGCACAACGGACAATATTCAGTCTAAATGAAAAGATTCCATAAATTAATCCTGCATAACAACTGTCAAGAAAAATAATCACATGCAACAAAAACACACGTTGCTCTTACATTTCGTTGAAAACGCAATACACCACTACCATTGCAGTTGTAAAAAATTTCGAAATTCATTACAGACGAAAAATACTTAAAATGCAACAATGTTTTTTAATTTTTTCCCTATTTTTAATTTAAGGTATGGGTTTTTGGAAAAAGCCACTTTTAGCAATAATCGTGCGTGTCATGTAAATGATGAAGGCGACTGACTATGTTGACGATTTAATCGACGATCTGAAGATGTTTATACAAATAATATGAGTTGTAAAAAAATTAACAATAAAATTTTTATTATTGCAGAGCGCTACAGTGGAAAATAAGGCAAGGGTTAATTATAACATGTATGTAGCAATTTGTTTATAAAACAAATCTGAATGGGTTCAGTAAAAAATAAAATTCAGGTTTGACTTATGTTAGACATTCGGAAAAAATTTTGGATGAACCTTTCATAAAATAAATAAAATTTTATGAAATTACAAAAGAATTTTAGTGTCAATTTTGATCGATATCGAATGCCGCAGTTTGGCCCCAGTATTTCCTTTTGCATTCTTATCAAACGAATACGGTGAAACTAATACAGTTTTCGCTGAGTACAGTTTTTTGTCCTTAAAAATTTAACAACGTTTTACAAAAGCAACGGTATGTAAGATTCATAAAATTCGACGTAAACACTTAATTATGCATAAGTGTTTTTATACACTGTGCTTTAGTACTTAAATTTTGTTTCTTAAATGGACACAGTTGGTATTAAAAAAAAATGGTATTTTGAAGTTTCATTTTAATTAAAACGAATCAGGATTAACAAGTAAATTAAATTCAAAATACATGACTGACTACGACAAGGTTTTGGAAAATCCATAAAATTTATATAAAAAGTGTAAATTGATATTCTGTCAGATATTACATGGAATCTCTAATGGGTTTAGGTAGTTAAACTTTACAGACAGACAATGTAAAATTCAAAATTAAAGTAAATTTAAATAAAAATATTTTATAAATAAAATACTGTATAAACAAACTTATGTTTGTGTTGCGTACCAGGAATTGTGTATGTGATAGTAAATCACAGTAGCGGTTTTGTAACGACATCACAACCAACAGGCGTTTATGTCGTCAGCAATGTCTATATTGGCAACATGTTAATAACCAAGAACAACAATGAAAAAAAATAACAGTAACTTAACTGACAGCAAGTACAAATAAACAAACAAACGCCTTCAGAGACACTTTATTCAATTATAAAATGACAAACAGTGCACAGTGGGGCATAAATAAAATATATTGGAAATAAATCAGCCATTTGTAAAGGGTTAGGCCGATTAATCCAAAATATGGCATGAGCATAGCAGAGAAGTATCTCAGCTTAACTTTTGACGGTAGGCACCATCCATATGTCAGGGGTGGCGCTATGTGATCTTAAAGTTGGTTACCTCGCCCCTGCAAAATTTCCCCTGTGAAATTGTATCAACATTTTTAAAAGAATACCTCGTTATGTGTTACAATAATTTGGTCATATTTTGGGAATAAAAATCTAATATTTCTGAAATTGAAATTAAGGGTGCCAAAAACAATACTCAGAAATAAAGGGTTATCCACATATATGACGACATATAATTTAAAAAATAAATTTATTGCAATATAAAAATAAACATTAAGAAATGTTTATGAGTTTGTAAAGGGTGCTTTTTATAGAGGTATAGAAATTTAAGTTGCAATAAAACAGCGATGGATTATTCGATTGAAATGAATTTTATTTATCCGAAAGATAATCTTGTAGCATTACATTTTGAATATGATTTCTGACATATGACCGCTACGGCTGTAGTCCAATCTGGACGTCCAATTTTCGATGACTTTTTCCAACATTTGTGGCCGTATATCGGCAATAACACGGCGAATGTTGTCTACCAAATGGTCAAGCGTTTGTGGCTTATCTGCATAGACCAATGACTTTACATAGCACAACAGAAAGTAGTCTAGCGGTGTTAAATCACAAGATCTTGGAGTCCAATTCACAGGTCCAAAACGTGAAATTAGGCGGTCACCAATCGTGTCTTTCAATAAATCTATTGTGGCACGAGCTGTGTGACATGTTGCGCCGTCTTGTTGAAACCACATCTCCTGGATATCGTGGTTATTCAATTCAGGAATGAAAAAGTTAGTAATCGTGGCTCTATACCGATCACCATTGATCATCATTCACTCCAAGTGCGGCAGTTTTGTTTGTTGACGTAGCCATTCAACCAGAAGTGCGCTTCATCGCTAAACAAAATTCGCTTATGAAAATCGGGAACAACGATAATCTCGTTTTAGGCCCATTTGCAAGCGTTGTTCAGACGTGAGTCTATTCATGATGAATTGCCAAATCAAACTGAGAATAAATCACTTGACAGCTGTTAAATCGGCCGCCATCTTGAAAAGTAATGTCAACTTAAAGTTCTATACCACTATAAAAAACACCCTTTATAATCTTTCAGACTACAAGCATTAATTGTAGTGCTGGCAAAGTATTGAGTAGTGGGTACCGAGTACTCGATACTCGATAATTTTTTTGGCTACTCAATTCACAAATGTAGTTAATCGATACTTTTACGGTAGTATTTTTAGAAATAAATTTATACAAATATTTGCCAACTACGACGATAAATTTCCACTGCTAGTATATAAACAGAAGTATTGAGTACTATTGAGTACCCAATTAAAAAGTATTGAGTTGTATCGAGCAATTGAAAGTAGTAGAAATTGCCAGCACTAATTAATTGCTTGTTAAAAGTTTCTTTAAATTTTGAAAATTTTAAATTATTATTAGTCGAACTATTTATGTATTACATACAATGAAATTTATAGTCAAGCTTAGGTTCGTTTTTTTATTCTCTCTAAGAAAGAATTAATTAAATTACAAATTAGGCGATAATATTAAAGAAAAATTGGGAAAATTTAATTTTTAGACACCAGCAGGAGCGGAATGCACATTTTCTAGACAGCTACGTCCGTCATCAGCACTCTTCGTATCTATCTACTGTAATTTAATTATTTCTTTCTTAGAGAGAATAAAAAACGAACTTAAGCATGACTATAAATTTCATTGTATGTTTCTTTAAATTATTTCTTTTTGTTGTTCCAAAAATAAATTTTTTTTTTTTAATTTTTTAGCTTATTCATACCAGACTGATGAATTCGACCTATTAAATTAAAAATGTATGAATATTTTACTTTTTAAAATATTCTAAAGCATCAAAACATATAAATTTCTCTAAATAAATAAGTTTTACGGCTTTTTAATGATATTCATTGAAATAAATTTTTATTCTAAATATACATTGAAAATAAGCCTGACGCATAGAACGAAAATTTTGAGTTTTTTACATTCAAATATGATAGTAGAAACTGAAGCAACATTTAAAAAATATCAATTATTAAATAGACAAATGTTAAAAGAAAAATTTTAACCCACTGTGCATTTAAAAAACAAAGATTCGTGATAGATATACGTACATATGTGGATACGGCAGCTCTATCTTATGGAGCAGCACAGAAGTTGTTTCAGTTGTCTTAACTGATTTAAAGATGAACCTGTGCAAGCAAACAGATTGCTCAGACTGGCTGCGTTTGATTTAAAGCTGTCATAAGTAACACAAATTGTTAAATCATGTGTCTTCAAATTCAATGATAATTATCAGAGTCATGTGGCGTACATATAAAGTTGTAAATGAAGAAATAATTTTGCAATACCGCAATCTACATAAATCTAACTAGATAGTTTGTTTAACATATATTTTTTTGTTGATTGTATTACAAAAAAATTAAATGTCACATTTTTATAAAAGATGTAAAATTGTGGTTTGAAAACTTGCAGTAGATTTTATTTTTTATTTTATGTGTTTTTCCTTTTTTCAACAAATAACATGAATAATCTTGTAAAAGATTATCAAGACAGTGCTGAAATTTATATAACCTTTGTCTAAGTTTAGAGGTTAGAAGAGATAATTTGTTTGTTGAAAAAAACAGCAACACGTTTTGTATCAAAGCTTATCGCAAAACGTATCGCGATGTAACCGTTTCTTATATCACCCATGCCTTGTCGATAATACGTTACAAATAAATAATAGTTTTTCCAAATCTTGAATTTGTCACAGGAAAACTATAACAATTTTACCAAATAAGAGGAAGTCATTTTCTTAAATTTTAGACCAAATTTGATTATCTTGTTCTCATCAATGCATTTCGGGTTTCTCTGGAATCAGCTTATTGTAGATCATGAGGAAATCAGATTAACTGCTCTGTGAATTTGTTAATTTACGTAACTATTGTTCTCTTGAAAAGCTGTTTACGTACAATACGTCGTTTACGGTTCTGTAACCAAAGGGTTAAAACGTAACTATTGTGTCCGCTACAATGTTCGTCCGTCAGCACCGTCTATCTCTGGAACCTTAATAGGTAGATTCTTGAATTTTTATTGAGAAGGTGTATAACTGTGGCCGTTAAAGTAACAAATACATACTAAAACTTATAGGGTGTTCAGAAAGTGACGTATTATTCGTACGACGCAGACAATTAAAATTTACACACAGTAATTAAAAATATGTTCGCTATTTAAACAAGTATAAAAATAAAAACCTACAAATTAAAGGGTATTCTGATAGTGACATGATTTACATTTAAATGACCTAAGTTTTAAACCATAATAGGTGGACTCTTTAAATTTTCATAGAAAATGTATTACTATGGTTTCCATAACAAATAATAAAAATTAAAGTTCCGACAGTGACGTGATTTGCACTATATGGCCTTATTTTTTGAACCATAATTCACAGAAGATGTGTTGCCACGCCCGCAAGAAATTAAAGTTCCTACAGTGAAATGTTTATATTGTATTATTTTTTGAATCGTAATAGGTAGATTCTTTATATATTCATAGAAATCGTATTACCATGGCCGCTATAACAACAATTACTAAAATTTAAAGGGTGTTCCCATAGTGATGCGATTTTCGGGAATATGACTTTATTTTTTTAAAGGTGTGTACAATTACGTCCGCTATAGTAAAAAATATAAAAAAATAATATTAAAGGGTTTTAAGAGAGTGACACAAAATTATGTATATATGTATGTATATAGTCCTATTTCTGAACCGGAATAAGAAGACACTTTAAATCTATACAAAGTATATATGATTTGTCCTTTTAACAAGTACCAAAAATTAAACCAACAACTAAAGGGTGTTTCGATAATGAGACGATTGTGTTCCGGTCTTTTATTTGAACAGCAATAGGCTGATACTTAAAAAATTAAAGGGTGATTCCTAGGTGTCGCGAATTTGAGGAAATTTGCCTTCTCTTCTAAACGTTATAGACAAACACTACAGTTCATTTAGTACTATGCTCTAGAATAAAAAAAAAAATTAAAATTAAATGGTGCCTCATAAGACATGACAAAAAAAAACAACTTGTACTTTTAAAGTTGTACTGAACATAATACGGAACCCTACGTGTGTTAGTCTGACTCGCGCTTGACTGATTTATTAGGTTATCATTTTTTGTGACGAATATTGTAGTAATTAAAAACGTATTTTAAATTTATTTACAGAAATATTTTTGCCTTAAATCTTTTGTTTTTAAACTAATAAAAAAAGATTTAAATCAATTAAATTTTGTTTGAATTTCAGATGGTTCTCCTAAGACTCCCATGACTGTTACACCTATACAAGGACCTATTTACCTCAAAAATGGTACAGTACCTGTGGTGCCATTGTTTCACTATCCCAGCTTTAATAATGGTTCATTTGTGCAAATACCTGTAAGTAGAAATGAAGAAACAAATAATTACTCATTTTTATATTTTATAATTTTTAACTTCTTAAGCGTGCATTTGTTACAAAAAGTTTATGAAATTTTTAGTATAATTCATCATACATAGTGCATGAACATTACTTACATAACAAAAGTAGGCTTGGAAGGTTAAAATGTTAAAGATAATTACAACCTCAGCTTTAAAAATCTTACAATTGATTTCTGTTAATTAACTATAAACAGCAGACACTACGCAGCAGATTAAAAAATATTAACTGAAGCATATGAAGAATATGTAATGAGCAGCAGATGCGTATCGCAGTCGAACAGAATAGGTTTGTAAGATAAAAAAGTGCAAAATAGTATTTAATTGCATCGGCCGGGAATCGAACCCGGGCCGCCCGCGTGGCAGGCGAGCATTCTACCACTGAACCACCGATGCTCCATGAATTTCAAGTCTCAAAAAGTTTAAATAAACTGAAATGAATGTATAAAATCTTACAAAACCAAAATATTTTAGAGCTTATTTTTCTAATTAATCCTTAATCATAGACGTCAACAGAGTATACTTTAAGAGCTCTAAAGCTGACTGACTTTTATCAAAAGTATACTTTCGTTCTACTATAGGACAAGTATTTTATTTATTAGAGGCGCTAGATTCTTCTTCGCTGATTTCTTTTAGTCTGCGATAGTTCCACAAAAACAAGTTTTATAAACTTGGACTTCGAGTACACTCCTGACGTCAGCATAATTTAAACAGTATTATCAGTATTAATACTATAATCTACGGTTTCTTCGAGGTTTCTCCTCTTAATTTTAATTCGATGAAATTCAAAAAATACATAAACAATGTACCCTCCATTACGTTTTGATAATACGGGTCTATTCATGAAAAAAAAAAACGTTAAAAATAACCTTTAAGGCGGTCATGTTCGCTGCGAAACTGTACGATTTAGTAATCCAGGTCACCATATTTCCTGAACTGCTTTTTTTCAAAACCCCATCATACATTACAGCTAAACCTGAATAAGCGCCTTAAGTGCAAACTAACTGTCAAAATTTCTCATGTACATACAAAATGTATGAAGCAAACCTAAATAGAGCGACGTCAACGATTTGGAAGATCGTTAAGTAGTGAAGTTGGCTGCAAGCAAACTGTCAAACTGTTTTTTGTTGAAAAGTGATGACACTTTATTTACTTTCTCCTTTATCTAGTGATTTTATTTCTTTTTTGCCATTCAATTTATTATATTTTATTAAGCAAAATAAGTTAACATTACTGTTTATAATAAAGCGTTGCGCTCTTATTTAGGTTTGTCATTGCAGGTTCAAAGCTAGGCGTAGGACAGCATTATACTTTGCGCAGTTATTTTGGTTTGTCTGTTCTAACGCACGGGACCAACGACTGATGCTTGCGGTATACCACTTCAAGTTAATGAAAACTAATGAAGAAGCTAAACCAATAAAACAAATTTACATAACTTAATGGAAAAATGTTATTTTCATATTAATAATCACGAGAATTAGTACTATGTGATACTAATATTTCAATATATACGAGATCTTTCTGAAATTTGCTCATACATATATATTTTTTTAACCGACTTCAAAAAAAGAAGGAGGTTTTCAATAAGTCTGAATGTTGTTTTTTTTTATGTTTGTGCCTTCAGGACTCGGTCATTTCTGAACCGATTTTAAAAATTTTTGCGCCATTAGAAAGGTTATGGCTACAGATTGGTCCCATTTTAAAAACAGTTTAAAAGTTTAAAAATTAAAGGGTGTCCCCATACAACATACATGTTTTTTACGTGTATTATGAAATTTGTAGGTCACCCATTTAAAATTAGAAAAAAGTGCGTATCACTATAGCTCCCAATAACAAAAAGTAATTAAAAAATAAAATTAAAAATTAAAGGGTGACCCCATAGGTGACGTAATTTCACCTTTATAGTCCTATCTTTTGAACCGTTATAGACAAACACTTGAAAGTTGCACAGAATGTTCGTTACTATGTCTGTTATAATAAGTATAAATATTTAAAATTAAAAATTAAAGGGTGTCCCATTAGTTGGTTTATTTTGATATATATATGGCCAAACTTTTGAACCGTTATAGACAGACAGTTGAAATTTACAAAGAACTTGTATTGCTAAGTCCGCTAAAATAACAAGTGTAAAATATGAATTTGGAAATTAAAGGGTGTCCCAATAGTTAATGTAAAAGTGATATATATTGACAAACTTTTCAACTGTTATAGATAGACAGTTGAAATGTACAAAGAACCTATATTGCTTAGTCCGCTATTACAACAAGTATAAAATTTGGATAAATTAAAGGGTGTCCCAATTATTGATGTAATTTGACCATTATGTCCTCATCTTTGGAACCGTTATGGACAAACACTTGAAAAATAGACAGAGTGTTCACTACTATGTCTGGTATAACAACAAGTATAAATATTTAAAATTGGAAATTAAAGGGCGTCCCAATAGTTGATGTAATATGATGTATATGGACACAAAGTTAAATTTTACAAAGAATCTGTATGACAAAGTTCTCTTTAACAAGTATTTATATTAAAATTTGAATTTAAAGGGTGTCCCAATAGGTGACGTCATTTGATATATATGACCCTATCTTTTAAATAGTTATTGACAAACACTTAACAATTAGACAGAATGTCCATTACTATGTGTGTTAAAATAAGTATAAATATTTAAAATTATAAATTACAGGGTGTCGCAATAGTTTATGTAATTTGATGTATATGACCAAACTTTTCAGCCGTTACAGACAGACGGTTGAAATTTACAATGAACCTGTATTGCTACGAACGCTATAACAAGTATAAAATTTGAACTCGGAAATTACAGGGTGGCGCAATAGTTTGTGTAATTTTATGTATATAGCCAAACTTTTATCCGCTGTATACAGACAGTCGTTTGGCATTGGTTTGACCTGAAAAAGCACAGAACCCTGGGGTCTTGTGCCCCTATATACTCCGGAAGTACTGCTCCCCAGGTAGAAAATCGACTGATATTTGTTTTAGATTATTGAATTCAAAAATTAGTTTTTTTTATCTGAATTGACAGTTTGTGCAATGACATTTAAAAAATCCCGCTACAATCTTCCTCGAATATAATATAATCATTGTATAATTACCGCCTTAAAGAAACATGATTTTAAGTTTGGCTGTTTTGAAGTCGGTTTTTTTTTGCAAGAATTATTTAATTTTCTTTTTGTTTGCATTTAAAAAAAAAAAAAATAATTGAACTTTTTTACGACTCTAACGACAACGATGTTAACCTTCAGAAACATAAAACAAAAGCAAAACAAAAAGCTCGAAGTAAAAAAAACAAGTTATTTCCGCAAACGTATCACCAAACATGATTGAAAATTAAAATCAATTGATAAAAAAATGTTTGAAAAATAAACAAAATATAAAATCACAAAATAAAGATGCAAAATCACACACTTTTCAAGCCGGCTTTAATTTTTTTTTGTTTTTGCTTTGTGTAATTTATTTACTTTTGGCATTTTGTACGAGCTTTAAAAGCGTTGAGCCCGAGCATAGTGCGTGAGAATTTTATTTTAAGACGAAAAATAACGACATGATGACTTTTCAGTTGAAAAAATGTATTTAACAAAAAAAATATACATATTTTTACACATATGTATATTAACCCTACACACATTTATTTTATTTCTGAATGACAAATTTATTTTTTAAAAAATCTTTATAGACATACATTTGTACACGCTGATAAGATTAAAAACTAATGTTTTTTAAAAGTATTTAAAAAACCATATATGAATGTATGTATGCATGTATGTATATGACTCGTTTATATGTTTAAATAATTTCGAATTCAAGTAAAACTGATTAAATGCAAGCCTTTTTACTTGAAACTTAAAAAAAACTCAAAGGCGGAAAAATAAAATTCAGATCAACACAACTGATAACAGCCGCTACCCGTGTAATATTAATAATTCGAACATTTAAAAGGACCTAAACATGTCACGGTATAAAACCAAAATCGTGAAGCATGCTGAAACGTATTTAAAGAAGCTTTAAAAAGTTGAAACCTACTAGCCCGCAACATATTCAAAGATCGTGGTTCATCAGTAAAACAAAAACAAACTTCAAGTACAAGGGCAATTTGATAACACCATGACTTTTAAACTAGTCTTCCTTAAGCTCGATACACATTCTCTCCAAACAATAAGATTTCTCAAGGCCTTTAAAATAGTCGTTTGCTACAATGATGACGGCTTTGTTTGAACCAAATTTGTTACTGCCCAGCCATTTTTCCAAATTTGAAAACAAGAAATAATCGAATCGCAAGGGAGGGTATGATGATGGGGTGGGTATCAGTTTGTAGCCAAGTTCTTGATTGAGCAGTACATTTTTCTTCACTAGATAAGGGGATTTTTGCTTTAAAACAATTATGAAACTGTCCAGAAGGTCTTAATAATATTCACCGGAAATTGTTTTAGCCTTTTCTAAGTGATCGCATGCATCCCAGAACAGGCTGATGATCCAAATTAGCTTTTCTTGGTGCACGTCAACCGCAGAAACTCACTGTTTCAGTTCTTCTTTGGTTTCTGGTGTGATGTGATGTATTAAAACGCTCAAACCCTGGTTCGGATTGCGATTGGTCAGGCGGACATCGTCGAGTGTCAGCAATTGTCTCATGCAAAATATGATATGAACGCTTAGTTGATGATGTCTTCAGCTTCAGAAATCTCACTCACTCTCATTCTCCGGTCGTCCAACATCAATTTATTGATATTATCGAAAATTTTTGGCGTCATTTTGCTGATTGGTAGTGAGCTAGTCTATCAGTCTGGGGGTTGCCGATGCGATCCCACCCAAAGACTCTGGGTGTGTTCTACAGAGAAGGAAAGCTCACAGGTAGTTGTTTAAAAGAAGAAAAAATAACGATGTTGTCTGCTTTCAATCAAAAGAAAGTAGTACACGTAGTTTGTACACGTATTTTCGGCAGTAGTCATGTAATAGCTAACAGTTAACGTAACGGTAGAAGTGTTGCATTGAAAGTTACTGCGCTGGAATACAAAAGGTCATGGAATTATCCAACTGTCCACATATTTATTTTGGATATCCAAATATACCGTGCATGGCATAAAAATGCAACGCTGGGGAAAAAATGCATCACCGGCCTCTCTGATCTTTGTTATTATTTTTTTTTTTTGCAAAATACCGGATGTTTATTTTAGGCTGTTTGTTTAGGGTATATATTATTACAACATTCTGTTTTAGTTTCTATTATTCTTATTTCTTATATTTACTGAGAAGAGCAAGGTAATGAAAAAGTGCCCGAGAGCTAAGAAGAATGTATATGAAACTCTGCTGCGACTATCTATTATTGTTTTTAGCAGTTTACGACTTGATGACGACAGTTTAGGTTAGGTGAGGTTAAGAGGATCACGGGTATAGATTCACAACACCATTATTGATCCATAGTGACTCCTCTGATATTCTTTACTGCTCATAGCTTTGTTCTAATTAATACCCCTAAGTAGTCCCGTTAACCTTGTAAATTTTGCAGTTAGCATAGCTTCCACACCCTTCCTCCAAATTCTGAACGAAAAAAGAGCCAAAACATTTATTACGTGTGTGATAACGCATTGACAAAGACAGTGGAATGTGTTTCCTCTTCCTCTCCACACCATCTGCAGTGGGTATGTGTCCTCACAACTGACACTTATGTCCAAATCAGGTCCAGCTTTTCAATGTGTGTGTGTAAAAGTATACAGTTGCCAGAAACAAAAATTTTGAAGTATAGACACAAATATAATTTCACAACAGAATTTAAAAAATATTCAGAAACAAATATTGTAAGTGTGGATGGGAACAATCAGTAAAAGTTGATCAATTATTGTGTGTTGAAATAAAGCCAGGTAGCGTTCGTTCCAATCGGTTGAAATCGCGCAGCAGCATGCGTAAAATGTGAAGTAAATTTTCATGCACATTTTATTTTTCTCCGTTATAAAAAAAAAATTAGTAAAGAAACCAGAATAATGATATTTTTCAACCGGCTACAATTACACTATGGAACAAATTCAAGTTAGCAAAAGTTAGGTCGATTGTGAGAGTGAGGGGGGAAAATAGAGTCTAAATTAGAAGACCCGTATCGCGGCGTTTGTTTATGTTAGTTCGATTTTTCTAATTTAGTCTCTATTTTCACCCCTCACTGTCCGAATAGACCTAACTTTTGCTAACTTGAATTTGTTCCACAGAGTAATTGTTATGAAAGCGAAATGGTTAAAATAGAATCATTGATTGCAAGTCATGTATGTGGCATTAGATGAGAACTCACCAGCAATAGGCACCAAAGCAGGATATAAACCATAAGAAGTGATTTTGTATCATGACTTTTGATCAAAATATTTTTCCTTTCATTTATTAGTCGTTTCCATAACTGACACAATGTTTGGCTAGCAGCCATTCCGGTCTTGTCGATCGTTTCAAAAATGAAGATTTTTTCAAGACTGAATTCGTAGAATATAACAAAATATTGGCTGGCGATATAATGAAGAAAAGAAAATTATTTTCAGCGTGCAACAATTAATTATTTGCTAAACTTTTTTATAAAAAAAAGTCAAAAATATTAGGAACTGCATCGGCCGGGAATCGAACCCGGGCCGCCCGCGTGGCAGGCGAGCATTCTACCACTGAACCACCGATGCTACTTGCAGAAATTATTTTTTCATCGGATCTGATTTTAGGAGCATTTTAAATGAAAACCAATGAAGGAGCACTTACTTCATTTTTGACTTTTATTTTAAAAAATTAACGATATTAAAATATAAGAAATATGTATGCATGTATGTAAGTTAGAGTAAATCGATTTGCATGGATGTAAAAGAAATTATTTTGCGAGAAATTCTAAGCAGCTTTGCCCTAGAAAAAAATACATATGTAGGCCTAAAATGAATGTCGTACTTGCGGAAAAAATCGACCCCCTAATTTATATGAATTTATTTTTTGTTTGTAGGTATAATGAAAAATTTAATTTAATTTTAAATTACTTCACGACAACAACAAAAACTCTTTAAAGATTTTCAATTGCTGATGATCTTTGACACGGTATTATGCCATTCCTTTTCAATCACATAAACATCTTTTTGATGTGACATTTATGAAGAATTCTTTTTTTGATTTGTATTTAGCAACCTAGATTTTGTTTAAATTTATTTTTATTTTTTAACTTAATCTTTCATTCGTAAAAGGTCTTTAGAAAGGCTCTTGATGTTAGTTGGATGTGTACGAGTACAATACCAATAAGTTTTTTTTTAAGGCAACAAGTTGTAAAGCATCATAATGCAGCCAATTTGACAATTAATTTGTTTATGTGAATGTATGAATTTACACAGTTGTTACAATTTGTAGGTCATGAAACAGATGTATGGCTTAAAATACGTGATACAATTATTAAGATGTTCTTGTTTGCTTTTTGTTTTTCGCTGTACATGATTTTAAAATGACTTAAAAGACGCAAAAATTTTAACTTTATATTTAAAAGGTTTATATTATACGAGGTGAGGTTAATTAATTACAAAAATTAAAAAACACATTTTAGCAGGTAATTCCTTTTTATTATCTAGCGTGATAAACTTCATTCAGCGCTTTATTAATTTTGTATGTCTTTCACATAGTACAACTTCAGACACGAAGCTTTTTTTTGCCAAACAAAATCTTTTATTAAATTAGTTGCAAGAAAAAGTCATTGAGAGCAAACTCAATTTTAATTATGTTTTTTTGCCAACGAAACTGTACCATAGAAATATTTATGTATAATTATATTGATGGAAGATCACTTTTGTGCTGAATTTTAATGTTTTACTTTATTTTTTGCTTAATTACGCTATTAACGTTAATTAAGTGCCTAATTACCTGATGCAACTTTTGTCGCTGCAACTATTCTCTTTTCTTCTCTAACATTGCATTTGTGTTTATGTCAAGAAATTTTTGTTGCAGTAATTTATAAGGATATACACATGTGTGTACATCCATACAAAAACGAATTTCAAGAGTTCCTGCGTATGCATACCCCTTTTAATTCCTCTCTCCCCTCTCGCCATCTAAGTAAGAATGGCATCGAAAACAGTTGCATAGTGTTAAAGGGCACTAATGTTTTCTAATTATTGTTTTGCTTAATAAAAACTGTCGCCATTAACCGACCAGACGATTTTTCTTATTTCGAAACGTATCCATGGCATTGACCTTTGTTGGCTTTAGATATGGCGGTGAATTTGTATGGCATTACTATCACTAGTATTTTTACGGAAAATCTTCAAAAATTGCCACGGAGTTCTTTTTTATGCCTTCACAAGCGAAATCGTTATTTGGAGGAGTTTGTTTGTGACACGGTTGGGAGGGCAATGGGGATATAACATCTGCCACAAAGGTAGCTGTTGGTGTAAACGTTTTTGTGTTGTTTGGTTTTATTTGAGTGAGTATTTTGTTGTTGAATTTGTTGGAATATGTTGACCGTCAAAGAAAATAGTAAGAAAACTCACTGGTGTTTACATACATATGTATATGGCTGTAGCCTTTTGAGATATTCCTATACAAATTTTCTAGACGTTTGGTTCAGTTGGGTTACATAAACAGCACATAGGTATTTTTAATTACATCTTATTTGATTTTGTAAGTAAACCTCGTACACCATCACATTTTTAAAAGTCATAACAACATATTGTTGTAGTTTAGCAATTTATTAAAATGCAAATTATTATTACACTTAAAAGCATTATTTATTATTAAAAAAAAAACTCTTAACATAAATAAAAGGCGCTTCACCTCCAACAAAATATTCAAAAACGTGTAAATAATAGACACTTTGGTGTTTAATAAAGCCCTAATAGGAAATTATTAGCGAGCGTATTTGGTTAATAATTTCAAGCCTTTATAACATAATAAAAATTGTGGCATTTTCATTAGAAAATTTTGAAAAGATATGTATTGGATATTTTTAATAAAAATATCAATGCATCGGCCGGGAATCGAACCCGGGCCGCCCGCGTGGCAGGCGAGCATTCTACCACTGAACCACCGATGCTTGTGTCAAACCTGTGATTAATAAATCATAATTCATAGTCTTTATTATTTGAATTCTTGGCTTAAAACCAAGTTATATGGAAAAATCTAAGCGTATATTTAAAGGATGGCTGTGTTATTTATACATTTGAAAGCTTCCGCCAAGGCGTGTTTATTAAGGAAAAACACAATTGTATATAGAACTGAGAAGTGTAATAGAAGATCGGAACTAAATTGTTGATAATTTAATAATGCTGGTGTGTAAAATACAATTTTCCCATTTTTTCTTTGAAATTAATCACCTAATTTGTAAAATTAATATTCTTTCAAATTAGAAAGAATAAAACGAAGTTAAGCCTGAGTTTAAAAATTCATTTGTATAATTTAACAAAACTTTAGTTTCCCTTAATGCTTAAAAGGTTTTTAAGAGCATTCAAAATCAGGCTAACTAAGTATAAAAATTTTGTGAGTACACAAAAAAATACCAACTTTAATCATAACTGTTTCATTGTAGGACAACAAGTCTGAGAATAACATGGGTTAATAGGTTTTTAAATAGAGTGCAGAGGTTTCAAGAAAACTACCCCCTCCCTATTATGCCCAAATTTCATTTTGATATGTCAAACCGTCTTCACAATAATAGTGGCATACACACCCACTCACCCACAGACATCATTGCGAACATAGTCAAACAAGATTCAGGAGATCTTAGAACGTATAAATCCGTTGAAATCCCGACCTCGATTTTTTCTATTCCCTCTAAATTGTCAAATTTACTTACATCTTCGTAAAATTTGACGAATAGCATTTCTGTTTCTTATTACTTTATTTAAAACAATACATAGGCATTTAATATTAAAACAGTAATCAATTTTGAAAAATTAGTTTTTATTGGCTTTTTAAATCGTCTAATCTAATCTGCGTCGTGTGCCAACATTTCTCAACCATTTACATAAATTAATAGAACTAATTTTATTAGTATTTAATGCAAAATATCGCTTATTTATGATAATTTTAATATTGGTTTTAATGACAATATTAATTTTAAAAACGGCATAAATATAAATTCTTTTTTCCATAAAATTAACAAATAAAGAACTTACGTTGATACCTTTAAAACTTTTGTATTTAAACAGAATACCTCGCTCATTCATTACACAAATTTGGCAAAATTACAAACAGTATTTAAATTTCCAGTCAGTGATGAATTTTTTTAAAGATTGTGTTAAACAAGTTACAGTGCTGTAGACTTGGGTAGTTCACGAACGAACTAGTTCAATTAAACTCTTTGAACTAGTTCGTTCAATGTTGATCTAAATGAACTAGTTCAAATTTGTATGTCTACCTAATTCAATTGCTTTTTGTTTGAACTGTTAAACAAAATGAACTAAAATGTAGGTATTACCGTGTACTGATGTTTATTTATTTATTTTTTTTTTTTTTTTTTTTTTTTGATAACAATGTACAACTGCCACATTAACCATTTCAAGAACGTATGAATTTATTATTTTTAAAAATTATTTGCTATATGATCTTTTAATAAAAGATATTTTCTAAAAATTACAAGAGAACCACTGGTTGCTAAAAAAGTAGTTCAGAACACAATTCCTATTTCAAAAGTAAAACTTTGATCTAAAATGACCGATCACTAAAATGAACCATAATGCACAAGTCTACAGTGCTGTATTCAATTCAAAAATTAGTTTATACATTGGTTTTATTTGAATACTGTGTGAGGAAATACGAATTAAAAAGACGTTGATATGTACACAGAACAAAAACTGCCTGATAGAATTAAAAAGATGTTCTCTATGAAATATTTTTAGGCTAAGGGGTATCCCAGCAGAAAGAAGATTTTTTAAAAAGATTCCTTATTATTTTCATTATTATTATTTTTTGTTGGCTGGTTTTGCCTAAAAAAATTAATTCGCTTTAATTGATATAAAAGCAAAATGTAAAATAAAAGCTGTGTTCGCCTAGTTTCAAAGCAGAAACTTCCAACATTTATAAAAAAAAATTTAAGGAATTATTTTTTTTGCACATCTAATAATATTGGGAATGAGGATCCCTAAAAATGTCAAAACGATCTGCAATGAAGATAAAAATTAAACAAAAATTGAATAAATATCAAGCTTTAAAAGGATTTGCAGGGCCGAGGTACCCAACATAACGCCACCCCTGGCAAGTGGATGGTACCCACCGTCAAAACTTAAGCTGAGATACTCCTCTGCTATGCTTATGCCAAATGAATGGAAATTGGATCAATTGGCCTCGCCCTTTACAAATAGCTGAGTTATTTACAAAACAATTTGATTCTGCCCCACTGTGCACTGTTTTTTTCTGTGTAGTTGCGAAATTTTAAGATATTTCTTAAACATTCAAGCTTGTCTTATTGATTATTTACCCTAAGGTTGATATAAAGAAGGTTCAAGAGTTTTTTTTTAATTTTATTATTTTTCTTCTATTTTTTCTTCATTTTATTACAAAACTGTTATTTAAATTAAAATCTTGTGATTGTATAAACAAAATAATTTTTAAATAACATTCATATTTTTTCTTTATATCTTTCAAGATTTGGTGGACTGCTCTATCGGTGGCCTTAGGTTTGGATGTACGTGGAGATTTAATAAAGGGTGTGCCTTGTGTAAAACGTCATCATCAGCTGTTTTGTCCTACAGCCGGCAATAGCTATCCCATGTAGGTACTAATTTTAATCAATAAATTATTTCAAATTTTGATTTGGTTAAACTTAAAGTACCAATTAAAGAGTGTTAACCTACTAAAAATTATCTCACACGGTTTAACAAGTTTTCTCGAAAGCCTATTGTTATAAAAAATACCAGAAAAGTAATTTTTACTGTTTGTTGCACAGAGTTTACAAACTTTATATTTTAATGTAACAAAAGGCAAAAAAAATAAATGTCAAAAACATTTACTCTCAGTGTTGATACAAAAAATAAATACTGACCTACTAATACTTTCAAGGCTCATAAAAAGCAAACATCAATTTTATTCTAATATTTAGCAATTATAATTTACTAGAAATTAAAAACAAAACCAAAATAACATGAATACAAGTTCGACTAACAAACATAGAGAGATAGAGAGAGAGAGAGAGAGAGAGAGAGAGACAGAGACGAAGAGAGTAATTTAAAAGTTCTTTAACCTATCACTTTAATACGTCAAAGCAAGAAACCTGTCAATTACGTTAATAATTTTATTTGAAAGTTTAATTTGCATTTCGAATATTTTTTAACTGAGGACAGGTTTTTTTGCATAATACCAGTCATTTACTAAATAATAATAACAACGTTCTAGACATTGAAATTAAGTAAGCAAAAAGTTTTGTAATATTTAAAACAGGAAAAGAGGCTGGTATCTGATGAATAATTAATAAAAACGGAAATAAATTTAAGAATATGAGGGACTTTCCGTTGATACTCAAATACAAATTACTTTATTATTAGGTTCTTAAATGGCTATTTTTAGAAGCCCGGGTAGCTCAGTCGGTAGAGCATTGGACTTTTAATCCAAGGGTCCAGGGTTCAAGTCCCTGCTCGGGCGAGTGTACATTTACTTTTTTTATATAATTTCGGCACAATTTTAATTTTTTTAATTTTACAAATTGCTAAGAAAAGTCAGTTTATTACAGCCTTAGAAAAACCCCCAACTCAATAATAGTGGTTCAGCCGTTAAAGCATTATACAAAAATACATGCATCACTTAACATTTAATTTTACTGATGCAACGCAACGAATTATTTACGAACACACCCAGCTTTTCTTCGAAATTGTTATAAAAAGTTTAGAATTAAAAAATTTAAAGAATTAATGAAGGCGAAGCTAATAATATCCTTCAAATCATGAATATGGGACAGCGACTAAAAAAGTTTATAAACAGAAAAAATAAACTTTATTGCATCGGCCGGGAATCGAACCCGGGCCGCCCGCGTGGCAGGCGAGCATTCTACCACTGAACCACCGATGCCTGTATAACGGTATTTTTTTAGTATGTATGCCGTTTATCAAAAATTAAGTGGATATCCAAATTTTGTTAAAGTTGTTATTAAATTCCATTTCTGTATTTTTATTAAAATATTTAATAGTTTTTATATTTATTTCAAAAAGTGATCAAGTGTATAGTGTTGCTTTTAATAAGAGCTTATAATTTTTAAGAATTATAAGCTCTTAGAATGGGACCCTGAATTAAAATTTTTTATGGGGAAGAAGCGTAAAAAGTCTTTTAATAAAATTTTTCTATAAAGTATAATAAAAGTAGCTAACTAATTTTAACTATAATTTATTTTACATAATCATAAACAAAGAAGTATGTAATTATTTCAAACGAAAGCAATTGTTTAAAAAATCTACAAACGAAAATTATTTCCTAATAACTTACTATAAATGTTCTTAACAAATAAAAATATAATACACATTAAGAAAGAAGCAGGGTCTAAAAAAAACCTATAAGCCCGGGTAGCTCAGTCGGTAGAGCATTGGACTTTTAATCCAAGGGTCCAGGGTTCAAGTCCCTGCTCGGGCGGATTTCTCTTTTAATTTAAACTCACAAAAAACTTTATTTATATTATATGTAAATTTTATATGTTAAATTTTATTGACTACTTTTTACTACTTACTTGTTTTTATAAAATTTATTATAATTAGCCAATTCACTACGTCTGCTATTGTGTTCTATTGTCCTATTGTCATAAATATTTATGACTGTCATAAAAATGTTCTTGGTATTTCTCATTAAAAAATATTATATGACAATAGTACTTTGAAACCTATGTTTTCTCATCGTGCTATTGAATTCAGGGATGCCACACTCATATTTCTGCGTTGTTTGTTTGGAAAAGTTGGCATGATTGATTTTATTATATGTTTTCTGTTGTTTATGAAATTTCTTTGTAGTCGTATGACGTTTATTGAAATACACAATGGCTGACATATGACAGGTCGTTCACAGTAGTGCTATTTGACCCTAAATAGCACTTTAGGATTTAGGAATTTAGCAGACATAGTGAATTGGCTAAATATGTATGCATATTTATATTGTTAATATGTTAGGTTACAAATCATGAAAAACTAAAATAAATTAACACTGCATCGGCCGGGAATCGAACCCGGGCCGCCCGCGTGGCAGGCGAGCATTCTACCACTGAACCACCGATGCCTGAATAACGGCATTTTGGTTCATGGATACGTGTTTTTAATTATATCATTTTAAGATGTCTAATATTATTGATTTCTTTTTCAATTAAAATAAACAATTTTGACCTGTTGCTTTCAATAATATTTATATATTATATACTTACATATATAATAATATTTTAAAATATTAATGATCCCAAAGTTTTAAAACAAAATATTAACTACCTTCAAACATGGGAACATCAACATTATAAAGCTAACTTCAGAAAATATATGTATGTATGTTATGTACATATGTATATTTAATAAACGAGTAAGTAGATATTATTACAACACAGGAACACAGTTTTGAACGATTTTGATGTTCGCACAAAAATGCGCACATATCATTAAAAACAAACAAAAGCAATTAAAGAATTTACAAATGAGAATTATTTCCTTACAATTTACTACTTACGTACTTAGTGAATGTGACGTCTATTAAAGATACTAAGCTGTCCCACACATTTTATAAGCCCGGGTAGCTCAGTCGGTAGAGCATTGGACTTTTAATCCAAGGGTCCAGGGTTCAAGTCCCTGCTCGGGCGAATTGTTTTTATGTTATTTTTCCAAAAAATTTAATTGTAATCAGAAATTATATAATATAATTGTTGTACAAAGGTAAATTATATAGATATCATAAAAAATAAAAATTAATCTTGCTGCATCGGCCGGGAATCGAACCCGGGCCGCCCGCGTGGCAGGCGAGCATTCTACCACTGAACCACCGATGCCTGAATAACGGTATTTTTAAAGGCAAATATTTAAAAATTACAATAATACACAATTTTCATAGGAATTAAATTTGAACAAAAAGAAGTAAAAAAATAAAGGTTTTAAGATCTAAGGTTAGAAGAGAATGGCCAGTTACTTTTTTCTCAATATCTGTCAATTTATTTTAGCCAAATATACCAAAGTAATCATTTTTTGTAATGTCAGGCGTTATCATGATTTAATCCTTTAAATTTAAAGTTGTGGAGACCAAAAATTTGACGGCTTTCCGTCGCTCTTCGCTCTGTATGCCTGTATAACAGATATCACTGATCCATCTTTGCGTATAATAAAAGTGTAGCAGGACCATTTCTGTACATGAAATATTTTTTTGAAAATTTTGTTGCTGGTGAATTTAGTAATTGAAATGGAATACAAAACAGCAATTTTTGGAATTTTTGTCTGTCTGTCTGTCTGTCCGTCTGTATGTCTGTGTTTGCATCACGTAAAAAACGACTGGATAAAAATCGAAAATAAGCAATTTTATCAATTTAAATGTACTGCAGACTTGACAGAATCTTTTATTTTTGAAAGCAGGATATTTTAAACACTATTTACAGATATCTACAATAATATTAGATCTTTATATAAATATTAGATTTTTAGGTATCCAGGTTACCTCTATGTAAAGAAAATAAAATATATAAGTCATATATACAAGTGAGATGCTAAAACTTGCACGTCCACGACATGGCAGGCACAGCTAGTTGATCAGGAAACTTTCAAACGAGAATAAGCGCTGTTAGAAAAAATAGTTGTTTAAATATGTTAAGACATATAGAAAACATTAACATGGGCTTTCTGCACTTAACACTAACATGATGTTAATGTTTACCATATAATGTCTAATGTAGATGGGGGGTTAGGATAAATTGGTAGTCTTTGAGAAGAATGTGGTATTAAAATCATAATTAAAAAACAACACACAATTGAAATTATTAAAAGAAAATTATTTGTTAATGAAATATTGGCTTTCAATTATTAACAACCCAAATTGTAATGATATCAAAATACAAGCTTTTTATTTCTGTTGCAATAAAGAGCAACTGCCAACAAAGTTCAAGTGTGTTTTGATTAATGTTTCAAATACGAAATAAAATGTATCAAATCTATAGTTTGGTTTCACATACATACATACATATGTATGTACATATATGTATTTACAACATATTTAATTCATTCATTTATAAAAATTCGATTTCTGATGAAATTTGTTTGATCTAAATGTTATAAAAAATGCATTTTATGAAATAAACATATTTTGGTTTATCGTACACCTCATTAATGATTTATGATAGGAAACTTGATAAACCTACACTAATTAACTACATTACGTCTACTACAGAAACTTGAATAAGAATGAGTAATTCTAGACAACTACATATTTTTAAATATTTATTATTTCATAATTATTCAAATTGCAGAGATAAAATTGAACGATTTATTGACGATAATAAGGCCTTAATGAGACGTATGTATGGCGATTTCGAAATGGTCATGAATGATGGTGGACCGCGCCAACAAACGAAAAAACGCAAACGAAGATTTATAGATGAACCAGATATTTTTCTACCACCGGGCGTTTTTCCTACATTTGTAGCCGACGACAAGGTAGAGTCTCATTCCGAAGAGCAGGGCGAAAGTTACTTTGGTAAACTACGCAATAAGCGACAAACGAATCAAGGCAATCGTAATGCTAAACAAAATGCCCAGGGTTCAACATCAACGGGAAGGTAATGTTATGCAACAATGTCTTTATTGTTGGGAAAGTTAAAGGTTGTTTTTTTTCTTTTGTTTCATCAACAGGTTAGATGCTTGTGAATCAAAAATTGAAATAGTAACGCCCTATTGGGCCTCAAACTCAGCTGGTAAAATAAGAGCCATTGTCAATACTCAGCATTTTGAGCAGGCAATACATCAGGAAATATGCTCGTAAGTTTGAATATTTAACAATAACCAAGAAAGATTAAATAAAACAAAATTCAGATTATTGAAGCCATGCCAAAATCAAATATAATTTTATGTTTAATCAGTAACTTTTTACCCGTCGTTCCTGGGTCCGTTTTTAGGGTCTTTCTAAGCAACGGTAAAGTGGTCTGTCTACCGATTTAAACCGTTTCCACTTAAGACAAAAGACACAATTTTTTAAACTAAATGAGTTAAAAGATCTGCTTAGACCTCATTACCAGGTTAAGGCCCATTATTATAACTTGCCTTTAGCTAAATTTAGGATGTTCTTGGAGCGATAAGTAGATTTTCGTTATAATAATGAGGATAATGCTCATTGCTATAACTTGTCCTTATAGTACGTGATAGTTAAAAGTGGTTTTTAGCTTACTTTTAATAACGAAAAACTATTTATCGCTTCAACAAAATCCTAGCTTTAGCTAAAGGCAAGTTATAATAATGGGCCTAAATCTATTAAGTCTGCTACCAAAAGTATACAAAGAAAAAATTATTGAAAATGAGTTCAGATTACATTAGGGTGGTACGAAAAAAAATATATTTTTTTTTAAAATCAATTTGTAATAGTGATAAAAAGTTGCTGTTTATATTGTTAAATCAATTGTATTGTATTGTAGATGTTGAACGCGACTGGAGTAGGGTAAGAGCTGCCGCAAATCCAAACCACAGATTCAAATGTATTGCTATTTTAGCAAATTTCAATTCATTTGGATCTATTATTATAGAAATAAAAGGAGACATTATTATAGAAATAAAAGAAGACATTCTAAGTACCTCAAATAAGTTTTAGTCAAAGAAACACCTTTTTTTTAAAATTGGTCCAATTGTATAAAAATTACCGTTTTCCCCCTTTTCATTCCTCAGACTCCGAGTTTTAAAATCGAATAGGAATATATAAGGGTGAATGAATCTATGTTTCATCTTTAATTTACACGGCGTGTGTTTGTCATATGACTTGTCAGTTTGATAACCCATATGTAATTTCATGTGTTTGTCAAAATTTTCATTTTACATACGGTTTATAATTTTTGCTTTCAAACGTACATGTGTAATTACATCTGACATAACCTATAATATATAATTTTTCCGCCACACAGTTTTGTATTGCCAACCACAGCTGATGCAAATGTGCAAACGTAGTGATTTTGCCACGCTATTAGTGCTTTTGGTACCACAAAAAAAACCTAAAGTAGCAAAATATCAAGTTGGCATTACAGGATGTCAGATGCTTTGTCATATCAAAATAGAACACGATCTAAATGAAAAATGTCATATGTATTGTATACATGGAAAATACACATGTCATGTTTGAAAAGGTTTAACCGACGTATATAGAATTTACACATGGAAAAGTGACAAGTCATATGACAAATACACGCCGCGTAAAAGCACTTTAAGGAATTAAAATGTCTTTATAAAATTACATATCGATGGTCTCAAGTAGAAAGGCCCAAACTCGTTTGAGTTTTTCAGTGATCCCAGCACATTTCATATACATACACGTCGTCGCAAAAATTTATTGCAAAAGTGTAAAAATAACACTTTGAAAATTACATTCTGATTATTAGAATTACTATTATGGTTTTACCTTCTCCTGTAAAGTTACAATTATTTGAGTTAGAGCCGTTCAAGTTGAGACCAACGATAAGTAGAAAGCATTAAGAATTGAAAACAATGTGGATAAATTTTAAACGACAGCTTGCCAAATTTCGGGGAACCCCTTACTAAATAGCGCTGCGTCAACGCGTTGAATTATAAAAATCCGTGAATTGTAATCCATTGCAGCGTTAAGGCGAGGAGTTAGAGAATGCAATGTGCTGATTGAGGTTGGCCTGTGCAACGGTTTTTTTTCGGAAGTCATGGAGAAAATCTATTTTGAGTGACCAACTAGTTAGCTGAGGTTTTGGACATAAGACGTGGTTAACTGTCTTTAATGTTGCATGAAAAATTTGTTATTAAAATTCTATCGGCAAAACGAGTACCTCCATTCTCGATCAGAATCAAGAATTAACGCAATAGTGTTACGGACTCTGTAAAGTCGAATAAAAAGCCTTTTTTTTAAACCTTACACAAACGCAATAAAGTTAGGCAAACGACTGGTGGAAGGTATCTAGTTAAAAGAAGATTAACTTGAAAATAAAAAAACGATCAACTCCAAAAAATGTGTTTTTTAAGTTTTCGTATAGACTTATTGACTTTGTTTACTTAAAGATTTTCTAATATTCAGAAATTAGAAAGTTATTATGAACTTATTAAGATCAATTTTTCTGTACAATGGCATTCAATAGTGCTGGCAAAGTATTGAGTAGTGGGTACCGAGTACTCGATACTTGATCATTTTTTTTGCCTACTCAAAACACAAAAGTAGGTAATCGATACTTTAACGGTAGTATTTTTTGAAATAAATTTATAAAAATATTTGCCAACTACGACGATAAATTTCCTTTGTTAGTATATAAACGAAAGTATTGAGTACCCAATTGAAAAGTATGGAGTTGTATCGAGTAAATGAAAGTAGTAAAATTTGCCAGCACTAGCATTCAATATCCATTTCTTGGCTTTTCCGATTGTCAAAGCAGTCGATATAAAATGAACAATTCAGGAAAAATCTTCATATCTTTCGTAAAATTATCGATTTTGTTGCAAAGTCTATTGATATGTAATTTAAGGGCTAAATTCATAAAAATAATTTTGATTTTTAAAAGGTTTATAAGACAATTTTTCATATAAAATTGTTTATTAAACCTTTCATAAACCTAAAATATTTTTTATGAATATGGGCATATTATATGGCCCTAAACATAAAGCGCCATATTCAAAAATAGTTTATTGAACATTTTTTTTTCTGAAAAATTATTTTTTCATAAATCAAAAATTATTTTTATGAATTTAGCTTATTTTTTACAACTAAAACATTAATAATATATTTCATAATTTTTTTCTTTTTAAACAGAAAAGCTCAAACGCCACGCTGTCAAGGTGAATGTGGTTGTGAGCAGAAATACAAATGGCATCGTTTATTATCCTACGATCCCGATAATGATTGTAAGGGAATTTTCATGGATTGGTTTTTGTTTCCATCATGCTGCGTGTGTAGATGCAATCCATAAAACTCAAATCACAACAACTACAAACAAACATTTAAATCATAGTGACATTTTAATAGACTTAAAATTAATAGAATTTAAGAAATTTTTATAAAAAAATAAGTGCTATATTTCAGTTTTAAAATGTTTCCTTAATAAGTTAAAGTTGATATTTGTATTAAGGCTAAATTGTTTATTAAAAAACAGACACAATGTATTTTAGTTCAGTAAGATAAATTCAATTGTTAAAAAAACAAAAAAACGATAAAATAAATTGTAACACAATTCCAAAACAAGAATTCTAAAATAATTGTTTAGATTAAGTTATTTGAAATCCTAATAACAAAGTGTGTAACGAGTATTTTTCAGTTCAAGATTTCTTAGAATATATTAATCTGATGAATGTATTTTAATTATGCTGTAAGAATTTAAGAATAAATTTATATAAATTGTGCTGCTAGTTTTACTACTTTTTTCTAATTCCTCGATCAGAAGTTAGGAAAATATTATTCACTTCCTGTTTCCATTTGGCATATTTGACACTCACAAAAAGAAGTAGTGAAAGTCCAATTAACTGGTAGATGCCCGGGTAGCTCAGTCGGTAGAGCATTGGACTTTTAATCCAAGGGTCCAGGGTTCAAGTCCCTGCTCGGGCGGCAAATACTTATTTTATTTGAAATTTTGCAAAATTTATTCGACGTTAAAATAACGTGAGCTACGTCAAAGTTATATCTTTATCGAGAGGAAAAGATTTTAATTTTTAATTCAATGTTTACATTTTAAAAACCTTATCGCTATAAAAGTAGGGGTGACCCCATAAATAGGTCATATTTGCATATATAACCTTATCTTTTGAGAGTGTGATTACTATGGCCGCCTAACAAGTAATAAAACCATAAAATTTATTTATATTTTTTACCATATGTATGTTTTTTGAGGGCTGAAACAAATAGAAAAAGTAGAACAATTTGGTGCTTTTCAATTTCAATATTGCGCTATGACGCTGAACCATACATGTTCTGACTCGAATATTGTTTACTAAGTCCCGGCTTACATTATGCAACTTTTGTCGCTGCAATCTTTCTCGTTTCTTCTTTAATATTACATTTGTGTTTATATCGTGCAATTTTTGTTGCAGCAATTTGTATGGATGGTATACATTTGTTTAAATTTTAAACTTCAAAATTAAAACTAGGAATGAGAGAACAAAATGAATTTCTAGAGTACATTAAAATTCATACAGTAGTTTTTACGTAATGCGAACACAGACAGACAAAAATTCCAAAAATTGCTGTTTTGTATTCCATTTCGATTAATATCTTCACTAACCAGCAAAAATAATTTTAAAAAATATTTCGTGTACAGAAAAGGTCCTGTTACAGTTTCAAAACTGTCAAAATTTTATAAATAAATGCGCAAGTGTTTCTTTTTTAAGAGGATTATTTTGAAACTATGGCTGGCTCTGATGTAGCGTATTCTGGCAATCTAAAATTCGACCACTTTTTCAAACAATTGGGCGCATATTACGGCAATTCTTCAACACAATGTTGCACCAAATATTAATTTTTCCAAAAGTAGCGATGATTGTAAAATATCTGGGGGACTTATTCTACTTCATTCAGACTAGCCAATTTTTACTTGCTATTGATCTGAATATTGCGAAAAACCATTTCCACGATTTAAGAAAAAAATAAAAACGCCATATTTTGAAAGTATTAGAATTGAAAATATTAGAATTGTCAGATCTTGTCGAAATGTCGAAAAATACACCTTAAACAAACTCTTCTTATTAGATTCTGTGCAGTTTTTGGCTCACACACATGCATATATTTGTTTAGTCAATTCTCTCTCAGTTTGTTTGCTTACAATTTATTTATGTTTAAAATGCAAAAGACAACAAGATTAGATTTTGTTTCTCCATCTAAAATGACTGCATAAAATTTCATATAGTATACATATATAAGCAAATAGTATATGTATAAGCCAATGAAGAAATTAAAAAACTACGATCATCTTAGATTTACTACTATTAACACTAAAAAAAGCCAATTGCACCGGCCGGGAATCGAACCCGGGCCGATGCAATTGACTTTTTTTTGCTTTATTTAAATTAAATAAACTAGAGTTTGCCCTGTGGTCGAAATTCGACCAAATTAATTGTTGTAAACTTTTTATATATTTTTCAGAAGTAATGGGTGATTTTTTTGAGGTTAGGATTTTCATGCATTAGTATTTGACAGATCACGTGAGATTTCAGACATGGTGCCAAAGAGAAAGATGCTCAGTATGCTTTGACATTTCATCATGAATAGACTTACTAACGAGCAACGCTTTGGTGTGGTTTGTACGCTGGTGGAATCATTGGACCGTATTTTTTCAAAAATGCTGTTGGACGCAACGTTACGGTGAATGGCGATCGCTATCGTTCGATGCTAACAAACTTTTTGTTGCCAAAAATGGAACAACTGAACTTGGTTGACATGTGGTTTCAACAAGATGGCGCTACATGCCACACAGCTCGCGATTCTATGGCCATTTTGAGGGAAAACTTCGGAGAACAATTCATCTCAAGAAATGGACCGGTAAGTTGGCCACCAAGATCATGCGATTTGACGCCTTTAGACTATTTTTTGTGGGGCTACGTCAAGTCTAAAGTCTTTGGAAGACAACATTTCCGAAGAAATTCGGGCTATTCCGGCCGAAATGCTCGAAAAAGTTGCCCAAAATTGGACTTTCCGAATGGACCACCTAAGACGCAGCCGCGGTCAACATTTAAATGAAATTATCTTCAAAAAGTAAATGTCATGGACCAATCTAACGTTTCAAATAAAGAACCGATGAGATTTTGCAAATTTTATGCGTTTTTTTTTAAGAAAAAAGTTCTCAAGCTCTTAAAAAATCACTCGTTACATACAACGATGGAAAGAAGAATAGAATGAACAAATAAAAAAAGGTTTTCCTTCTGAGTGTTTACGGAGTTGCCAAGCCAATTTTTTTTTAGTAAATTAAGAGACAAAGAGGCTTTATAATTGGCTAATATTCCCAACTGTTTTTAACTATCTTAGACACAAAAATATAGAAGAAAAAATACATTCTGCACTGCTTCTACTGACAATCTATCAAAGAAAAACAAATCAAGCGAATACGTTGAGTTTAAGTCAGTTAAACTGGTTTTTGACTTCTTTCACTTGCCTATTTATATAAAGATTTGTTAAACTGAATAAAAACTAAAACTATGGAATAATATTTTTGGTTTTAAAGTACACCCAATTCTGTTTTTACACGGTCTTTTTTACACGGTTTTGATTTAACACGGTTTGAAAATAAAAAACATTATTTTTTTTACACGATTTTATTCCATTTAGAACGATTCAAAATCTTTTGGGCTTAGATTTTATTTCTAAAATTTAAGTTTTGCGAAATATTAATTAATTAATAATCATTAATTAATTCATATTGAAATGTGTTAATATTATGTGAACTATCAATGCATCTCTAAAAAAGACGTCGATAACTACATACATTCGATAGTCGATAACTACTAAATTCTTTAGAAAACAAAATTGTAAATTTAGATCGCCTTCGAAATAGAGAAGACTCAATATTTCTTGTCAACATGTTCGGTTTAAACGAAGTCACAGTAAGAAAAAATTAAAAAATTAAAATTCAATTAGGCAATCGTTGATTTCTGAAACGAAACTGTCTATTAAGTCTTCATCATACATTAAAGATGCAAATATAGGGTGCAAATACACATTACCTATACGATTTAGTAAAATGAACATGATTTCTTGATAAACAATTATTATAATTTTTGACCTTTTTAATAATTTTATAATTAAGTTTTTACGCTCTAGGTCTTTTTATAAAAATATTTCAATTTACTTTTATTTTTATATTCGATATTTCGCTACACCATTGGGTAGCATCGTCAGGAATTAAAAAATAGTTTTATAATATTTAATTTTTTCATTCAATTAATAATATTTAATTTTTTCATTCAATTAAATATTATAAAACTATTTTTTAATTCCTGACGATGCTATCCAATGGTGTAGCGAAATATCGAATATAAAAATAAAAGTAAATTGAAATATTTTTATAAAAAGACCTAGAGCGTAAAAACTTAATTATAAAATGATTTCTTGATCTTAAAAAATTCTGGTTTTTCACTAATTTAATAGATTTTAGAGATAAGGAACCAATCACCTATTTTTGTATATGATCAATGTCTTTTTTACACGGATTTTTCTGGAACCAATCTATCGTGTGAAAACAGAATTAGGTGTATTACTCTTTTACATGTTTCATAGCGTAGACAGACGACAGAGTTAGTTTACATTTAAAGCTCACTAATGTGAATTCATATTTTACCCTGACAGACGACAGTTTTATGCTAAATGCATATTATTAATTTTATTTATAATTATAATTATATACATATCGTCGCATTTCTTCTTAAACCACGTAAGCGACATTTTTTCGAAATTGACTTTTTTGGTTTTTGTGGTAGTAAATAACATTTGCCACCAGACTACATTCTCATCTTAACAAGTTTGTATAAAAACTAAATAAATCCATTTTCAAAACCTCGTAAGCGCCATACAAATGACATTTATATGCAAAATATAATGGTTTTTATATTTCAATTTGGAAATGTTAAAGTCTCAACCACTAAGTTTTTTGTATTTAAGATTAAAAAAATCATGAAAGTTGCAGGCCAATTAGAGCATTTTTAGTAAAGTTACAAGTATTTTTTTGTTTTTGATAAATACAAAAATAAATGTTTTTTTACACACAGAAATTTGCAATTTGCTGTTTGCGCCAAAACCACGTAAGCGACAGATTTGGCTACAATTAATTGTAAGTAACAAATTAAAAAAAAAAGTTTGTATACCCTTCAGATAGTCGCACAGCCATGTTTTGCAAAAAAAATTATTTTGAAAAAATTATTAAAGAAGTTATTAAGTTTTTTTCGTTTTATGAAAAACGACTTCTTGGCGCTTACGTGGTTTAAGAATAAACGCGACGATATGTATATTTTGATTAAATGGATAGAAGGAATTTCTGCCTTCTGCGTTTTGCAGCTATGCTGTTGATAAAAAATCAGCATTTATATCAAAGACAGCTGAAATTACCTTTTTTGCTCCATAATTGAAATTTTTAAATAATTTTAAACAATTTGTCATTATTTGATTGATTGTCGGCTGTGTTGCCATATTGCAATAGCTAAATTCAGTATAAATTCAGAAGTTAATTTGAATTAAGACTGTTAACAAAAAAGACTTAATTTTTGTAAATTGGACTTATCTTACTAGGTAGTGGAGTCTATACAAATACAACAATACAAGAACAACATGGCATTTTATTATTGCTTTTCAAAAAATTTTCAAAAAAAATATTTAAAAAAAAAAAAAAAAAAAAAATTGAGAAATTTTTAGGGTTCCGTACCCAAAGGGTAAAAACGCAACTTTATTGTTTTTACTACAATGTCCGTCCGTCTGTCAGCGCCTTTTATCTCTGGAACCGTAATAGGCAGTCTCTTGAAATTTCCACAGAAGGTGTATAAGTGTGGGCGCTATGGGAACCAATTCTTAAACTTAAAGGGTGTTCCGACAGTGACGTATTATTTGCGTATATTTATTTATTTCTTGAGCTGTAGGAGGCAAACTATTAAAATTTACACACTGTAATTAAATTCTGTTCATTATGTAAAGAAGTACGTACATATACCTGAAAATTAGTGGGTGTTCCGATAGTGACGTGATTTGAATGTATAATAATTTAATGTCCAAAAAATTATTTATTCCTGTACTTTTTCAACATTACTTACAGGGACTCTTTAAATTTCACTAACAATATATAGGAAAATTGAAGCCACTGTAAATCTAAACAACTTTTGTAAACATACAATCTGAACGTAAATAGCATTTCTATCATAAAAACATCAGTTTTTACTAATCTATTTTTATATAATTTCTATAATTTTCTATAATATATATAAATATAAATTTCTATAATTTATATTGTTTTCTATAATTCTTGCATTTGAATCTTGTTTAGATTTTTGTTGTCTTTCAAATAAAATTGTGGGTAAATTTAAGCTGTGAGTTTGTTTAAAATATTTATGAAAGAAAAAAATAAATCGCCCGAGCAGGGACTTGAACCCTGGACCCTTGGATTAAAAGTCCAATGCTCTACCGACTGAGCTACCCGGGCATGTATTTGTTGAATGGCTAACTTGATACTTTAAGCAAACAGCATATTTATAAAGCTTTGTTGAGTTTTCATTTTGGTTGATGACTTTGCTAACAACAAATTTAACTTCGAAAAAAGCACTTTTGTACTAAAAGTTCAAAAAATGTGTAAAATAACTTTTCTAAAGCATACAGAAAGGCAAGCATAAAATACAACAATGTCCTAGATAGAAAATTTAAATTTATAAGTTTAATTAATTGAAATAATATAGTTTGGGAAAAAAGAAAAATTTTTTTTAAAAATTTATTTATTTAATTTTATTTATTTCATTCAATGGAATTAATTACAAAATAAAGCTTTAATTTAATGTTTCCGCCCGGGATCGAACCGGGGGCCTTCCGCGTGTTAGGCGGATGTGATAACCACTACACTACGGAAACCGATAACTCTTATTTGAAATAAACCGATTCAATAAGGAGCAAAATATTTATTTTTTTTTTTAAACTGAAAGCAAATTATTTTTAACCTATTAAAAAACAAAATCCTTAGTTTTAAAAAATCTGTTTTGTTAAATTTAAAATTACTTTTAAGTTTAAGTCCTTGAAATGAAGAAGAATTTATTGAATTATTACAGTCGATGGTCTCAGCAAATTATTGGGTGTAGTGAAAATAGGATATATGACAAATATTTTGAAAAATAACAGTTTATTGGAAATAGAACAGTTCAAATAAGAAAAAAAAACAGTATTTACTTGAAAAAGATAGTCAAAATCTAGTGTGAATGAAGCCTTAGTTAAAACCCTTGTTTTTTGAAAGATTTTTCATTTTACACCTTTATTGTTATTCTCTTTGTTCGCATCACATAAAAACTACTGGATGAATTTTAATAAAGTTTTATGAGGGGGTACCTTAGTATCCTGATTCAACTATCTCATTTAGAAAAGAAAATAGAGAAAAGTAGAGAAAGTACGCAATTTTACTGATTTAAAGGTACTGCTAACTTGAGAGCACTTTTTAGTTTTCTCAGCGAAATATTTTAAACTATTTGCAGATCTCTACAATTTTTTTTATAATTTTATATAAATTTTAGAATTGTATTCAGCAAAGAAAATACATAAACCATAACCGAAGAACTATGAAAGTAAGATTCTTTAGTGGTGATTACTTTCAAAGAAAAATTAAACAGAACATTGTCAGGAGGCCTACGAAGTGGCGGGCAATAATTAATATAAATATAGTTTTAAGGAGCAGCAAAAACTGATTTTGCGTCGCAAAATTAAATGATCTCGATTATCTAAATATTTTATATTTAAGAGAAAATAACTTTCGTGAAATGGTTAAATCAAATCTGTGGCTACAAGCAAAAATAGCTTATGTTTTATAGGTCAATAATGGATGGCAACCCAACTTCAGTTGCATAGTTAGTTGCTAAAATTGCATTACGTATGGCAACTGGCAACTAGAAGTTCTCAATTTTAGTTGCCAATATGACAACCATAAATTTGTGGTTGCTGTTGATTTTTTTTTTCACAGATTATAAAGTTAAAACTGCACTAAAACTGAAAAGTAAATTTATTATTCACAAATTTTTGTATATTTATAATTGTATGTACATGTTAAACTAGATTAAATACATAACACTAGAGCACTAATACCATTCAAGGATTATCTGCAGTGATCATTTCTTTTCCTCATCACTGTTATATTTTTCTTCATCACTTTCCTCTTAATCATGCGGATTTTATATCAAAGGCTTCATGTTCAAGACACGGAGAGTTGTAATTTTCAAGTGGATCTTTAGGTATTGAAAGTTATCTGTTTAGATTTATCGCCTTGGCTGGAACATGATGACAAACTTGCATTAAATTTACGAGTGTGTTTAGGCATATTTTTAACGAGATTCGCTTTTAATTACAAAAAAAAAAAAATCAAAATATCATTATCGATAACTTTATGGCAACTGAAGAAAGTCGTCTTACATAATACCAATTTTTTCCCAGTTGCGTTGCCTTTTGATTACGCAACTAAAGTTCGGTTGCTATCCATATTCTTTTTTTTTTAAGTAGACCACTTTAAGGCTTTGATGCTGGTTTTATTAATTTATTCCCATTGCAGTTAAGGATATTTCATTCTATCGGGACTCTATGTACTTAAAAAACACGTTTAAATAATTGAGGTATTTACGATAACTAAACTTAAGAGCTTAAGTAGACTTAAGCAGTTATTGCTTTTTGTCACAGAGATATTTATTAGATTTTTTACCCAATTGAAGGCATGATATGCAGCAACTGTCTCTTAACATTAGATTGAAGTGAAGTAGTTCAACCAGAAACCTGTCGACCTTTCACTTTAGTAATATTATTACTTTATGTTTAACTCGTGTTTTAATATAGTAGAAAAATATTGTTAGCTGAATTGAGAAGGGAGTACGATGGACAGCTTATTTAAAGTTTGGGGCCGGTCAATTGGCGGTGCGATCTAACGCCTTTAGACTATTTTTGTGGGAATATGTTAAAGCTTATTTCTATAGGTATAAGTCGGCAGCGGTTGACGCACTGAAAGCCAATATTGAAGAATTTATTCGTGAGATACGGTCGATATGTTGGAGAGAGTATGACAAAATTGGACCCTGCTTATAAACCATTTGAGGCGTAGCTGCGGTCAACCTTTACATGAAAATTATCTTTAAACATTGATTTATGTAGATCGTTCTATCGACTCAAATTAAGATTTCATACATTTCCCTAAATGTAATGTGTTTTTTTTCCGAAAGCTCTTAAAAAATCAACTTGTAATTTGTGAATTGAAAAATTTCCTCACTTGATACGATAAATAAAAAATGGGTGAAACATGTACTTAACACTATTTTTCCTAAAAAAAAATTAACACTAAAATCTTCACTAATGTATCCATTCAAAACTAGATCAATACAATATAAAATATAACAAAAATTTGCAAGGGAAGAAGGTAATGTCGGTGGCACTGCAACCAAGGCTAAATAAACAAAACGGCAGTCATTTTAGCTTATCGCTATCTATCAAACGAACAGACGCGAAAATTGTGGCATAAATTGGAAAAAAAGTCATTTCCAGTAGTTTTAACAATATAAAAGTCATTATTAAGTTTTATTCCTCTTTTTAATTTTTCTGTTGGTTTTTATACAAAAAGATAAGAAAATGACAAAATGTGCATTAGCAGGAAGATGATGATGATGATGATGCCACGCGCCAAAATCAACAATATGACTTCAAAGTATCATTCATTTGTAATAAATATAAAAATGATAGACAATGTAGGTGTGGGTGAAATGGCAAAGATTGCAAAGTTTAATCATCTTTAAACAATTTATATTTATTTATATGAATAGTGATAATAATAGTACGAATATTCATCTAACACTATCCCCTTTTAAAACCTTCTGAAAAGACAACCGCAAAAATGAGGAAAGGAAATTTAGTTTTAAAATTTAGCATAGACAGCGTAATGATGTTTTAAGGTTTTTAAATAAATCGTGTTTAACTTATTTTCATGTCTTAAGCTGTTTTATCTTTTGTGGTTTAACTATTTGTATTGAAAAAAAAAAAATTGTATTTTATAGTTCACAATTTACTGGCCACTTATTTGATTGTATAATGATTTGTTAATTTAATAGTGCCTGCTATTTTGTGTTATCATTTAATTTTATGACTGTCCACCAAACAAGCAGGCATCCAACAATTTGCCCATTACAGTACTTAAAGGAAAGACTTAATTCGCTTTTCACCATTGTTTGGTTATAAAAAGAAGACGACTGTTTAACCACTTTCAACCCTCCTAATTCCTGCTGTAGCTGTTGCTATTTGCAACAACTAATAATGACAAGATACTGAAGGAACGTTCATAAACATTTATTGTATGAACTGTTAAAGAATTAAATCTTGCATAATATAAACGATTGTGATCTAAGGACTATATAGAACTAGTAATTGAAAGTTTACAACAGAAAGCAGCATTTTTAGACCAAAAAAGCAATATATACATATAATAAGATGAAGACACATTTCCTGTCTGTCTGCCTGTCTGTCTTTCTGTTTGTGTTCGCATCACGTAAAAACTACTGGATGGATTTTAACAAAATTTTGTGAGGAGGTATCTTAGTATCCTGATTCCAATATAGGATAGTTTTTTCTGCAAAAAGAAAGTCGAGAAAAGTTTAAAAGTGGAATATTTTTAACACGGTATCGCAACAGATGGCGCTGTTTTAAAATACATCATGACAAAATATGAAAAATACCTTAAGGAGACACTTCTTTTTATTTCTAAAAGTGGGATAGTTTAAACACGGTTTCGCAACAGATGGCGCTGTTTTAAAACCCAAATTACAAAAAATGATTTACTTACTGCCAAATAACCATTTGAATAAAATTTGCATTTATTTTGTATTTTTACTTTGTGGAATTACATTGTTATTATAATTTTTGCAAAAAAAACCGACTACAAAACAAATACAAATATGTGCATCAATTCTAAACTAAAAATTTTAAAGGAAGTAATCTTAAGAAATAGTACTCAAATCAAATACTTCTATACTTGTTGCTCTAACGGACAAGTAATATACGTTCTATACATTCAAATGTCTATCCATAACGACAAATTACGTCAGATATGAGGACACCCTCTATTTTTTTACAGTTATTATTACTGACACAGTAATAAAAAGTAACGGTTCTAAAGATATGGCCATATAGCTTAAACAATATCACCTAGGGGACACCCTTTAATGTACAATTTTAAATTAAACACTTATTTTAAAGGACAGATTCTTTGTTAATTTCAAATGTCTGTCTAAAACGGTTCAAAAGTTTGTCCATATGCATCAATTTACATTAACTATTGAGAAACCCTTTAAAATTTTAAATATTTATAAATGTTATTATACGGGACATAGTAGTGGAGATTCTCTCTAATTTTCAAGTGTTTGTCTATAACGGTTCAAAAGATAGGGCTAGATAGGTTAAATTATATCAATTATGGGGACACCCTTTAGTTTCCAAATTTAAATTATATACTTGATATTATAAAGGACTTAGATATACAGGTTCTTTGTAAATTTCAACCGTCTCTCTGTTACGGTTCAAAAGTTTGGCAATATACATCAAATTACATCAACTATTGGGACACCCTTTAACTTCTAATTATAAATATTTAATTTCTGATTATAAATATTGGACATTCTGTCCAATTTCCAAGTGATTGTCTACAATGGTTCAAATGGTTCATATATTTAAATTGACGTCACATATGGGGACACCCTTTAATTTTTAAGTTTATTTTTTTATTAATTTCTGTTATTGGCAGCTATAGTGATATACAGTTTTTTAAAATTTTAAAAGGGTGCCCTTTACGGTTCATAATACACGTAAAAAACACGTATGTTGTATAGGGACACCCTTTAATTTTCAAAATTCTGAACTTCTTTTAAAATGGGACCAATCTGTAAGCATTTCCTTTCTAATAAAGAAAAAATTTTTAAAATAGGTTCAGAAATGACTGGGCACAAACAAAAAAAAAAGCAACATTCAGACGAATTGATAACCTCCTTCTTTTTTTGAAGTCGGTTAAAAATATTTTAAACTACTTTTACAAAGCTTTACAATAATTTTTAGAATTTAAGCATTTTTAAAAATTTTAGAATTTTATCCAGGGATGGGTACCTTTACATAATATAAATATGTATGCGTGAACTACTATCTTAAAATTTAAAGTCTTAAAATTTGGTGTGGATTACTTTCAAAGCAAAATCGACTAAAATATTGTCAGAACGCACACATCGTGCGTGGGCACAGCTAGTTCTTTCATAAAAGAAGGGGTAATGCTAAATACTGCTGTAGCAATATACGCTAAAGACATACTGACAGGCCTACAGAAGCATATCGTTTTTTTTGTCGCGGTTAAAAATGTTATGTTAACACTGTTATTGATTTTTATTTGGATGGAAAAACGCAATCGGCAACTATTAATGAGCTTCGATACGTGTGAACAAAATGTTTGTATATTGGATAATTACACGTATCAATGATACTGTCATCAAAACAGCAACATCATCAGCAATGGTTCGAAAGATGAAGAAGGGACGAATTCAACAAAATCCACGATGGTCGCCATATTATAACATAAAACAACTATTAAAGACAAACGTTAATTTTCCTAGCAAGAGCAAAGATATTAAAACACTTGCAACCGCGGTCCATAAATCGCATCAAATATTTTTTTTGTGGCTTGTCTGCTGATAGTAGTATATATCTAATTTTTTTATCTCTTTATAATAAAAAAATATTCTTTTTGAAAATAAAATTCAATTCCAGGAATTAATTCTTTAAAACCTCTTTGAAAAACTGCACAATAACAGCAGCACTATTAGTATCAGCCCTGGTAATATTTATTTCTAAAATATCCATTTCCATTCAAGGGTTGTTTGGTTTATATATAATTTATATTTTTCATCTGTTTGCTGTTATCAGTCTGAACGACTGGACTACTGGCAATGTAGAAGTGCAGAAAAGAAACATACAAAAACATAAAAGTGTCAGAGCCAAGTGTTGCATCCTCAGCATGCTGCAAGCCATCCACATGGTGTTGAATTATGGTTATTTGGATGTGGTAAAGAACAATATTTTGCTTTGGTTTCATTGGTACGGAAAAAGGGAGCAAAATAAAAGCAATAATATTGGCGAGTTGTGCAAGTGCCCACAATTGATAATAAGTGTATCTTTGTTAGGCGATTCTTTTTTTTTTGGAAAGAAAAAAAGGAAAAATTATGTACATATTAATTTATTCCTGTTTGTTTATTGTGTCAATTTTATTGGAATTATACTATAAACATTTGGTAAATCCTTAAAATTTTTCTAATGTCAAAAACAAATTTTTTTATAAAAGAAATTAGATTTTGAATTATTTTACATAGATCATGCAGAAGCATCGTATCTATGCCGTATCTATGCAAGAAAAGTTATATCCATAAAGCATATTACAGGTGCTGTTATGATGAGAACGCCCCGCGCTATCAATGCTTTCGGTGTATGGACCTCGGTTTTTTGTAGCGTTTCTGATCAAAAAAGTCGGATACATAGTTTTGTTTCATGAGAAGAAATTTATGATCTAGACCTCGTCACTGCCCGTATATGTGAAAACTAAGCGAAAGTAATTCTTCGTTTGACGAACTTGTTGGCCCTGCTTATCCATTAAATAACGTTTATTTTTTCAATTATGCTTTCGTTTCATAAATCTATTCCTTCATTTTTTCAGTTTCTTTTTTTTCATTACATAAACTTACACTGAACTTAGAAAATATTTTGTAATAAGATTCCATTATAATTCTCATTCTGTTCAAAAGTTTTAATACTAAAATATTGGATAAAATTTAAGAATATCTGTTAATATTGCGTGATAAACCATTAAAAAACGTATAGATACTAGATTATCCCCCCAAAAAAATTTGGTCATTAACATAATATAATATGTGAAGCGACATATGAAAAGGTGGCTTATGACTCAAAAAAAAATTTTCCACTTTTTTTTGGGTTTCGATAGTTTTTGAGACGATCTTTCACGTGGTGAAAACTAGAAAGTCCTAACTTGCTTAGAAGTGTACTAAAAATGAAGTTATGGTAAGTCAAATTCGATTTGGGGATTTTTTTGGGATAAAATCCCCAAAAACCTGACAACGCTGGGTCAGAAACTGGTTTGTGCTTTGCATTGAAAAAACATCGATCTTTATATACACACACGAACTTATCTCATTTATGCTCTTTTGCATTTTGTGGTTGCCTTTTGGGAATGACTGTTCATAATGCAAAAGAAAAACTACTAAGAAACTGACGAAATGCATTGTTTATCTTTAACAGCTAATTTTTTGAAATATTGTTTTTGAGTCATAAGCCACCTTTTTAATAGACCGGGTCACATATATAATGGGTGATTTTTTTGAGGTTAGGATTTTCATGCATTAGTATTTGACAGATCACGTGAGATTTCAGACATGGTGCCAAAGAGAAAGATGCTCAGTATGCTTTGACATTTCATCATGAATAGACTTACTAACGAGCAACGCTTGCAAATCATTGAATTTTATTACCACAATCAGTGTTCGGTTCGAAATGTGTTTTATCGACAAATTTTGTTCAGCGATGAGGCTCATTTCTGGTTGAATGGCTACGTAAATAAGCAAAATTGCCGCATTTGGAGTGAAGAGCAACCAGAAGCCGTTCAAGAACTGCCCATGCATCCCGAAAAATGCACTGTTTGGTGTGGTTTGTACGCTGGTGGAATCATTGGACCGTATTTTTTCAAAGATGCTGTTGGACGCAACGTTACGGTGAATGGCGATCGCTATCGTTCGATGCTAACAAACTTTTTGTTGCCAAAAATGGAACAACTGAACTTGGTTGACATGTGGTTTCAACAAGATGGCGCTACATGCCACACAACTCGCGATTCTATGGCCATTTTGAGGGAAAACTTCGGAGAACAATTCATCTCAAGAAATGGACCGGTAAGTTGGCCACCAAGATCATGCGATTTGACGCCTTTAGACTATTTTTTGTGGGGCTACGTCAAGTCTAAAGTCTACAGAAATAAGCCAGCAACTATTCCAGCTTTGGAAGACAACATTTCCGAAGAAATTCGGGCTATTCCGGCCGAAATGCTCGAAAAAGTTGCCCAAAATTGGACTTTCCGAATGGACCACCTAAGACGCAGCCGCGGTCAACATTTAAATGAAATTATCTTCAAAAAGTAAATGTCATGGACCAATCTAACGTTTCAAATAAAGAACCGATGAGATTTTGCAAATTTTATGCGTTTTTTTTAAAAAAAAAGTTCTCAAGCTCTTAAAAAATCACTCGTTAGTTCCTTAAAGAAAAAAACTTGATAATATTTTTTGAGCCCTAATGGCTGGTTAGGTTAGGTTAAGCAGGAAGTTTCTTAAAGAAGGAAAGAAAACAATCGGAAAAAGGAGAGGAAAAATAGCTCACTTGGGTCCATTATATTGGTACCTTTGTGATACCTGCAGATAAGAAAAGGGATAGAAAAGATAAAGAAAAAAGATTAGAGTTATTAGACTGAGGAAGAATCATAGAGACAGAAGAGCGTGGACGGTCATAGACTAAGAGTAGAAAGTGCTAGCCGTGAAGGCTGTATTAGACATGACATGCATTGATGAGCAACTGTGTCACTCCAGTTGGAAGAGGGTTACAAAACCAACCACAGTTCCTTAAAAAGGAGTTAATCCTGCTTGGTTCCAGAGATGAAACACCAGAAAGGCTATCAAAACATCGTCGTCCCAAGTATTGTTCTAATGCAGACAGAGAAAACGTTCAACCGTTTCCTCCTCTTCCTCATCTTGGCAACTTCTGCAGAAGTCATTATAAGGGATACCCATCCTGCTTGCATAGGTTCCAAATAAGCAATGACCAGTGACTATTGCGTTACTGCCATTTCTGCAGCCGAAATAGCGAGACCGTTTTCTTTTGGTCCAGCGAGGGCCAGATCGTCCTTGCCCAAATAGCTAATATTGGTTATAAAATATCGATAAAATAATAGTTATATTTTTAAACTAGCTGTGCCCGCCACGTCTTGTGCGCCTTGACAATATTTTGCTCGATTTTGCTTTGAAAGTATTCCACACCAATTGTAAGACTCTTACTTTTACTTTATATAAAGGATAAAATTCGAAAAATATTGTAGAGTTCTGTAAAAGGTGTTTAAAATATTTAAATAACAATTCCACAAAGTAAAAACACAAATCAAATAAAAATTTTATTCAATTGGCGCCTCATGTTGCGCAATTGTGTTTAAAATATCCCACTTTTAAACCAAACATTTCATTACCTTTAAACCAGAAAATTCGTTTTTTTCACTGCTTTCTCTTGGAAATGAGATATTTTGTATTTGAACCAGGATGCTCGGGTACATCCTCACAAAATTTTGTTAAAATCCATCCAGTAGTTTTTACGTGATGCGAACAAAAAATGAAAAGCAGACAGACAGACATACGGAAATGATTTACTATTTTATTATATGTATGGATTAGGTACAAGTAGAGTTATTTTTTTTTTCTGTAAAGTTAATAGACTTTTTTAAGATTATTGGCGCTCCGGAAGGCTAGTAGGTAGTGTGTTAGTCTATCAGTCGGAGGGTTGCGGATTTGATTTCCCAGAAAGGCTCTGGGTGTTTCACTACAAAGAGTGATGGTCTTTGGTGCTATGCTCGATAATTTAGGTTAGAATATAATTTGAAATTGTATTGCAAAACTTAATAAATAAAATTTGAAACGAAATAAATATAATTGCATAAAAAAGTAATTCCTATTAGCTTTAACTTAAAACTTAATGAATCATATAAACGCTGATACAAATTTCAGCAAAGCCAGCCTATCAGTCTTTTTTTTAAATATTTGAGCAGATGTTTTTATGTCTCTTTTATTTTTTATATCTACTGGTAATGACATCCTTTTACAACATTATAAATCCCTTCAAAATAAACAAGTTTATCGAAAGTTTTAATTTTTTGTTCGAAGAAAAACTTAAATAAACATTCCCACACCTTCGAAGGCAAAACAAACACGCCGCCGCATTTCCTGTAACAACCCCAAAAGGGTTTCGTTTGCTGAACAAACGGGGCTTAAATAAATATAATAAACCCTTTTTTATGCTGTCAAAATACAGTTAAGTATATTTTTAATAAGGTTTAATTCAAATTGAACAATTTAATCGCTTTGATGAAAGACATCTATTAGCGGGGTGGATCTTAATGGCAAAAGTTTATTTTTCGTTGGTTTGTGTTGGCACAAGACTGAGTTGCACACTGGTGACACTGAAATTTAATATCGTTTGACAAGTGACTACAGAATGATTATTTGAGTATTTATTCAATTACTTTAAGAAAATTTACACGATTGAATATTTGAATATTTTTTTTAAAAATTTTAACGAAAATTTTTTATTAAAAATTTTAACGAAAAATTTTATTAAAAATTTTAATGAAAATTTTTATTAAAAATTTTAATGAAAATTTTTATTAAAAATTTTAATGAAAATTTTTATTAAAAATTTTAACGTAAATTTTTTGTAAAACTTTTATTAATTTTTTTTTATATATTATAAAAATTATTTTGTAAAAATTTTATCGAAATTTTTTTGTAAAAGTTTATCAAAAATTGTTTGTTAAAATTTTATCGAAAATTTGTTTGGTGTTTGTGTTAAGTTTTGGGGTTTGGTTTGTTCTGATATATATAATATAATTTTATGGGTAACATTTTTGTAGAAAAGTTTATCCCCGCCAGTTAACAGGGAAATTTTTTACGATTTGTTATAACAAAGCCATAAAATGCCGTTATGCGGCATTTTTATGTTTTACAAAAATATTTGCTATAAAATATTCTTTAAAGTTGTAGAACATACACTCTACCCCAGAATTTAAGAATATATAGTTTTATATACCGATCTGCTGCAAGGACAGGCCACAGCTGGAAAACTTTAACCGCCTCTAAAATAAAGTTCTGGGGGGTTATTACGTATTTCGATTCGAAAAGGAAATCATTCGAATTTGTATGACTTTAACATTGTGTTCCGAAAAAGATTTCTTTCGAATCGAAATACGTAATAACCCCCCTGATGTGTTCTTTCAATGTTTTGACAAAAAAATTGACATTGAAAAGTTAAATATGGAAATAAATATGTATACTGCAATATGACAAACCTGCTTTCATAAACCAACAGGTTTATACGAATAATTCCTACTTGAAAGCAGGAATTAAAAAAAAAATTTAAATTTAATTTAATTTAATTTTACACCAAATTTCTATTTATTTACTAAAAAATTAGCACAAGGGTTTTCGATTTTGTTTTTATGATGTAGTAAGGCGTTGGCAATAGGGTTTACAAGAGGCTTGCATTCTTTATTTGCTTTTCCTACAGAAAATTCCATTAAAAAAAATAAAGTATTTTTCCATGTATTTATTACTAACATTTCTCTCTCAGTGTATACGCATTTTAATCCCCAATACCTCGTTTCTGAGTATTCAAATGTTTTGTTTGGCGTTAACAAGTGCTAAAATTTTTTAAGTCTGAGAGTTAAAATAATAAATGGGCTTTGAAAAATCAAAAAAAAAAAAAAATTAGTTGTCGAAATACAAACAAAATTTGGATTAACAATGTTCGGCTTTGATAGCAGCTGTGTTTGATTAAAAATTCCTCGAAAAAGTTTTATTACAAAATGTTACAACATTTAACAGCAAAATACTAAATTAGGATGAGGATTATTTTTTATTTGCACTCCTGCCAGGCAGTGTGTGTTAATAAGAGAAAAGGGTTGATTTTTACAGTCAGTATTCAAATGATTAAAATGATTTAAACGATTTATCTTTGTTTATGCTTTGTAACATTATTCTTTTATGCGAATTATTTACATTTGGAGTGTGGTGGAAGTTTTCTAAAAATTTGAAAAAAATTCAAAACAAATTATAAAATTAAATTTTCTTCTGAAACGTACGACGTGTTAGTATATACACTTCTAACATACGAGGACAGTTTGGAATTTCCTTGACTTTTTGGGTGAATGATATTTTTATCACCTCCAAATAATAAGATTTCTCAAGGTCTATAAAATAGTCATATGTTTCAATAATGACATCTTTGTTTTACGCACATTTCCTATCGAACAGCTATTTATGCAAATTTTTAAGCAGGTAATCGTCGTAAGTGGCTGGAAGGTGGGAGTACGCAGCCGAACTCATTGATTTTTCCATAGGGACTATTCACGTGTGCACCCATGCATAATCCTGATTGCGACAGACATTATTTCATATAAAAATAATCAGTCAGCTGTGATATACCAGCTTGTTTGAGATGAAAACAGCCTCATGTGAAAAATAAACTGATAAATAAAATAAAAAAGTAAAGTAAAGTATTAAACTTCTATCGTAATATTGATAAAAAATTTAGAAAATTCATTTGACTTTTACTCATTACTCGTGTTATCCTACCTTAAATTTAAATTGTTTTTTTTTTCAAATTTTAAAAATCACAGTAGGAGGTAAGACAATGTGGGAAATTTGCGTTCCATAATTTGTAAGCAGCCCCATAAAATATTTTTTTAAAATTATTATAAGGTATTTGAAGGTTAATTTGTTGTAAACTATTTTTCTTTTAAAGCCAAATGGAAAACATTACTTATGACATTGAGGTAAAGACTTTGTACGAATTGTAAAAGATCATTTATTACTTTAAACAAATTTAAGAAAAGTTTGAATTGTCAGAAAAATTTTAATATTTCTAGTTATTAAAGGAAATTATTTCTAGTTATCGAAATATCTCTTATCTGCTTATACTTCATTTTAATTCGTATTTGCCCATACCATGTTCAGAAGAAATCCAAGTTACAAACCCATTTTTGAATCGCATCAACGCCTTGATATGATTCGAAAATGATCAAGACTTCAATACGTTTCGAAAATGGATTTATACTGGGGTTTCATTTAAATACGGTATGAGGAAATACGAAGAATTAAATAAAGTAAGGGGGATTTGATTAAAAAAAACACATAAAGTTTGAAGAAATGTATGAAATCTTTATTTGAGTCGAATGAACGATCTTTATAATTCTTTGTTTAAAGATAAATTCATATAAATGTTGAGCTCAGCTAAGACTCAAATGGTTTATTAACTTGGTCCAATTTTGGCATACTCTCTTAGGTAATTTAGGAATATATTCTTCAATATTGGCTTTCATTGCGACCGGACAAAAACTTTAAATAAACTGTTCACCGATCTCGCCTCATATTGGCTTGTTGGCGAAAAAAAAATTGTAATCATCGCCTAGTAGTGCCCTCCAATCACAGTAATTTTCCTGCCTTCATCGTCTTTGAAAAGGACCCTCCAATGATGCCACCTTTGCTCTCTTACTCCAAATATGCTCTTTACACCAAATGTGACAAATTTGCTTGTTCACGCATCCATTCAATCAAACTGACCATAAAATGGAACAAGTGCTCGATGCAATTTCTTAACATGAATTTTGATAATAAAATTCAATCTGCAAGCGTTGTTCTCTTGTAAGTCGATTCATGGTTAAATTATGAACCAAACCAAAGCGAATTGATACCAGATGAAAGTACTACGGCAACAACTACAACAAAACAACAATTTGGACATTATATTTGCATATATAAAATAATGTATTTTTGACAAGAGATTAGCAAACAAAGAAAACAAAAAAAAAAAAAAAATAAGTAATCATGTGGGCTATCGCCCCTACGTGGCATAAATTCGCCTTAGACACGAAAACAGCTGAGCTGACAAAAAGAAAGTTTCTAAGAAATTACCGTTTATAAACAAGCCATTTATTTGAATTTAATCTGATTTCCTGCTTATAACCTTTATTTGCTAAAAAATAGTGGTTACGTTTCAGTAGTCACATATGTTCCCTGTTTGATATTACTTTAAGACACATAAAATAAGAAAGAACATTTATTAGATTAAACAAAACATGACTATGACAAATATTACAAGTGTCTCTACTTGTGTCAGCTTCCCTTTTCCAAAAACAAAACAAAAAAGTAAATACGAAAAAAAGATTAAAATTACAACTATCGTTGTAAGCAAATGACTTCTAAAATAAAAAAAAATAAAAAAACGACAAAAGGAACAATAGGCACGAAAAAGTGTGCCAAAGTAAATTTGGTTAAAAATTCCATTATGGCTTTTTTTTTTCGAAAACGAAAAAATATGACACACAACAACATGTGTCCAAATGCGGCAGTATCTCGATGGATTGAGTATAGTAAGTGTTTACACTATGTTTTAGTAAACAGTCATGTAAAAAAATAAAAATGCTACAGAATCATCATTCATGGCATGGGAATATAATTTCAACACTCTTATGGCACTTGAAAGAAAATTGTTTTACAAATTGAAAAATGTCGACACGTGACTAGACGCAGTTTGGGGAATACTTCACAGTTGTACAGGAAAATACTATACTGACAAATCAAATAGTATTTGCTTATGGCTAAGAGTGAGTGTGTAAATTTGATTTAATATTACAAACAGTATTTTTTTGTAAATATTTAATGTGCAATATAGAGTAAATATTTATTTCTAAATTCCCAAAATTTATAGCGAAAGAAACAATAGGGGTTTGTGGAAAAATATTTTGTGTAAATTTTATATGTATTTTAGCGAAGTATAAAACACAGTCTCAGTTCTTATTAATTATTCTCTAATTTTGAAGATTTCTAGTTGTTTTTGTGCATCCACATTTCTTTGGAACTCCTCTATCAACTTTAGTAGAATTAGATATTAACCCAGTTATGAAAACAATTTGCTTTCGCTTGAGGAAATAAGTCTGGTGTTATTGTTATTATTTGGAACTGGAATATCCTGTGTTTTTCTACACGTCAGGAAAAACTATAGTTCATATGGTATTAAATATGTGTGTATGTACGAGGTATGATCAAAAATAACCGTTATTTTCAATTTTCGTGAGGAACGTATGTTCAATTTTCACAATTTTTTTTAATGTTGGTACACATGTCTGTTATTTATGTTGACAATATCAGCCATTTTAGATTGTCAGTGTGTTTTTGACAGGTAAAAAGGTTAGTCGTGTTTTGGTGTGCTCTTCGATTTTTTACTATTTCAAAAAATGGATCAAAGAAGTTTTGTGTAAAAAATGAAATTAAATGTGCATTAATCGGCTCATGTTGTTATAGGTGGCGAATACGTTTTATGTTATGTTCTGATTGACCATAATTTTGATTTTCATCAATGTTATTTGAAAGCTTATAGAAAAGCGGAGAGTATTACATAGAAAGATTGACCATCAGATGAATAAAAAATCTGTAAAACTTAAATGACATTGTCATGTTATAAAAGAGTTTTCATAACAAATGTTTTAACAGCCATGTTAGGACCTGGAAAAAAACATTACCAGGGGCAGTCTAAAGCATTACATTCCGCTAGTGTCTAATTTTTCTTCATCTCTTTATAACAAAGAACTTAAGCCTGAATAATTATAAATTTATTTAAATATAACACTTTTGCAGCCAAATCGTGTATTGATGGAGTATTTGAGATATCGAATTTTGAATTTTTCATCTAATTTTCGAAAAAAATACCGTCGGTAGTACTAGACCGTGAATTTAAGAATGCAATATTTTTTTCGCAGTTACATGAATATTAAACCCAAATTTTCGCCACTTGTAACGTTAAGGTGGTTGGTAGCTGTGCCGAGAACCTGAATGGCTACTTCGAGGTCAAAGAGGACTAGTCGTTAACAGCTCCCCTAATCCACGGTGGAACAGCATACCCCAGGGATGCGTGGTCAATAGGGTGCTTGGCCTTTAGTATGCAAACTCTGGATAGAGGTCGACCTCCAGTTTCAATGTTTAGATTTACCCACGCATAAGGGTGGACATCGTTTTTTCCAATAATGGTCTAGGGAAGAATTCATAAGGAATGGACAGAAACACCTCGCAAGGGGTGAACAGGTTAATCTCTAAAGGTTCTCATATGGCGATGAACCGGGATATTTCGATAGGGATGGACAAGAATGCTTCGTTAGAGGTGGAGAGGTTAATCCCTTTAGGAACTCCAGTTGCCACTGGCCAAGGGAAGATAACAAAAAAGAAAGACAAAGAAACCTCGCAAGGTGTGGACTAGTCAGTCTATGAAGATAATCCTACGGCTATGGAGGTAAATGTGGATGAATTTTACGCACCTGGCCCTGTGGACGTTTTCGGAAGCAGGCACCTCAAAACATTCCTTCAACGTCGAGTCGGGGTCTCTACAACTAATGCCTAAAACTGAGGCAGATACAGTAAAGGTGACGGGGAAAGGAAAGAGGCTGAGACGAGAGCGCACATTGTGTGTGAATGTCCAGCACTAGCTAGCACAAGACTCAGGACCACTAGTAGAAGCCTGTTAAATGTGGATGCCATGGGGGAGCCTTGAACAAATGCTAGCAACTACTAGAGACTGCGTGATGAGAAAGAAGGCCGACAGTTACCAGTCGAAGCCAGTCTGAAATCACAATATTCTAGATTAAAGACTGGTTGTAGCACGTGACTCAATGAAAGTAGGTTACCGTAAATTACATTTCGGTTGCCTGTAATCATAGAGGACGGAAGCGGGTCGAAAAGGGATCCATTATTCCCCCTACATTAATAAAATTAAAAAAACCAAATTGTCACGTTGAACCGATTTTTAAATAATATTTAAACATACTTGCAGTTTAGGCGGGCGATTATTTGAAAGAAAAACATTTTGAATTCTCCTTTGTTTTTGCATTTGAATGAACAGTTTGAGCATGTGGTCGGCAGCATTTTATTATTATTGATGCAATTTTAAAATAGTAAATGTCAGCCGAGTACAGAGTACCGAAAAGAAAAACTATGCTTTTTTCCCCACCCGTAACATACTTCCAAAATAAATGTTTCCCTTCGAAATGTTTTCGTGTCTTAAACTCAGACTTATAAATTTTTTTTTCAAAGCTTACATCGAAATAATCGCAAAATAATTTAGATTTCATATTCTTGTTCTTAGTTGCACAAACAAACATGTTTTCGTGATTTTGAGTCAAAACAAATAATTCTTGAAAAAACCTATCGGCCGATTTGGTAAAGATTACTCTTAATACGATTTTTTATACTTGTTATAGCAGACATAGTAGTACGTGTCTAAAAGGAAGTCATTATTGGAATAATTTTTTTATTGGTGTTATAGGTACTTCATCTTCTGTGTAAATTTCAAGAGTCTACCTAAATAAGGCGAGACAATATATGGTTTGGTTATTAGCGTTTGGGTACTAAACAATTGCAACTAACTGTCAAAATCTATCCTTTCGAGAAACCTACATATATAATTAAAAGTTTTTTTTATCATCCAGTTGTATTATATTAAATTAAGACAACACATAAATTTATCATAGTTTTTTTTTATTGTCATAGTTATTTGTGTAATTTATTTGATAATTTTTTTTTGTTTTCAAATTTCTTAGATCATAACCCTACGAAACCTAAAATTTAATGTCAAAGTTTATGTAAATAACACTATAATTTCAGGAGGCTTTTAGGTTGAAAGTTAACAATAGGGAAGCCCCACAATGCACTGAATGAATGAGGTGCAACTAATAATTGCCACCACATACTTAACATAAAGATTATTAAATTTATATTTTGAATAGTTGTTTGTTTTAGGTAAAAATTAAAGCGTAATCACATAAACTAAATCTAAAAAGAAACAAAAAATGCCAAGTAAGTTGGCAAAATAAACAACAATAATTGCAAAATGAAGTGCTTAAACTTGACTTACGTTGACTAACACGAAGGTAAGCAAAGGCAAGCAGACGTTGTGCCTGACTAAATATTTGACTTTTGGTTGAACGTTGAACAAAAACAGATGTCATTGTCTTAAGCTCAGACTAGTAGTACTGAAGCTGCAAACGTTAAGTAACTTAACCACTAAAGACAATACCACTTACAGCAGCATCCTATACCTTGTCTTGTTCAGTTGGTTAGTGGCAGTTGCAATATTGCCAGCACTTACAGATACAAAGTACTTGTACTGAAAATGTGAAAAGTTACCTACAAATTGGCTTGAATGGCCATTTGTTAACCATTAGAGAAATAGCAGCAGATGAAAATGTAATTTGACGTTTTTCCAAAGAAATCGAAGAGCTGCATTAAGAAAATTAAATGAAAATGAAATAAAAAACACGAACATTCATACATACAAAGAAATGAAATTGTATAGCAATTACTTCAAAATGACATTTAATTTATTTTCATTATTTTTGTGCACTTTATTCTTTTATTGTTTATTTTACGAAATTGCCAACAGAAACCGTAAAAAACAAAAACAAAAAGAAAAATAAAAAGGAAAACAAAATTTTATATTTTCTCTTGTTTGCGGCGTCAACCTTTTGGCTTTTGTTTTGATGTCAACAATGCCAAAATCGTCGTTATCGTCATCAGTTTTAACAAACAGTTTTGTTAAATACTAAAATGCTGCTTCAAGGGAATTCTTTTAAGCGCATTTTTCTTAACATTTTTTTTTATATTTACTGTAATAAAAGTGAAGCTCAGGAAGACTGATGAACATAGTAATTTGCAATGATTATTTTAGTTATTTTATATTAGCAGTGCCCGCCACGTCGTCTGCATCCTGACAATGTTTTATTCGATTTTGCTTTGAAAGCAATCCACACCAAATTCTAGGACTCTTGTTTTATAGTGCTTTAATTATCGTTTATAAATTTTCTCTATATAGAGGTATCAATCCCAGGGTAATTACTCAGTATGTTGCAACATAGGCTTTGTAAAAAAATTTAAAACTTATAAACATACATACATACATACATACATACATACATACATACATACATACATACATACATACATACATACATACATGCATACATACATATAATTCTAAAATATTGTGGAGTTATGTAAATAGTGTCAAGAATTTTCTGCTTATAAAAGTAAAAGGTGCTGCCAAGTTTTCAGTATTATTGATTCCGTAAAATTGCGTACTTTCTCTATTGCTCTGAGAAATGAAGTATTTTATCGGGAAAAACGTATCCTATATTTGAACCGAGGTACTAAGGTACCTTTTCACAAACTATAAAAAATTCATATTGAAGTTTTTACGTGATGCAAAGACGGAAAGATAGACGGTCAGACAGATAGACAGACAGGCGGACAGAATGCGTGACAGACAAAAATTCCAAAAATTAAACAATAAAATATTTCATGTCTTAAAACGTTACAGCTTTATTTTAAGTAGTCTTTTCAAATTTATTTCTTTATATAACTCTTGTGGAAACAGTTCAAATAAAAGACTAAAAATAAATATTAAAAAGAAATTCAATCAGGTGCTGTGTTAACTTAACAACGAACTGAAGTGAATAGCCGTAATAGCTTTGCACCAATGTGTTTGTTGTTTCCACTACATATTTATTAAAATCATTTACAAAAAAAAAAACACAGTTGTTATTGCTGCAGAACTACATTTAGGGTGCATAGAGCCTTCTGACAATAAACAACCGCTAAATAATTGCATTGAAATAAAAAAACAAGAAGAGCAAAAATAAAAAAAATAAAGAATACTAAAATGCAAAAGGCTAAGGTCATTAACAGTCGTCATAATATTTCAAGGATATGAATTAAAAAATAATGAGGAAATAAAACAATTTAATTCAAGATCAGTTAAAAAGATGTTGAAAAAATAATCTGTGTTGTTTTTTATTTATTTTAAATATTTTAAAAGCTCAAATTTTAAAAATGTTTCATTTCAATAAAGTGTTTGCAGAAATTAAAAAAAAAAAAATTAATTATTATTTAATACATAACAAGAAAAATTTAAAGCAATATGAATTTCTTATGTTTCAGCAGATTAAAAGAATTAATTAAATTTGTCATTTAAAAAAAATACAATCTATTTTACTAAAAAAAAAATGTAACTCTTATAGTTAAAGTCATATTTGTTTGTTTTATGTATTTGAGTTAGCAGTTGCAGGTAACGCTTTAGCAGATCACCACTTTTTCGTTTGATAGTTGCTCGACATGACTGAGTCTCCACCAGAAAAGTGAGGGCCTACCTTAATCTCTTTTTGGTATATTCTACAAATATCATCTATATTGAGCTCCATCTCCGTCTTTTGTGTTCTTTTTCAAGCGCAACTTAAAGTACTTCGGTTGATTTTGAGTACATTCTTCACTTCTTTCCTAAAGGATTATTGAATATCATAGCCCGACACATTTTCGAGTTAATAGAGTCAAACCATTGCAATATAACATAGCCCAATCTACTATAATATAGCCCAATGCAATATTTGCATCAGGTCCCCAGAAAGCTACCGCCGATAATCTGCTGTTTTACCTCTCTATACGTAATATAATGGACTGTGTCGGAGTTATAACTCTTTAAACTCGTTCCCGATCTTTCAACATCTGGATTCACCAACGACCTTATCTAATGCTAGTTGAGTTGTCGTTATAAGAACTACCGTCTTTATTTTAATAACAGAGAAAATACACTGGGAAAATTAATCAAAAAGTCTTCATACTAGGGTAGGGCAACCAACAAATATCGATAATTAACAAACAACTATTGATATATGTATTGCCGATATTTGTAAATTTGTAATAGGGATATAACGATACATCGATATTGACTGTCGAAATTCGAATAATTTTTAAACCCTCGTTTTCCATTTTGCGTTACTTGTTGTAAGAAAATCGCACCACAATCTTCATTTAACCTTAACACATTTGGTTCATTCATGGGTTTTATGGTTTCGCGGTAACAACGTCATGTGGAGCTTATTTACATGTCACCCTCTAAAAACACTGTTTGAGACACAACCTTAATTGTCAAGGGGATGAAAAATGAGACTTTGTGCTCTTGAGATAAAACTATATCTACAGCAGCCTGTCCTCAAGCATAATAATTTGATAAAACTAAAGCTGTTCGCCAACTTATAGTGTTCCGCAAGAAGATCGGCTAGTAAAGCAGTTGTGTGTTAATTATTTAGGTAAAAAACTAATTTTATACTTTTTTAAAGAGTTTTTGGGAATACACGCAGTGAAAAAAACATGGTTATGGTATGTTCACAAGAACCATCTTATGTTCTCTGCAACAATATATAGTTTCCACTTATAGTTCTGGTAATCATTATTGTGGTCACGTCAAAAAAGTTTTTGTTACTATTTGATCTTTAAATGTTTGATACAACCAAAAAAAGGCAACATGGTTGGTATAAACTATATTATTTTAAAACCACAACCAGAGTTTTATTAGTATTCCAAAATATTATTTTGTTTATAATCATAATATATTACTAGTAAACAAATTATAATAAGTTTGCTCGTATGTAACCACATTATGACTAAAAACAAACAAATAATGTTTGGTTTACTTAAAGTTTTGTGTTTTATATAAAATTTATATACCACTATATTCTTTGAATTATTTTATAATAAAATTTTATTTTTTACAATGTTACTTTTAAGATAGACAATAATATGGTTCTAACGCAACAATATTATTGCTATGTTTATAATAATATGGTTTGACTACAACCATATAATTCAATCATAATATGTTGCTTTCAGGATATGGTTACCTTAACCATGCTTTTTTGCATGTATGTACTACTTATATAAAATAATCATGCTTGTAAAATATATTGATTATCGGAACATCAATATTTTTTATTCGATATGAGTATATCAATATATTTAAAAATATCGATAAAATATATTGATATATTTTTCATTTTCCCATCTTTAGCAAGTCTTAGTTAAAACAATTCTTCAAACTTAGCTTAAATTAATAAAAAAATCTATTTAAAATGTTCTATTAATTTAATTGTTATTTTTTTAATTTCACAAAACAGACCTCCCTAGACTCATACATGTTATTTATTATATTGAATTTTTAACATTTGTATCCTACGGCTTTAAAAATTTACATTTTCATTTGTGATATAAAAACGAGCATTATTTCGAATCCAATGCAAATCTCTCCTTTTACTTGAACGCTTATAAGGATTGCAACAAAAAATCTAACTTGAACAGAAGTGAAAAATGCAATGATGATGTCATTTTTAAGGATAACAACCAACAACTCCTTGTACATGTTTCTTGTATTTATTTTTAATATTTCTATTTTTCCAACATGCACGAATCCATAAAAATGTATGTAGTTGCAAATTGTTAAAAAAAATAAAAAAAACAATACCTTTGGAACATTCATGTGGGAAGTAGAAGTTGTTATTTCATTTATTTGCAATTTTTGTAATATTTTTATTCACTTCGAGAAAATATTTTTATTATTATTTTTTTCTTTACTTTGCCCTCATTTTTTTTTTTGTTATTGTTCTTTTTTTTCTTGTCGTTCTCTAAAGTTGGAGAAAAACAATGAAGCAGTAACATTTCTTCGTTTTAATTTTTTATGTGGGATTATGAAAAAAATGCTGTTTGGTTACGTTCTGTTTCCGTTTCCTTAAAAATAAATTAAACTAAACAAAAAATGTATTGCTGTAAGTATGATTTTGTTATGAATAAATATTCGAGATACAGGAATTTCTGTATTTAAAATTGCAATTTTGTGAGAATTTTGGCTTTGGGGAGAAATTGTCTTAAAAGGACAAATGTCTTAGGTAAAAAATAATATTTAGGGTAACATAAGAAAAGTTAATACAACTTTTCTTTTTTTTAATTACAAAAAATTTTTTTGGAGAAAATAATAATCATAAATCGTATCAGATAATTATTTTTTTTCATATATTTTGTTCATTGTTTTGTTTTTTTAATCATTTCCATTAGGTAGGGTAGGGTATCATGCATTTATGCTGTGGTTTGTAATACCTCTCTAGTTTCTGTTTAGTATAAAAAATAATAAACTGATTTAAAAAACGGTTTATATTTGGCACATCCTTCTTACAAATATTTATTTATTCATACAAGGAGCAATGCAGAAATGAACTTATGTAATACTAGCTGTGCCCGGGCGCAGACGGGCGCCGTCTGTGTGGCCAATTGTAAGATTCTTACTTTTTATAAAGGTACCCATTTTCTGGTACCTAATTCTGGTAAAAATTCTAAAATTTATAAAAAATGAATAAATTACTTATTTAGGCTTAAGTTTTTCATTATAAAAAGTTAAAGAAAAATTAGACACCAGCAGAGTGGAATGCATTTTCTAGACAGCTACGTCCGTCATCAGCAATCTTCGTATCTATCTACAAGGTAGTTTCAATTGCTATTAATTTTCTATTTAAAAAAAATTATCAAAGAAATAAGATATGAGAAATTTTTAGATTTTATATCATATATATCATAGAAGATAGAGCTTTTTATATTATAATACCAAGCAAACATTTTTCTTTATTTTTAATTTCTTTATATATTTTCTTTTATTTGAAATTGGTATATATATATTATTCATTTAAAAATAGTTTAAATAAAATTAAAATTCATATAAATTTATAAAAAATTCTAAAAATTATTGTAAAGCTCTGAAAAAGGTGTTTAAGATATTTAAATAACAATGTTATTCCACAAAGTAAAAATACAAATCAAATACAAATTTTATTTAATTGACTATTTGGCAGTAAGTAATTAACATCTTGTCCTTATTTCAAAAATAAAAGATGCCTTAAAGTATGCAGTACCTTTAAATCGGTAAAAAAAAGTCTGCGTGCTTTTACTGATTTGCCTCTTTATTATCTCTTGGAAATATAGTATTTTTGTGGAAAGAAGTATCCTATAGTGGAACCAGGATGCTAAAGTACCTCCTTACAAAATTTTGTTAAAATTCATCCAGATACATATTTTCTTTACTTAAAAATTTCCTCCCTTGGATAAAATGCTAAAATTTATATAAATTTTCTAAAAATTATTGTAAACCTGTATAAAAGGTGTTTAAAATATTTAAATAACAATGTAATTCCACAAAGTAAAAAGAAAAATGAAATACAAATTTTATTCAATTGGCGCCTAATGTTGCGCAATAGTTTGTAAAATATCCCACTTCCAAAAATAAAAAGGTGTCCAACCGTGTTGAAAATATTCCAGTTTCCCAATTTCAGGAACAGGAATTCAGGAACAGGAATTTGCGTTTTTCACTGCTTTTTCTCCACTTTCTCTTAGAAATGAGATATTTTTGCGAAAAAAAAGTATCCTACATTGAAATCTCGATACTATGGTGCCTGCTCACAAATGAAAAGCAGACAGAGACGGAAGTGAGTTACTAATTAGTATATGTATAGATATATACTTGTACTATGTAATTTGATGTCCTAAACTAGTGTAATTGTTTATTATTTTCAATTGGATCAACATATCAGAAATGCAGAAGTAAGTGTACACAACTTTTTTACCTATATTTTTTTCATATAATATTGACTTAATAAACATAAAATTATTCAGCTATTGTAAATTTGGAAGCTCTTTAAATATGAGTTACTCCATGTCAATTCACCACAACAAAATTTTTTTTTTTAAATTTTACATTCCTGATTTGATTGATTTTTTTTATTTATATTTTTTGACTCCCTGAGCCCAAATATAATAATAGACTGGGACCATGATGGGATCAGAATATATTTTAGAAAAATTTTTCAAAAAATTTTCAATGAATATGGAATAACCATATATTAAAAAAAAACCAATTAAAATAAAGTTTACAAAAAACATTAAATTCTTGTCAATCATTTAAAAGTTAAAATAAAATTGGAAATAATTAGGATCATTCCAAAACATCCCAGAAATATTTTTACAACAATAACTTTTTTATAATGATCAAATTTATGTATAAAACAACTAAGTGTTTATTGCAACTAAATATTGTTACCGAGAACATAATATGGTTCTTGTGACCATGCTACAACCAAGTTTTTTTCTCAGCGTGGGATCTCTTTATAAAATATATGATATATAAATAGATTTCCATGCGAAAGTAAACAAGTAAAAGTATGTACTATATTAGGCCATGCCGAATATTCCCATACTCTGTTATGTTTCCAAATTGCACAATAACATACTCGTACATTCGGTTTTAACTATAATGATTTTAAAGTTCATTATAACATTTTAATCTAAAGACAAAACTTTTTACGAAAAGTTTTTGTAAAAATTTTATAGAAAATTTTATCAAAAATTATTTTTTAAAAGTTTTACCAAAAATTTTTTTTAGAAACTTTATCGAAATTTATTTGGAATAGTAAGGACCGTCCTGAAATCTATATTGCTTTAAAGGGGTCAGACTAAAGCACATTGGAGGCTCATATTGACACTCTCAATGTGCCTAAAAGGCTTTAATACAAATCAAAGCAGGAAACCTAAAAACAAACAAAAATCGACCCTTGCAGGGGGTTATTGATCCCCTTATATCTGTATGCATTCCATGCGTTCTAGAATTTATTCAAGAAAAAAGCAAACGAGAATCATTAAAACCGAAAAAAAACATCATGAAAAAGTTTAGGTGAGGGTGGTTTTTTGCTCGAAGCCTCGAATGGAATGGTCTGATGTTGCTGAATTGCATTAGCAAAATTTTCGAAACTATGCCTAGCAAATGGATGGGTTTAACTTTCTGTACCTCTTCTGATGGGTGGGATGGACAAATCGCTCAATCAACCATGTATAAGGTTCCAAAATATTTATACTTTATGGGGTCAGAAATTAATATTGCAGATATTACACACGGAATGACAAACTTATATATACATATATACTTATACATACATACATATATACCCATTAATATATAAACGAAGTTGGTATCGCTTTAGAAGCTGTACAATTAAGACGGGTTAATTTATAGCATATTTTTAAGTGATTTTTATCTATTAAATAAATTGCCATCATACAACAATTTAGTACATATATGTAAGTAAATACAAAACTTGCATTAGAGATTTCTTCCATAAAATTTTTTCAAACTCTTGATATTTGAGATTTAATTTTTAACACAAATAAATTTTATAATTAAATCAAATCACTTCATCGAACCCCTAAATATTACCCACATACTTTATAACCAGTCACGTTTCCCATATATGGGATGTGCTTTTACGATTCGGTGTCATTTTAAGACAAATTCCTTTTTTACATAAATAAATCAATCAAAATGTTGCTGTTACATGTAATTGATTTGTTTTAATCAAGTACGTGCCACAACTAAAAAACTGCATTTTTGGTTGAAGCAGACACCAGCACGAGTGAGTAAAAAATGGTTTTGGAGGTGGACAGAAAAAAAAGAAATGAAAAATACTAATCAATTGATAGTTTATGACTGCAGTTAGTAGGCGGATATTTTATAGAAGTATAATAATTTATTGAACAAAAAACGGTTAAAAATTAAAAAAAAATTGAGAAAATAAAATAAAAGATTTATGAAAAATTTATTATTTTGTTTATTAAAATAAAATCAATAATAAATTATTTTGTATAAATAATAAATTTGGTATAAATAATTTATGGCAATTGAAAAATCATTTATGTAGGCAGTAGTAATATTCTTTAATATAAATAAAATTATGTAATAAATTCATCATTCCTACAGCCGTGAGACCAGCAATATTTTTTTAATATAATTTCTTTTATTCAATTTTATTGACAACAATTAGTTTAATTAAGCCTTTAGGGTATACAACTCTATTTAAAACGTTTGTTCCAAAATTTTGAATTTCATATGACAAATATTTATTTTAATTTTGATTAAATGAAAATTGTACCCCTAAATACAAAATCAAGTAATTTGTGTCACAGTTCGCGTCTAGTCAGCTTAGCTCCACTCAAAATACTTTCTGTGGTAAATTTGTGGAATTAGTTCCTTTAGCGTTTTATGTACAAAATTGTTGAAACAAAACTAAAATTATTTAAGCAGAATTTGTGGTTTGAACACAACTGCTAAACAAGAAATGCCCACAGCCAAACCATTGTGACTGACCCCTTTGCTTCTTTTAATTTTGTTAATATAAAATTTTGTGTCAATTTTAGTTTAGCAGCAAAAATGGGGTAAAAATTACATTTGCATATTGCGAATGTTATTCCTTACAAAAATCCAGTGTGTTTAAAAACGACATTTTATATTTTTACAGTGAAGGTTGTTTTAGTAGCTGCAAGTAAAGAAATATGGAGAATCTATTGTATACACCACAGTGTGGGTCCCTTTTCGACCCCCTTGTTTCCTCAATGATTTCTGGTTCGACTGCAGTGATTTGAGACTAGCGACTGTTAAATGTTGATCTTCTTCCTCATCTCAGAGTCTCACATAAATGCTTCGTTTTTCAATTGTAATCCTGGCTTTATGCGATGTGGCACCGTCTTGTTGATATCACATGTTAATCAAGCCGAAAGCATGCAGTTCATCCAATCATATCACGATATCGCTCCCCATTCACAGTTACCGTTACGCTGTTTTCATTTTCAAAGAAGTAAGTTCCAATGATTTCTCCTGACCAAATTTAACTTTTAATGGAAGCAAAGGTGACTGATGAATAATTTGAGGGTTTTCCATTGCCCAGAACCGACTATTCTGTTTATTCACATAACCATTCAAATGAAAATGAGCCTCGTCACTCATTATGATTTTTTCATGAAAATCGGGTTTGTCGCCCATGATTAAAACACGGTGTTTATCGAATATTTTTCCATAATAAATTTGCCACTTCACGACTGCCAAATATAAACTGTTACCAAAATGTCGGCAAAACAAAGTATACCTTCCCGGCATCCATATTTCATATGGTGATGCTGGACATTTACACAATCTCAGGCAGCGTCTTATCTCTGCCACTAACTACTAGTCCACCATATTTGCAGCATTATAAAAGTAAGTCTTAAAACTTGGTGTGGATAACTTTCGAAACAAAAAGCAAATTCGAACAATATATCGTCCGAACGCTGCTAGTCATTAACAAAAATTGGTCTTTTCGACCGCTATTGCTCGAAGGGCTATGTTGTTAAAGCGATTAATAATAAACTGTCAATAATAACATAGGAACAGAACAAAAAAACTGTTTCCGCCCGGGATCGAACCGGGGGCCTTCCGCGTGTTAGGCGGATGTGATAACCACTACACCACGGAAACATCCATTTTTATCACGCATTTTAAGTCACTTTTAAATCTCCATTACTATTATTTTTTATGCCGACCGCATTCATACACACATAAATGAAACGAAAAAAATAATTTAATTCAATAAACTGGACAACCATGGAGTAAATATTCAGTCATTTAATCATAAATCAAAAACTAGTCTCAGTGTTAAAGCGTTAACTATCCCATTCATTCGACGACAATTGTTGTCATGTCAATCGTATTCGATAGACAAAAGTACGAAATGAAATCAGACATTGAATCGTTACAGTTAAACAGATTCATCGCATCATTTGAAAGAGTAATTGTTTGAATAAATTATTTTTTTCTTTTATTATATATTTTATATGTGTTACATATTTGCATATTTTATATGCATGATTTGTTGAAATTTAAAAAATATAAAAATAAACTCAAAAGTGCAAACGTCATAATCTATTGAAGAAGTGGTAACAAAAGACCAGACAGGCCATGGTGGATTGAGTTGAAATCCATTATTTAACAGAATATTTTTGTGCAACATCTGGTTTGAAAATCGTAACATTTTGGTAAAACTTTAAGGTCTTCTAACGTTATATTTGTTAGAATTATTGAAAACAATTTTGTCACTCAAAGATAGGTGTTTTAATAAATTTGTTGTTGTTGTTATTTGCGTCTATAGTAATTACATATGGGTGGGTCTTTGCCAAATCGGCCGATATTTTCACGATGTCTTCGTTTTGACTCAAAATCACGAAAACATGTTTATTTTTTGTTCATCTAACAACAAGAGTATGAGATTTAAAAATGTTTTGTTGTAAAAATTTGTTGTTTTGATAAGAATTTTTGTTTGTTTTTCGGAATAGGCTTTTTGAGATCTTTGAAAATTAATTTTATATATAGTATGTTTAAATATGATTTAAAAATCGGTTCAACGTTTCAATTTTGTTTTAATATTCATGAGCTTTCGAAAGATTTTTTTGCATTTTTAAGTTCACGATATAGTGCTACCAACGATATTATTCGTGGAAAATTAAATAAAATTCAAAATTCGATATATCAAATACATGGTGTATTTGAGATATTAAAGTGATTGACTGAAATTTTCCATGATGGTATTATCAAAGTGCATTTTAAAAATTTTAGCATTTCAAATCTTTCTACCATTTTCAGCATTATTTTCAAAGCCATTTATCAATTGTAGTCACTGTGGTACCAAACAAAATTATTAAGAATTTTGCATTGCATTTAATATAGATTTTTTAGTTAACATGTAACTAAATAAGATCTGAAATTAATAAACAAGCTTTAAAGCAACATTTTGATTTCCTCAATATAGAACCACAGTTTCCGTGGTGTAGTGGTTATCACATCCGCCTAACACGCGGAAGGCCCCCGGTTCGATCCCGGGCGGAAACAGGAGAAGTTTTTTTTGGTTAAATTAACAAATCTTTCAAATCTGTACCTATAATTCAAATAAGGGTTCAGAATTTATTATTTATGAGCAAAGGCCCCCAACCAAAAAAAGTGGTTAAAATGAAAATTCATTGGTTTGGTAAATATTTAGCAAAGTGACACAAACCTACATTGTTGAAAGCTGGTATGATTCTGATTTAAAATTTTTATATGTTTTGTTCTCCTTGTGAGATTCTGGTTGAGATTGTGTATGTGCTCACAGACCCTTAGGGGTTTGCGTGGGGTTCTTGTTTATGAGCGTTGATATTTCAACAATTATGGTATTTCTCATAAATGAGATTTTTAAAATTTTATATTTTTTTCACGGTTATAAATGAACAACCAACCATGCTCTGCCTACGATCACACATGAATAAGAATAACTGTTTGTTTTTTTAGCATATATGTATAATATACATTGTATATACATAAATACATGAACGGTGAAAAACGAAGAAAAACGAGTAATGAATTAGCTCATTCTCATTAATGCTCTTTTACATAATGTTTGTTATTATTTTTTTTTTCATTTACGAACGTTTTCAGTTATGAGTGTTCGTTTATGAAATTTCTCATTAATAAGATTTCTGAAACACTTTGGCAGTGCGAATGCTTAATGCGAAAATTTTTCTGCGAACTTTTCATTTATGAAAAATTAACAAAATTGTTAATTTTCAGATAGGAGCATTTGCATGAAAAACAACATATTTTTTTTATTTATTCACTTTTGAATAGATAGAAAAAAAAATAAATCTTCTCACTCATAGAGGAAGAAACACAAAATATTTTCTAGCAGAAAAAAAGACTAAAATATACATACTCATACATGATTAGGCAGTGAGTGAGCATTGCGGTACTGTGATTATTCACTTTTGAATAGAAAGGAAAAAATAAATCTTCTCACTCATAAATGAGCAAACACAAAGTATTTTCTAGCAAAAAAAAACTAAAATGTTCATACTCACACATGAGTGAGCATTTCGGTACTCTGATAAAATATATTATGAAATTTTTGTTACTGGTGCAAATATTAATTGACATACATGGATTACAAGACGTCCATTTATAAATTTTTGCCTGTCTGTCCGCCTATCTTTGTTCGCATTTTAATAAAATTTTGTGAGAAATTATAACTCGGTTCTTTCTCAATTAAAAGATTAAATAGTGAAAGTATCCAATTTTCCGATTTAATGGTACTGAGAACTTGGCGGGACCTTTTTTGTGTTCTTTTAAACTCTATACAATTTTTCACATTTTTATAAGAATTATATAATTTTATACAAAGCCTATGATGAAACATCCTGAATATTTACCCAGGGATGGGTACCTCTATATTAAGTATATACATTAACCATATCGAAAGCACTGTAAAAGTAAGAGTTAAAATTTGGAGGCATGACTTTCAAAGCAAAATCGAACAAAATGATGTCAGGACGCTGAAGAAGTAACGGGTACTACTGGTTATGTATAATTTAAAGTCATTTTCAACATTATTATAATAAATGACACTTTCATAAATATTTTTCTTTAAAACGCCATATATTTCTCAACTTTTTATTTCTACTCGTATATTATTTTACTGGAACAGATTTAATTCTTCAATTCTGCAGTGTTTTAATTTCGAAGACAAAATTACACACTTTTTCCTGACTTCAGTGAGTGAAAATTCATTAAGTATTCTGTTTGCATTTCGGTTTTTATGTTGCAAAATATTTCCATAAATTTTGTAAAACACTGCCAATATTTGTTAAAGAAAAAGGCATTAAGTTGAACCAAAGTGTGTGTGACTTGCTCCTTGGGTTTTGTATTTTTCCAAATACTTGCATACATGTGTCACAATTCATAAGAGTGTTCAAAAATTCCTAGTTGTTGCCTGTTTGGCATGGAATAATCAGTGCTTTGTGGATAAGCATTAAATTATGTACGATGGCATTTAAATCAAGGATTTAAACGTCAAGCTATTTGGAATGTCAACACGAGGTTTGAGGCAACATTAACTATTATTTAGAATTTTATCTGGTAGGGAAGACTAGATACATACGTATTATTGTTAATAGGAAAGAAGGAGTTTTTTTTAATATTGAGTTTTTTATTATAATTTGTAATTGATGAGTATAAAATCAAATATGCAATATTTTTTATGAGTTTTTAAAATTACAAATTATTTTGACACCATTTTGTATCAAAACAAAGTATTAAATTTATCACTAGAACAAAGTAAGCTACACTACATACACTATAGTTAAATTAGTTATACCGCAAATGCTTTATAAACAATTATGCTAACTTAATCGAAATTTACGTTCACTTCAAATCGCCTTGGACAGGCTGACTGTTGGCACCTCTCCAACTACTACTGTTTTATAATACATCATAACTATCAGTTTATAATTGAAAAGGTTTAAAATCGGTTACTTTTCATTTCTGACAAACAAGAGTTATAGAAACGTCATTGTTAAATGTCCAAAAAATGTCAAAGCGCCGTAAGAAATTTGTAAAAGTCAAGTGTACAAACTAGTGCTGGCAATTTCTACTACTTTCAATTACTCGATACAACTCAACACTTTTCAATTGGGTACTCAATAGTACTCAATACTTCCGTTTATATACTAGCAGAGGAAATTTATCGTCGTAGTTGTCAAATATTTTTATAAATTTATTTCTCAAAATACCAACGTAAAAGTATCGATAAAATAATTTTGTGTATTGAGTACCCAAAAAAATTATCGAGTATCGAGTACTCGGTACCCACTACTCAATACTTTGCCAGCCCTAGTACAAACCGTTTTAAAAAATTATAAAATTATAACAGCATTAATAGTAAGTTAAAAATATCCCTAGATAAAAGCTGGTTACATAGCAAATGAACTTTTAAAGAACAACAGTTAGCACTGTGGGCTGACTACTAGCCACGAATGCTCTCAGAAGACACTACTGCAGTTGCGTATTGCACACATACAGAACGGCCACGGAAACTATAAACTCCATTAAGATTCTTAAGAACAACAAGGCACCTGGCAGCGACGGAGTTATTAATGGTCGACACATTAGTGGGTGCCAAAATCATCACGCCCCTGATAAAGGATTCCTGGACAAGTGAACACCTACCACACGAACTAAAGGAGGGCATTATTGTAATGGTGTCCAAGATATGTGACTTAACCCACAGAGGCAATTGTAGAGGCATAACCTTGTTTACCACTGTTAATAAAATTGTTGCACAGATTATCACAAGGGGAGTATCAGATAGAATATCGTGTGAGCTGAGGCCAGAGCAAGCAGGGTTCCGAGTACGAAAGCCTTGCAATAAGTATGTAAATAGCCTTAGAATAATTGATTTTGAGAAAGCATTTGAGACACTACCACACGATCACAGAAACGATTTTTTCTCCAATTAAAGGTTTTAATTAGTTTCAGATTTAAATTTAATTTAATATTTAATTAGTTCAATTATTTATTTTATTAGAATTTTATTTTGTTGTTTCTTAATTAATTATATAATTGTAGAAATTACAAAATTAATTAAAATTATATCTGAGACTAACTAAAACCTTTGATAGGTGCAAAAAATTTTTTCTGCGAAATCAAATGGTCTGCTATCGGTTGCAAAGGCGTTGCTGGCAAACTGCACAAGCTTATCAAATCTCTTTATAGTGGAGCAACTTGCAAAATATCCCACAAGAGAAAATTAACTCGCAGAATTCCTGTACACAAAGGAATGAAAGAAGCTCTTGTAGAGGAACGAGGGATAGTGTAGGCGCTATGGAAACGGCTGGAGGACCTGTACAGTGCGGCTGACATAATTTTGGGTCACACATATATGGACATGTCCAAGAAGCTGGAAGCTGCCGCATCCCGGGCAGAACTAAAAATAAAAATGGGTAAAGCAAAAGCATTGAGAATCAACAGCAATTAACCTGTGTATTCAAAATACGTGAACACCTCTTGTTACTTAGGTGGAATTTTAACGAATAATGGTGGCTTCTCTTTAGATATCGATAAAATCTATATCCGAAATGTAGGAAGTTGCATGACATTTGTGCATATAAAGCAATAAAAATTTGTCCACTAAATTTTTTCTAACCTTAATTATTAGCCAATTCAGGGTAGGGTACCATGTTCGACTTTAACTGTTTTTAATTGTTATTAAATCAAAAAAGTTTTTTAATTAAAAAACAACGACAATACATTTTTAGCCAAATAAATTTGTTCAATTAAAAACTAACAAACTTTCCAAAAGAAATTACTTGCTTTAGTTTGCTAAAATAAAAACTTGAAAAATAACAAAATTAGGTCATTAAAAGAGAACACTAAACTTTAGAGCAGCTTTAAAAGCTCCAACTCCATTACACAAATTAATATTTTTATGCATAAATTGTCTCCATGGCGTGCTTATTTATATCGCTCAATTAACTTTTATAAGCATGTGAATTAGTTATCTCAAACTTAAAGATATTCCTTGCATGAATATCCTTCGTCCGTAAGAAATTTATGATGAGAACAAATTAATGCGGTTGACCATACATAATGAATATCGAAGATGTCGTTGTTAGTGAGGACGTGATTGAGGAGATTTTTCAATTCTTTTCAACTGGAAACGAGTGGCTAATAAAGATTAATATTTTGATAAAATAAAAGAATTTTAAATATTCATAAAAATTTGTAATAAATTTGAATTAAAATCTTGGGTATTAAATATGTTGTGTCCAAGAAATATTCCAAGCACGTTGTAAGGACATATTTATACATTTAACAGGATGATGACCTCAGCATTGGAATTAAAAAATTTTTAAAATTTTAAGTGAAAAAAGATTGTAAATGGGATAAATCTTGGTAATGCATGTTTGCATTTAACTAAAATAATATTATATCACTTATCGTAAACTAAGTTTAAATCAAATCAGTTTAAATCAAAAGATATCAGAATTTAAATTTGATCCCTAAAATGATTTCATTGATGCCTTCATAACTTAGGAATAAACAATATAAAGAGGTTCAAATCAGTTTAAACAAAATTGATCTATTTTATTGCAATCCTTTTTTCAGTTTAAAAGACCCAATCATTTTGCTTTGGGTCACCCACTAGAATAATCTTTTGAGGTAATTTTTGCAGAGTCAATTGGCGTCTTTATAGATTACATGATACAAGACATTATGCAGACACGCCAGGTACTAATGTGATCAAGATTTACTTAAATACCTGGCAGTTAGCCCTAGCTTGACGGTGGTCTTACACCTGAGTGAATACAATGCATCGATTAGCGCCCTCCACGAACATAGCAGCGAAGTAGCAATGGGCTCGGATACCATCCAACTTCTGACACCACTTGGTGTCTTCTGTTAAGTATGCAGCAGCACATTGATCAGCATTTCACCATCCCCACAATGCCAGTCCTAACCGCAGCTACCAAGTTTCCCTTCGGCGAGACCTCACCAATAACATGTCAAAGAGATGGGCGGCTCTCTGTGAGGCTACCGTTTACCGTGGTTGGTCGGCTAGACACTGGTTGGGTCTCTAGAGACCTTTTATACTTAGACCAGTTCTTCCAGATTCAAGTGCGAGCAAAGCTTGAAGCATTGGTATGTGTGGACAATGACAATTAGTGTAGTGCTGGCAAAGTATTGAGTAGTGGGTACCGAGTACATGATGTTCTACTACTACAAAAGTCGTTAATCGATACTTTTATGGTAGTATTTTTAGAAATAAATTTATAAAAATATTTACCAACTACGATGATAAATTTCCTCTGTTATTATGTAAACGAAAGTATTGATTACTATTGAGTACCCATTTGAAAAGTATTGAGTTATATCGAGTAATTGCAAATAGTAGAAATTGCCAGCACTCTTTTAGTGCCCCTTGGGGAGCAACACACTTACTGATGTAAATATATATTTCAATCAATAAACATTGTGGTATTCTCACGGGTGGGGAATCTGTCTTATTGACTTCTAAGATCTTGACGACAATGCTTCCGTTGTGTATGGTGGCACCAGTCTCTAAGGTTTGACTGGGAGCCTGAAACTGGAAAATAAGAACCTTCGGAACCAACGGTGTGGCAGGATTTTAGGTAATATAAGCAAGGTTCTGCCACCCATCTTCTTAAATTCTTACTTGTTGTGTTGCTATGTGGACAGATTAATGTGATTTAAAATATTTCGTCGATAAAGTAGTCTTACCACGTACACATTAAAAAATCCTTAGAATGACAACATAAACATTAAAGTTTTTTTTTTGCTATTTAAGTATCATGCTTTCAGCTCCAAAGCACAATTTACAAAAATTATAGTTTTCTAACACTTTTCTGGCACCTACTAATATGTTTAAATCTATGAACAAGTTTTAACGTTCCAAAATGGCTCTTCTGGACATATGATCGCTGGTGCTTGAACCATAATTTTAAAACAAATTTTAACAATTTGAAAACGTTGCTTTGGTATGAGTCTATTCACTTTAAAACTGTGAAATCAGAATCATTATAAAACTGTGAAAATCACAAATAACGGTGATGCCAATTAAAAGTTCTCCGCCTCTAAAGAAGCATAATTATATAACAATAGGTAGAAGATACCATGATGAATTTATTGAAATTTTATTGAAATGATATAAAAATATGACGAACAAATATTTTTATATTGCAAAGTATTAAAATTTAATATTATTTATATTTAACCATACGTAAGTCCTTTTCTTCAAATTAATAAAATAAATACTTCCAAAAAATACAATAATCGTAATGGATGATTAAGTACTGTAAAGCACTTTGAAAATAGCTATATGGATAGCTTTTCCTATAACAATACATTTCGATTATTGTATTTCCATGATATATTTATTTTTTTATTTCCCTAAGAGAATAATGCAATCTTTAAGATAAATAAAGGTTAATATAAATTCTAAATAAGTTTTTTTTTTAAATATATTAATCAATTTTGGTGACAAGTGTTATCCGAAATAAGGCGCACACATAGCAGGCAGCCTATACCCTAAAATAAAGACCACATAGGCTCTGAGCCAACTTCACTTGGATCACTTTTTATTCTCATTTGAAAATAAACAATGATTCAAAAAAAAAAAAGAGACAGTTAAATTTTTTCGGCTCTTTAAATAATGTAGATCTCTAAGCAATGAGAAAGAATATGGCTGCCACAGGGTGTTAGCATCTCTACCCATCCTAATTGGAAAACAATACAATGGGAAGCTGAAGTAGCTATTTTATAAATTAGACATTGAAGTTATTTACTTTATAATATCAATACCACTGTGCAGACTTTTTTTATATTATCATTATCACCAATTTTTGAAATCATTCAATTTTAAATCTTATCTATGGTTTTGCATTATAGTAGTTGCAATCTTAAAGTTATATTAACAAAATAATAAATGCTGCCCTCTTAGACATGCAAGACTAACTATAAAAGGCATATGTTAAGTTACATGGTAACAGTCTTCGATTTAGCCAGCCAGCATTTCAACAATGCCGCACATCAAAATGAAAATATAAAAAATGAAAACAAAACCTTTCAAACTTACAGTAAACCCTATTTAACATAGTACTTGTTAAAGGCGCATTCGCTGTAGCAGAGTATGGGAATTGTAACCATGTCCAGATTACGCGGACTACCTATAAATATAATAAAACTGTAAGAGGACCATTTCTATACATGAAATAAATTTTGAAAATTTGTTGCTGGTACAGATACTAATCGAAATGTAATACAAAATGTCTGTGTTCACATGACGTACAAACTACTGGATGAATAAAATTTTGTAAGGAGGTACCTTACTATTTCAGTTCAAATATAAGATAAGTTTTTTCCGTAAAAATATCTCATCTCCCAGAGAAAATAGTGACAAAATAGCGGAAGTACGCAATTTTACCGATCAATGGTACTGCAAACTTGGCAATAATTTTATATAAATTTTAGAATTTTATATATAGCCTCTGTTCCTTAGGTATAACTTAGGGATGGGTACCTTTATCTATACATAGAATAAAATATTAACTCATTTCCGTCTGTCTGTAGGTCTGTACATCTGTCTGTTTTTTTTTGCGTTCACATCACGTAAAAACTACTGGATGTATTTAAACAAAATTTTTTAAGGAGCTACCTTAGCATCCTGATTCCACTATAGGATACTTTTTTTCGAAAAAAATTTCTCATTTCTAAGAGTAAGTGGAGAAAAAGCAGTAAAAGTACGCAACTACCGGTTTAAAACTGGATATGAAAGTGGTATATTTTAAACAAAATTGCACAACAGATGGCGCCACTTGAATAATATTTGTATTTTTACTTAGTGGAATTACACTGTTATTAAAATATTTGAAACACCTCTTAAAGAGCTTTACTTTTTTTTAGAATTTTATCCAGGGATGGGTACCTTTATATAAAGTAAATACATAAGTTATAACTGTAGCACTATAAAAGTAAGTTGATGTGGAATACTTTTAACGCAAAATCGAGCAAAATATCGTCAGAGCACCCACGACGTGGCGGGTACAGCTAGTATTAAATAAATCCATAAACCATATCTGAAGCATTATAAAAGTAAAAGTCTTGAAATATTGTGTGCGGACAATGAAAGCGTAGATGGAGATAAATAATATAAAAATTTTAGACTACAAACCTTAAGAAAGGGGGTAGGCCTGGCAAAAAGTTTCACTCATATTTTTTAAATGAAGACCTTTTAAAGAAACTGTAAAAGAGAACTTTCGAAGTACCTAGCACCATATAAGGAAATATATAAAAATCTTTCAAATAAAAGAAACCATATATAAAAGAACGATCTAAAAAATAAAAATATATATCAAATAATACACAGAATAATACACAAAAATACACAGAAAATACTCTGTGTATTTTGTCACCAATTAAAATTGTTAATTTGTTTCAGATCCAAATTTAATTATTTTTTTAATTGATTTAATTATATAGTTAATTAAAAAAGACGAACATTATTTTCGAATTGAATAATAAATGAATCTATTAAAAGCTTAATTAAATTTTTGTTTAAAACTCATTACAATCTTTAATTGGTGCGATTTTTTTTTCTGTGTAATAATTTTAAAATAAATGATTTAAAAATGAAAACAATATAAATTTATTTTTAACCTTACAGTCTTTTTGATACTAGTCCATGTTTCGTCTAACACGGCGGTCTTGTGTTGGAACCAACCCTATTTTTTGTATCAGTTGTTTTCTTCGTGCAACACGTATAGCACCACATTTTTCTGGAACATACCCCACGTGTTAGACGGGGGTTTCCTGTACATTGAACAATACATACACGCGCAGTAATTGATTGTATAAATTTGCAAACTTTGAACTTGAAGATACAAGTATAAAAGCAAACTAAAGGAAACTTTAACTGAATAGAGAGAGAGAAAAAAAACTTAGGAAAAAACAGCAAAAACAAAAAAAAAAACTTTAAAAATAAAAACGATAGAAACTTTTCTTTAGCACACTTTTGATGGCGGTGGAAGTGCTGCCGTTAAGATTTGAAATAGATAGTGACACGCATATGCCTTAAATTCACACAGATACATACATATGTACAAACACATGCGCTCATACTATCGAATACAAGTAGTTACCCAGCTTAGTATATTGAAAAGAAATGTGTACTAGATGTTGGTTTTTGTTACAACAACTACATGATTTCGATCCGATATGAATTCTTTTATAAAAGCAAATTTATATTGTTACATTCAGGCGATCGTTCGTGCGAATATTTGCGAAATGCTACTGGTAATTGAGAAATGTCTGAAATGTGTTTTTAATTAACAGACTCCAACTGAGATTTTTATTATTTTAATAAAATATGTGTATGCGGAGTTAAAAATACATGAAGGCTTGTGGATGCTTAAGGCGAATATAAGAGTACCCTTCATAGGAAAGAATAAAAAAAAATAATAATAATAAAGAAATGATTATTTCAATTACACACATTAAAAACTCCAAAAATTATAATTAACCCTCATGTTAAGTTAATTAGTCTATGATCACGATCGCAATCTAGGTTTGATTAGGAAACTTCAAATATTTTGTACAAGCTTCTTTTTTGTTTCTTCCCGGCCTTCATTTAGTAATATTTTATTAAGACATAACATAACAAGCGATGTGGGGAATCTACAATATGTATCTCATCTGCCGGCGCTTTTTAGGGTTACGTTTTTACGCTTTGGAAACGGAACCCTAAAAAGTGATACAAGGTCTGTCCGTCTGTCAGCGACTTATATCTATAACCGTAAAAGGTAGGTTCTTGAAAAAATACTAAAACTTATAGGGTGAACCGAAAGTGATATGTTTTTTACGTATATGGCCTAATTTTTTTTAACTGTAATAGGTAGACTCTTTATGTTTTCATAGAAAGTGTATGATTATGGCCGCTATAACAACAGTTAATAAAATGTAAAGGGCGTTTCGGTAGTGACGCGATTTTCGCGAATATGACTTTAATTTTTTCTTTAATTAGAAAAAATATAAATATTTTTGCGAAAGTGACACAAATTATCACTAGCCTGATTTTTAAACCGGAATTTGTAGACAATTTAAGTCTACACAAAGTATGTATAATTTGTCCTCTATAAAAAGTAAAAAAAAAAACCAAATACTAAAGGGTGTTTCGATAGTGACACAATATTTTTTGTATAATTTTTATATAAAATCTTTTATAAAAGTTTTGTTGTAAAATTTTCAAAAAAAAAAAAATTCACAAAAAGTTTTACAAATATTGTAGACATTTTTTTTTAAATTTTATAGATTTTTTTTTGGAAAAACGTTATAGAACATTTTTTTTAAATTTTATAGAAAATTTTTTGTAAGTATTCTATTGAAAATTTTTTGTAAACATTTTATTGAAAATTTATGTAAATTTCTTTTAAAAATTTATTTTGAAAACATTTTGTAAAAATTTTTTAGAAAATTTCTTAGAAAACTTTTTGTAAAAATATTTTGTAAAAAATTATTTTGGAAATTTTTCGTTAAATTTTATGGGCCATATTCATAAAAAATATTTTTGGTTTATGAAACGTTTATTGAACAAATTTTGTATGAAAATTTGTTTCATAAACCTTTTATAAAACGAAAATATTTTTTATGAATTTGGCCCTATATGTAAAGATTTTATAAAAATTTTGTTAAAAATTTTCTGTAAAATTTGTATTTAAAAATTTTTGTTAAAAATGTTTTGTAAAAATTAGTTGGAAAATTTTTTATAAAATTCTTTTTTTTTAATTTTTTGTAAAAATTCTTTGTAAAATTTTGTGAAAAATTTTTTGTAAATTTTTTTTTTAATTTTTTGTAAAAAAATTTTGGATACATTAAAATATAAAAAATATTTTTTAAAAATTATGTTTAATTTTTTTTTGTAAAAATAGTGTAAAATTTTTTTTAAAAGCAGTTTAAAATTTTTTGTAAAAATAGTTGTATTTTTTTGTGAAATTTTTTTAAAAAATTCTATGTAAAATTTTTTTTATTTTTTTCTTGTAAATTTTTGTATTTTTTTTTTTTCAATTTTTTGTAAACATTTTTTTTTAATTTTATGTAAAATTTGTTGGAAACAATTTTTTGAAACATTTAAAAAAATTTTTTTTTAAATTTTTTGTAAATTCTTTTAAAAATTTTTTGCAGAAATTAGGATTTTCCTGCAATCTATATTGCGTTAGAATGGTACAACTAAAAATATTAAAAAAAAAATCCTCATATTGAAAAGCCAAACTGTATTAAGTTCGTAACTCGTTAAAAGTTAAGTTTTTTTCATCTCTGCAACATTTTCCAACCTGCCCTTACCATGACTACGGTAACATTGAACATTTTCACAAAATCAAAAATTTTAGCAAAGAAAACTTACTGTCAAAATATTGCCAAAAGCAGTGATGGTGTGTCATGCATCCGACAATTCAAAACACTGCAAATGATTTGTTAATTTTAGTTTTGCTCATCTTAATCTTTTGTAAATATTTAGTTAGTTTGTTACGAATACTTTTGTTGAAATATCTCATCTTTGTAAATATATATGTATATTGTTTTTTATCGTTAAAATGTTTGCTGGTGGGTAGGTTGGTTTGTATTTTCATTCAATGTTTGATACGGTCACACACATCCGCTCTTAAACAGTTGGCGCCACGTGTCCCTAAATAAACTTTCCGCGTCCTTTTTAAGGACTGTTGATGTTGATGTTAATGTTAATGTTGTTTGTGTTACTGTTGTCTTTGAATTAAACAATTGCGCAGGTTGGGTGGTGTTGTTATTTTGATTAAATATTTAGTTTTAAGTTTTGGTTTTGTGGGTGGTTGGACTCTTGTTTAGACTGCTTTAATGGTTATAAGGACTACAAGAGAATTGTTTATATTTTATTTTGTATTTTTATTTGCTTGCTTGTTGTAAGTGGTATTATTTTTTATTACAAATATTAAATTAATTTATATTGCTGTGCAATTAAATTAATGTATGTGACAGAATAACGATAATATATATTTGTTAACAATGTTATTGTAACAGAGTATGAAAACATTAAATTAAACGTATCGTTTTGTTAAAAAAAAAAAATATTATTTATTTTTCTATTCTAATTAACCCAAAAATATTGCCTCAGTACACTGTTGACCTTCTCAGGCATCAGAAAGGATTGACGTGGATTAAAAATAGACCGAATGCGGCAGTGGTCGCTTACTATTACTCCGTGCACTATTTTTATTAGCCAACATTTTCGTTGCAAGAAATGCAAGATAGGATATTGCAGGCTGTGCTTAAAGAACCATGATCTGTTTAAAAATATGTTTCTGGAACGCAAAGGGCATTCGCCAACATAAAAATGAATTCGAGTACTTCCTTAGGAACCAACAAATTGATGTCATGCTGGTTTCAGAGACACACTTAACAACAAATACAGCAATAGTAATAAAGGCTCGAATTAAACATTGTTTAGTGTGTGACTTTTGTGAGGACTACCTTCAAGCAACAAACATCTGCATTGATGAATTTCATCAAATTTAGTTACTCAGCTCCTAGATTTCAAATATAAGAGAGTCCAGGAACCTAGTAAAAATTACTACTATTTCATAGCATCAGGGGATCAAGACCAATTACTTCAAAAGGTCGTGTTTTATTTGACACAATTTCGATATCACAATGTGATTTCGAGTGGACAACCCACTTATTGGCATACTGATCCGCAAAAGATATTTGATGTTATTGATTTTAGCTGACTGAGAACATCTCAAGAGAAGTGATAAAAGTTAAAGGGTCACTTGAATTATCCTCAGATTATTCACCCATTATTTTCTATATAGAGAATAAACTAAATTTTTTTATTACTAAAGACTTCCCAAGCATAAATTGGTTGAAATATATAAAATATCTCAGTGCTCATTGTTTGGAAAACATCCCGCTAAGAACACCTGAAGACGTAGAGCGGAGTCCTATTGACTTTGACCAAAACCTCAAATCAACTGCCCAATATGCAACAGTAACCCAAAAAGTAGCTGGATACAATCAATTTTATTCTGTAGATGACGAACGGCTGTTCGCTGAAAAAAGAAAAATTCGTAGAGAATGGCAAACACACAGATCTTCCCAACGACAAAGAATGTACGAGAGTAGCATCCCTGAAAAACTATATGGAAGACCTAGACTCAACTCCTCAATCAGATACTTCGTCTGGAGGCTGGGCAAGGAATGATACCGAAAAGGACAATCTAAAAGTACTTTTACTTCAAATATATCGACTGCTAAAGTTGAATTGTCAAAATTTTCTAAATTAAATTTATTTAAATTTTTTCGTCTAGCACTGGCTGGACTTATTATACAGTTATTTTTTTAGACTTAAGATCCGATTATTACTAGTTCAAATATTTTTGAAGATACAATAAACAAAAATAAGAAAAAAAATGTTCGTTATTTGCTCTCTGTCAGACCACAGTGCATTTGGAATCAGTATTTATTCTTTGTTTTATCAACATTCTTTAGATTTTATTTAACATAATTAAGACCGAATGATTTATATTATTAACTAATCCAGGATTTTTAAGTTAATATTAAAATCATAATATATTATTTCTTTATTAAGCAGTTTGCCACTCATTATTCCAAAACATAAAACTAAAAATCTTAGTGTTGGTCTTACCGGTTGGACATGAAATAAACTATATAATGCTAAGATCCTATTTCTAATTAAAACTACTCTTTCATGACAAACTTACTATTGTTTTCAAATAACTGAATTGTCAACTATGATTTTTTTTTTTTTTAATATGACGGAACCACGTAGAGTAACAAGATAAGAAATTGAGTGGACAGGTGAACATTTAATAATAAATTAAATCAAAATTATTTAAATATTTCTATGCTTTATTTATGAACTGTGCAGGTGTACAGCTACTGAAGCAGCTACCAGCGTCAGCTTTTTAGGCTTGGCAAAGGCGTGTCGTTGTGACACTATAAATAAAAATGTATTTGGTATTTTTAATTGAATGGCACTCACATGAATTGGGGCAAAAATCTTTGCTGTGCTGTGGTCACTATAGATCTTTTATTTCAATCTAAAAATAAATCTAAATTCCATTGACAAATTTACTCAAGTGTTTCCGTGGTGTAGTGGTTATCACATCCGCCTAACACGCGGAAGGCCCCCGGTTCGATCCCGGGCGGAAACAGATAGATATATATTTTTTATTTTCTGTTTATTTATACAAACACATGTTCATATGTTTGTATTACATATGTTGTATGTAATACAAAGAGACACGTGCTACATTCGCTTCTAAATGCTTAGTAACAGTTGTGAAAATAAAACTTCACTTATAATTTAATTCGGTTCCTTATCGCATTTTAAAATCGTGCAATAAATATTTATGCAAATTGATTCTTCAAATATACCCACGTGCGTTCAAACCTTACAAATAAGATACTTGTGATTTCTTTTTTACAAATCTTGTCTTAGAAAAATTCTTTATAATAAATATTATTTGAAAATAAAAGCTCGTAATAAGAAGAAAGTATCTTTAGAGTTTTTTTTTTGATAAATGCTTTTACACTGGCATCGTAATTTATTGCAAGATGTTTTAAAAACAAAGTGGAAATACTATTCTGAATATTTTTTGACAGGGTGTCACTTAGCTCAATGTCAAGACGAAATCGGGTGATAATATAGCTAGACGATTTTTTTTTTGGTATTAAACTACACAACAGTAACCGTCGTCACCATTATCACAACCGTAATCGCGTCACCTAACATTGGTTTCTATACATAGGACTGCTCGTTTTGCTTAAAGAAAAATGATTAAACTCGCGTAATTCGCTTAATTCCCTAAAGTAATAATTTAAATATAAATTAATCTCAAGTTACTTAGTTTTCACTTCTATTGGCAGTCCCATCGACTGCCCTACACGTTGTTTTATAGTTTAGTTGCTGGTGCAGTTAGTAATCGAAATGGAATACAAAACAAAACTTTTTGGAATTTTTGTTTGTATGTCTGTCCATAAGATCTTGTAAGGACAATCCCAAGTATCTAGGCTTAAATATTGAATACTATTTTTCTGCAAAAATATCGCATTTCCAAGAGGAAGTAAAGTAGTGAATGTATGAAATTTTACCGATTTAAAGGTACTGTATGCAAGCTTGACAGCACCTTTTATTTTTAAAAGTGGGATATTTTAAAAACTATTTACAGAACCCCTACTATAATTTTACAATTTTATATAAAGCCTTCCTGAGTAATTACCCAGGGATGGGTACCTCTATATAAAGTAAATACATAAACCATAACTCAAGCATGGTAAAAATAAGAGTTTCAAAATTTGATGTTTATTACTTTCAAAGCAAAATCGAACAAAATATTAGATCGGAGTAATTCTTTTTGATTTGATTGCACCATTAAGTTTAAAATTTCAAAATATCACTGCATATTGCATGAAGAGTATGTTTACAATTTGATCTTTTTTTTCGCGAAATCCCCAGTGCGTTACGTGGCGGGACACCTAGTTTGGTATAATTTTTTAATATTTTATTTGCAGTCATTGGAAAGGTTGTTCCAACTTTCAAACGTCTTACATAAAATTATGGTCAATTTGTTTTACTCACGTAAAAAATTTCTCACTAAAGTTACAAAAATAGGCACAGGTTTATTTTCATAATGATATACTCGTATTTAACAAAATTCTGCTTTTAATAACATTTTCTTCTTGTTTAAATCTGAAAAAATTGGTGTTAATGAGTCGGAGCTCTTTTCGAAGCCAGTGTAAAGCAAAGCAAATAATATTAATTTGGTTCACTTCTTTAGGATCCTATTTTCCAATTTTCCGCCTTCTACAACATAAACAAGCATAATAGTATCTTCTGCGTATTGCTGTTTGTCGTTGATTTATGAACATCTTTTAAGCTGTCATTCTTAACACACGAGTTTTTTTTTTGTCAATTTGTTGAAAATATGACAGGCGTCAATCAAATGGCGAAGAGTAATAAAAACTTATTTTGAGAGATTGAAATTGAATATACATTCATACATACATATGTACATGTGTGTGTGTGATATCTTTTCATAAGTTTTTGCTTTTACTTTAATGCCAAGTCAGTTTTAGGTACAAAATAAATGGTTACTTTAACCAGAATAAGAAAATTTTTAAAGAAAAGAATTGTAATTCTAAATAATTCTCGTTTAACATTTATGCATTATACCGTAAATCAGAATTAAAATATTTTGAAAATAAATCGACTTTTTCTAAACTTCTTGTTCGATCTCAATCTTATTTTAAAGGAGCATTGTAAAGGAATATTCGGGTTAAAGTCTTAGGTAATCTCTATCAAGAACGATAGAAACGACCTCTTACTCTTAAACCTTTCAGTGTAGCACAAATGACGTCACGCAAACTGACAACGACAGACAAACTACGTCGTATGTTGTGCGGATGGCGTTATCTTGGTTGTATCATTTACATAATTTATTAAATGTTTACAAAAATTGCTTTTATAATATTTCGTTAAGAAAAATCTTTAATATTTTTCCCAAGGCACGTTTTCTTTGGGAACACTCTTTAATTTTTTTTTTTTTAAATAGCCACGTCGTCAGCGTTATGACAATATTTTGTTCGATATTGCTTTCAAGCTAATCCATCACAAATCTTAAGAGCCCGTTTCCACTTGTCTACTACTAGCTGTGGTAGACGGACATACATCAAAGGAATATTAATAGGGTTACCTTTTACCCTTTGGGTGCGGAACCTTGAGCATCAAGAGTAAGTTGACTCAAGGTACAGTACATCAGGAATTTAAGCGAACTATTATTTAATATAAAAATAATGTTCTAAATATAAAATTAATATAAAAATATTGTTCTTAATATAAAAAATTATATTCTGCTTTATATAACAATAATATTTGATTTTAGTTAAGAAAAGGTTGTTTTTATTTGACGTTTAATGGTGCTAAAATTTATTAATTTTTTTATTTTATTCATCCTTTCAAAAACATAAAACACAGATGCTCTTACAAAAATATGTATTGTTAAAATGCCGAAATTATTTTTATGATAAAAGTATCATTTTGAAAATATATTGATAATAAACCAATGAGGTCATGCATTAATCACCCAAGCAACCTAAAGAGCTTTAGCTCAAAGTGGGTGACTTAGGGATATTGTTTCGGTAAGGACCCCACACCTAATAAATACTAGTTAAAATAATAAATGCCAAATGTTATTAAATTATTTGTTACGCGCACATGGTGGAGACAAAAGTTATAATAATAAAAAAGTATGAAATTTGATTTTTACCATTCAACGAATTCTTGTTGTTGTATGTGTAATCTAAGCAGAGCAAATTTTACTACGTCATAGAACTAACAATAACATTTGTTTAGCTTTTATTTTCTTAACAACAAATTATGAATTGAACTAAAAAAAGAATGACGTCACAAATAATTTCCACACATTTTTCTATTGATTTTGGAATTTTGCCAAATTTTATTTTTATTACAACTCATGATTCATACATTCATTTTGTGGAGAATTTGCCTTCATTTTTTATTTATACTAGAAATTTTGTTTCCAAACAAAAAAATTGTTTTTATTATTTATGTGTTAAAAAGTGGGCGGTTTTTGAAATGTTTCTGAAATAGAAAACGAGTACCAGCATTTATGAATGATTCTACATTTGTAAACACGAGTTTTCGGGTTTGTCAGAGAATTGGTTTTGACTTTCTTTAACTGTAACTTGATAACTTGTTTTTAAATGTCAGACTTTTTAAAGTAAAAATTAATAATATAAATAATCTTGTTTGTTATTAAATTTATTATTATTTTAAAAATTAAAAAAATTATCATTTATGAAGTTAAACTAAGTCAGAAAATTATTTTAAATTTATTTTACACAGGTTGTCATTCAGGCCTTTCTCTGTTGCTTCTCCCCGCAAGCGTTCCAGAAGGTCTTTCGAAAATTGTCTGCTAGAAGGCCTTTAATTTAATGACTCTTAGAAGGGTTTTGGTAGCAACAACTAAAAAATATTCTCTTCTAATTTTAATTAAGCACTTTTAACTATTTTAAATTGATATATTAAAATTTTTTGGGATTCGAACCGTCAACCTCCAGGCTGATAGACCTTCGCACTGCCTATCAGTCTATCGAAGCATCTGAATTTTAAGCAGCAATGAAGTAGATAAAGGCAATTAAATAAACTTTTGTGTTTTATAAATAAGAAATCTAAAAATAGAAAATTATGTATTTGTCATACAAAATGAGTACACATTCCTACTTCCGTAGTAAGAGAAGCGAAGTAGGAATGTGTACTAGATCATTTAGGAGAAAGAGCCAAGGCCTTCAAAAAGGCCTTCTTTGGAAGGCACACAAAAATGAGGATCGTATCCAAGAGAAGTGTTAGTGTTAAATGTAGACTATCCATGTTAATGTTATTTCCAAGTCTTAACAATATATTGCAAACCTCTCATCGTAATTGTAAAAAGCCAATAACAACGTATGCAATTTACTCAACTTTCCTGGTTTTAACAGTGTCTCAAAACGACAAATCTCAAGCAAATGCCTTGAAAATTCTCTATACGAGAATTTTGTTGTCTGTCAAACTGCGTACTTAAATTTTACATTTCTTTAATTTTTGGCCTAATGTCCGACTAGATTGGCAAAATTTCTCTCTGGGGGACTCTGCTAGTTGTTAATAAATGTCATACATCTCATAGCCATAGATTTTATTTTTATGGGCACTTTTTTTTTTGTTTGTAATAAATATAACTTTTTAAAAAGGTGTTACTCAAAAAATAGCCTTTTCAAAAATACCCTTTTCAGAAAAGTAATTTCTTTAAGAAAGTACTTTTATAAAAAAAATAAATTTAATAGAAGTATTTAAAACCCGTATTTTTTTGAGAAAAGAAAATTATTTTTTTAAATGAATACTCTTTGAACAAAGAATATTTAAAAACCTTTAAAATGATATTTTTGAAGGTACTTTAACAAGTTTTAAATAAAGTAATTTTTTAAACATTTTGTAAACATTATTGAAAAGTAAAAAAATCTTAAATAATCCTATTCCGTAAAGCTCTGTCATAAATACATTAACAATTATTACAGCTTGCAAAGCAATCTAGAAATTGCAAATAAAAACTATTACAGAACTGCAAATTGCTCTTGTACAGTGTTTCAATGCAAATGCACAAACGCACTTACACGCCTACTTACAAAGAAAACGCTACACACTACTAATTCTAATCGCATTATTATTGTTGTAGAGCTATCTATTTACGTATCGTACGTATCCCTACAGAGTAGATTTTTATTTGCATTTTATTTTTGTGTTTCAACTTAACACTACACACCCATGTAAACCCTCATAAGGAGGTTCTACTTTTTGTTGCAGTTAGAATACAAATCGTATATGCGCAAGCGCATAATCCTATTGGCCTTAAGACAATTATTTATTGTTTGGCAACATTCAACTTTCATTCTCTAAAACTATAAACAACAACAACAATTAGCAGACTAAACTATTGCGCCTTGTTGCTGCTGCCGCCGCCTGTTGTCGTCATCAGTTTAGATTCATTTGTTGGAATATTAGTAAAATTTTTTTATAATTTTAGTTTGGTAAATACCCAGCAAACATTTAAATTTTATTTTAAATTAAGAACTCAATATCAATATCAAAAATGAGAATAATATCAATTACAACACAAAGGGAAGACTTAATCTGAGAAATGTATTTACATATTATTGTATTAGAATATATATAAGTTTGTCATATACGTTTGTCATTCCGTGTGTAATTTCTACATTTCCGACCCCATAAAGTATATATATTCTGGATCCTTATATATAGAATAGTTGATTAAGCGATGATCGACTGTCCGTCTGTCCTTCTTTGGGTAGTAATGTCATTTGCCAAGGCACCAGACGAGATACAGAAGATTTAAGCCCACCAATCTGCCAGGCATAGTTTTTGGGATTGCAATTCAGCAAACAGATCAGGAGGCAGCGGGCAAAAAAAATTTTTTTTAAATTTTTTTCGGTTTTAATGATTCTTTTTTGCTGTTTTTTGTTAAATAGATATTAGATCGCGACAGAGAGATCGCAAGGAATGCATACAGATCCCGGAGGATCAATAACCCCGATTTTGTGTTTATGTTTAGGTTGGTAAGGTTTTTATGTTTTGATTTGTATTAAAGGTCTTTATGGAAAGCAATACATATAGAGGTAGCCCATAGCAGTCAATAGGCCTAAGAAATTTTTTTAATGATCCTTTTGCTTTAGTCTGACCATTCTAACGCAATAAAGATTGCAGAAGTTCCTAATTTTTACAAAAAATTTTCAAAAAAAATTGTTACAAAAATGCCTAGAAAAAAAATTTTCAGAAAATATGAAAAAAACCAAAAAAATTTTAAAAATATTTTTACAGAAAATTTTAAAAAAAGTTGCAACAAAATATTTACAAAAAAATTCTCAAAAATTCAAATTAAAAAAAATTTCCAAAAAATGTTCAACAAAAAATTCTTAAAAATTTAAAGATAAATAGAGGGTAACACAATATATAACATGACTATAGTGAAGTTTATATAAGATTCGGCATGACAGAATTGGCACTCTTACATGTTTATTTTATAAATTATATGTTTAGGTTAACATATAACACTATGATATACCATGCAAATTTGTTGCTTAATTAATTTTAGTTTAAATAAAATCTTTGCCTATCTTTGACAAGACAGCTTATTTCAAAGGCTGGACTGTGAGTTTGCTGGGTAAGAGCTTCTGATTTACGCTTATGAGTGTGTGCAATTGCAACAGTGGGACAAAGGATACTTTTTTTTCTTGATGGTAAAATTATTAGTTTTTGTTCTTTTTTAATTTTCCAATGCTCCTAAGTGATTGCAGGTTGTCAGCTAATAGTTCAGCTTTGGTTTCGCCCATCTTATCACTAAAACCTACGTAGAGTCTCTCTTAGACTTAGCCTATAAAAGTCATCTGCACGATTTTTATTTTGGTCAGATTGTATTTGGATTTTCTATAAGGATCAGAGTTATCCATCAGAGAGTACGCCGATTGTTATTTAGTTATTTTCATTATTTCGAATAGCGAAATAAGTTCTTAAGAAGATAACTTATTTCGCTATTCGATTCCTTATCATACTCCGGTACATTTCTGGGTTTAGGTCAATTGATATAGACTTAATGCTATCTGAACGCGAAATTGTTTTCGTGAGTTGGGATTTCAGAGTTTTCATTCAGAAAAATCTTTTTCGATTTAATATCTAAACAGTCCTTTGTTTCCTATAACTTCTAGTCCTAGACATTTTTGCACCTTAGGCAAATAAATCTACTGTTTAATTTCCTGAAGTTACCTCAGTTATTAATACCTCTGCTCCTAACAACATTGTCTGATGATTTTTATAAATTTTAAATCTATTTTGAATAAAAAAATTATGACAATTTCCAGAAATTGGCCAGTCATGATAAAAAACTTAAAATGCTTTAGAGACCTTTGTTTTAAATTCTTATTGTTATTTTAAAGGTTTACTTGTTAGACTTCTCTTTTTTCCAAGAAAACCGTTTATGTACACTATTCTGTAAAGGTATATGGTGTTTTCGATTTAAGCGTTTTTGTGATGTAGGCATTATTTTGTTTTTTATTGGCTCCAATTTACTTTTCCAATTTTGGACACTTTTTGCCAACTTTGGGCATTTTCGGGTATTTATTGTGTTTTTATTTTGATGTTGCCGCTTTTGTAATTTTTTTTACCTTTTTTTCCTTTTTTCGAGTATTGTTGTATGTGAAATTTTTGCGGTTTATTTTAAGTTTGGCGATTTTCTTCTTTATTTTATGGTAATTGTGTTAGCTAATAGTTTTTTCCAATTTTGTCACATTTTCGTAATTTTTTTCAGTCATTTTGGTCGGCAACGTTTTTCAATGTTTGAACTATTCCAAATTAGGACTTGACAAATACTCTTAGTATCTGGTAGCAAAGACCTGTGGCAATAGTTATAAAATCTAAGTTTGATCTTTAGTAAGTTCTTGTCCTTTGGAGGTTCTGAAACGTCTACATAAATGTTTATTTTTAAAATTAGTTTTGCTTGTGCTCCACTGTACATGAAGGGACAATGCAGGCAGAAAGACCAAAACTATGGCAGAGTACAGGGATGGCGAACGTATGACTCGCAGGTCAGATACTAATCAATGCAGGCTTGAAGTGAACCACAAATTGGCAAATACCTATAGTACTTTTTGTTTTCCGTGCCTCGTTAGATTGATTAGTAGCGCGGTAGTCTATCAGTGCGGTTTCGATTCTCGCCAAAGTCTCCGGGAGGGGTTGTCTTAAAATAATTTTATCATCGTTCAAATATAAAATTAACTTTAATACGATTAACATTTTTAGCGATTATACTGAAAGCTTTTTCTATAAAATGCTTATAGCGTCACTGGGAAAGTTACACTATAAGCCCATTTTTTTGGAAAATACTCTCAAGAGCAATTTTCAAGTAAGTTGCAATATTTGTGATTTTAATTCATCCATCCTGGAACGAAACCACAACAGAAAATTACAATCAAACCGACCAATAGAAAATGAACTACGGAATGAAAAATAGAATAAGATTTGTGGATTATGTTCCTTATAGGAATTACGGTATACATATAATATATATCATGGGAAGACGCTATTAGTTTACAGTGCGCAGCGTGAATTTCAATTAGGAATTTTTTTTACAAATTTATCATCCGACGGTTTTGTCACTAGGTAGTTTAGCGAGAACGATTAGGGTTAATATCCCATAAATGATGTAAATCTGAAATTCTGTTTTTATATTAACGAACTCAAGAGAAATATCGAAATAGCATTAATTTTTAAAGTCCGTTCTGATTTTTTAAATAACCCATAAGCATGTACAAAAAACCTAAAGAACTAAATGTTACACAGTGCTTAAAAAGATTTGCCATCTCTGGTATACTACGTAAAGTATGTTTATGGTAAGAATATTTGTATCCGTGTGTGTGTGTTGTTCTTTTATTAAGTTTTGTATATTTCTGCATCATCATTCCATTCAGTATTCGTATTAGCAGTCAAGTGTAAACACAATTGGTTGGGTTGGGTCGAATATTAAGGGGGGTCAATATGAGGCGAGCAATTTAAACTTGGTTGCCTACATTGTTATTTTGTGCTTTTTATTTCGATTCAAGATATAGAATTTCAAGCAAAACGAAAGTGTTTTTAAAAAATTCTTTGCAAAGAATGTGAGATGTGTGTGTGTAGGAATGTTACTGTATGTTACTTTAGATGTATGTGTTGCTTTGGTTATGTGTCTGTTTTAGAGGGGGGTGTATTATTCTTGTGCTGCTGCCTGGGTGTTTGTTGTTGTTATCGTTGTTATTGTTATCTTCGTGTTGTCACACAGATGACTTTTATTTTTGGCTATAAATACAATTGTTACTAAAGGATATTGCGTTAAAAACACAACTGTATTATCCTAGATAAGTACAAATCATAGTTAAAGACGGACGCGTCCCAATTTCGTGCTCTCGGTGTATTTAAAGTGAAATTAAAATTAATTTTAAAAATCCACAAAAAAATATTTGGTCACTTACGAAGTCAAGAGTGTTTGCGGAAAAATAAGACAATTTTAAAGAAAAAAAAAAAAAAATAATCAGGTTGTTTAATGTAAGTGTTTTCATTAAAAGGTTAAAACTGCTTTAAGATAAGCAAAAGGAAATAAATAAAAATCCATTAAAGTTATTAAGATTTTGTGAAATTGAATTCAATTATTAAATTGTTGTTTTGAAAATAAAGTTAAATACTTTATTACTGTTGAAAGTGATTTGATTTTGTTTTCTTTTTTGTAAGCACCTAATTATTAAATTAATAAAAATAAAATTAAAAACTTGAAATTAAAAAAGATGAAAAAAATGTGTAATTAAATTAAAAAAAATTAGCTAATACTTTAAAATAAAAAAGACATTAGAATTTGACTTTAAATTACTTAAATTTGTATGCTTTTTAAAAACAATAGTTAATTCAAGTGGCATAAAAATGTTTCCGCTGAAAAGCCGAACCTTAGCTTCATTTTATGAATTTATAAGCATGAGAAACTGATTAAAAATTGTTGATGGAATGAATTAAATTTGTTAGAAAATAAGATGATTCTAATGTTTTTAGTGTGGCTTGCCTATTTAAAATTGGTGACAATTGTTGCAATGAATCTCATACCATGACTTTTCAAATAAGAAATGGTGCAAGAAAGAAGCTAGTAATCGTGACTTGTAAATAGAAGAGACACTGAGTAACTGATTAAATCCTAGACCATAACGATGTTAAAGTGACTGATATCTTCTATTGAAATTGTAAGAACTCGAAACGATGTTACGTCCCTTTATCTAGGATGGTCAGCCTGTACTTTTTCTGTTGTTTTAGTTTTTCACAAAACGGTTCGATAAATCGGTATCCACTTTAAAAAAAATGGTTGTTGATCAAGTCACGATTTTTTGGAATACAAATAATAATACTATTAATGGGGTAGAAAGTGAGGAAATTTTTTTTCTTAGATGTGGCTAAAATTTCTTTCTTTATATTAGCTCTGTTCAGTAACTGAAAGTTAGTACTAATTATTACTGGAAAAGTGTTCATTAACTCGAAAAACTAGCAACGAGAGAGTGAAGCAAGAGAATAAAAATGGTGGGAGAAAAAAATACTTGCTAGTAAAATTTTTACTAGTTAGAACTATAATCAGCTGTTCAGGGTTTTGTTTAGCAAATATTTTATTTGAAAAATTGTATGAAAAAAGAAATTTTTGCAATATTGACAAAAAATATCTGTATTTTGGAGTAAAAAGAATTAGCCAATTCACTATGTCTGCGATTGTGTTCTATTGTCCTATTGTCATAAATATTTATGACTGTCATAAATATGTTGTTGGTATTTCTCATTAAAAAATATTATATGACAATAGTACTTTGAAACCTATGTTTTCTCATCGTGCTATTGAATTCAGAATGCCACACTCATATTTCTGCGTTTTTTGTTTAGAAAAGTTGGCATGATTGATTTTATTATATGTTTTCTGTTGTTTATGAAATTTCAGTGTAGTCATATTACGTTTATTGAAATACACAATGGCTGACATACGACAGGTCGTTCACAGTAGTGCTATTTCACCCTAAATAGCACTTTAGGATTTAGGAATTTAGCAGACATAGTGAATTGGCTAAATATAAAACTAAATAAAATTGTGTAGATGTATGGTTTTTCTTTTTTTTTTAAATAATAAATAGTAAACACATCGGGGATGATATATTTATTGGAATTATACTTTTTTCCGGTTCAATTCTGTTATTAAAATTGGTTTCGTTTTTGGCGTTTGACTGCTTAAAATTTTATTTCTATCGTTTCCTTGAGATTATAATCAGTTTGAAGTTCTTTAAAAGTGACATTTCTGGCTAACAATGGTAGATTTTGTTATGTTTTTTTTGTATGCCATTTGAGTACAATTATGTTTACAAAGGTACTATTTGATGGTCAAATCAGTACAAGTTTTAAGTTCTTTCTAACGCCACCGTAGACTAATTGATATTTTTTGCTAGTAAAGCGTTTATATACTTTTTCTTATTTGGGTGAGTAATTATGCAAATTTCTGTTTTACTCTCTCGTTGCTACTTTCTGCTAGGAAAGTTGCTGAAAAGACCTATTATTTATTCTAGTTCGTGTGCCATCATAAACATAATTTTTCCCTATTAACGATTTTTTCAGTTTATTTCTATTTAGAATTTCAGTGTACTTTCCCTCTTAGGTGAAATTAATTAATCGAGATTTCACCAAAAAATTGAGATTTCAATAAAAAATCTAAATTTAAACAAAAAAGCGAGCTATTAGCAAAAAAAAAAAATATTTTTTTTTTAGAAAAAAACTGAAACTTCATGAAAAATAGAAAAGTTGTAATTTTTTAAAAATACTGCCATTTTTTTTTTACCAAAAAACGACATTTTATACTGCAGGAATTCAAACTTTTCAGTAAAAAGTCGAAATTTTAGCAAGAGATCGAGGTTTCACTCAAAAATTAAGACTTCAACAAAAAATCGAGATATTAACAAATATACTAGTTTTTACGAAAAAAGTCTATATAACCAAAAATTAAGATTTCCTAAAAAAATTAAATATTAAAAAAAAAAAATCTGCAACATTGCACCAAAAAAAAAGCAGATTTACCCAGTAATCCCACCCAACCAAGTACCGATATATTAGCATACATACATATAATCAAAATTACGCTAAAAATCGAAATTTCACTTAAAATCGAAATCGAACAAATTTACTTCTGCCTATAAAAAGATATGTAGAATAAAAAGGTAATGAAAACAGAATATAATAGATATCTAATAAACTTTTCTCCAATATTCTTAGGAGAAGACCTCTACTCATGCAATACAGTCTGCCAGAACTATAATATTTAGTTATGGGAAAGGTGATAGAGGGAGTAACGTTTGAGGACATTCGAACTGAATTTCCCCACATTGTAAGTGATAGCACCTCTGCAGAAAGATGATTGCACATACGAACTGTTCAGCTAAAAAAAATTCTCTCTCTAATGCACAGTGCTATTCACTGGTTAATCGACTAAAAACAGATGAGTTCTTAAAAAGCGTATTTTACACTAATATTAAAAACGAGTGCTAATTAGAGCTCATTCGATTGTAGTACCACATTAAGCTGATGTTCAAAAGAATAGGAATAGTGTTAGATACCCTACTATCACTTATAAGCTTCTTTGTCCTCTCCTCCACTTGGTCGAGTAGCCCCAAAACAGACTTTGAGCACCGGCTCATTTATGGAAGTTGTATTCAATTTTTGGTCGGTTGTCTAAAAAAAATCTAAGCACATTAACATATTATAAAAATCTACCTAAAGCTTAAATATAATTACCTTTAAGTCTAAATCGTAAGCTATTCATATTAATAAAAATGTGACATTAGCATTTCTGTACATGAAATATTTCTTGAAAATTTTGTTGCTGTTACAGACAGTCTGCCTGTCTGCCTGTGTTCGCATCACCTAAAAACTTCTTGTGAAATAATAATAAAATTTTTGGTATCTTGATTAAAATAAGGGGTACTTTTTCCCGCAAAAATATCTCATTTTCAGGAGAAAAATTAGTGATAGTACTCAATTTTACCGATTTAAAGGTACTGCAAACTTGGCAGCACCTTTTATGTTTTTCAGCGAGACACAATTTACAGAACTCTATAATAATTTTGGAATTTTATATAAATTTTAGCATATTTTATATAGTTTATTTGACCTTTTTGTTAATATTAATTTAACTATTTTATTTAAGCTTTAGGTCTTTAAATAATTTTAATTTTTATTTTTTCGATATTTCGCTACTCCTTTGTGTAGCATCATCAAGAAAAAAAATTAACGTTATGAAAAATTACGTTAATTTGTTAATTTTTCCTGATGATGCTACACAAAGGAGTAGCGAAATATCGAAAAAATAAAAATTAAAATTATTTAAAGACCTAAAGCTTAAATAAAATAGTTAAATTAAATTTTAGTATTTTATCCAGGGATGGTTAGCTCTATATCCGAAGCACTCTAAAATTAAGAGTGTTAAAATTTGTTGTGGATTACTTTCAAAGCAAAATCGAACAAAATATTGTTAGGACTACTACGACGTAGCGGTCAATAAAACATTAAAGCAGGATTGATCACCTACGTATACAGTACCATCGAAATATGAAAGTGTTTCATTTAAAGATCAACGGTCATATTCATAAAAATAATTTTTTTATTTATAAAAATTTTATATGAAAAAACTATCGTAAAAAATTTGTTTATAAAACTCTTGTTATCCAAAAGCCTTTTATTTGCTGTAGACCCCAAGGATTCTAGTCTTTAAAATAACTTTGTTTAATTTTGTTTCTATCACTTTGGATATTCTACTTTATCGGTCTTGCATATAATAAAATATTAACGAAAAAATAATATTTTAAGTTTCTATCAGACACAGTATTAACTATTTTTTAAAAACATATCGGACATTGTAATTCCTTCTCAAATAATTGTATGCAACTCTATATGATTTATATAATATTATATAGATAGATCATAAAAAAGGAACAGAAAACATATTTTTACACTTACATCCTCCTTATGCTCCATTTACATTATGCACATATTGACTGACATAAATGAATTATTGGTTTTGAGTGTATAAAGTCGTTCGTTCCATTGACAATTTATTTCTTCAAACATACACACGAGTATGTACAGAATTTATTGATAATTCATCTTGTCTCCACTGTGTCTTTAATGATAAAATGCAAAAGTGGTTTACAAGACTCTATTATAAACGAGATTTGTTTTTCCACAACATTTGTGGCAAATGTGTTTTTGTTTTCATCGTTTACCCCTTGTCGTCATAAAACTTTAACAACTTTGAATATTTTATGTCAAGAAGAATTTAAAAAGATTTATTATTATTTTTTACTACAAAAAATATTTAAAAAAGAATTGCTGAACAGTTGAAATTGAGACGGAAAGAAGACTCCGTACTTTGATGATAAGGACACAATTATTTAAAAATACGAAAAATGTTGAAAAATGATTTAAATAATTTTACCTACGTCAGGAAAGAGTTTTGCATTCCTTTTACTCTGAATTCACTGCACTTTAAGTATGCAAGCAGGTTTGCCAATTGTAAAGATTTATTTGTTTTTTTTTTCGCAGTTTTCGAAGCATTTAATAGTTTATTGTTTAAAAAAAGGTTTTTCTGGAAATTTTATTTAATGTTTTAAGCCTAGTACTCTGTTCGAATTTATGAAAAATGTTGAGCAACATTTATTATTTCATAAGGAAAATTTGACATTTAAAATTTGGTGTCTATCTCGCGAAATAATTTTACTATTTTATTGTTTTTAAGTATACCACATTGTTTCAGAAATGTTACCAAAAGCCAGGTGATGATCAACTGTTGTTTGAGAAATTCCACATGAAATAATGCCCCTTTGCTTTATTTCACAGCTTTGATAAAATGTTGCCAGAAACATTTCAATGTTTCTCCACATCAAAAACAGAGTACTACTTCTGCAACATTTTTTCATGACTTTTTCATAGAAATTTTTTATGTATGTAATTTGACAGCATTCCGCATGAAAAACTGAACAGAGTACCAGGCTTTATACTTTAAAATCTGTTATTTTATCATAATTGTTGTTAAATATAAGAATCGCAAGGTCTAACTTAGAGCGATAGTGTAATGATCAAATATCTTTTTTACTGATCAAACTCCACATCTTAAAAACTAGCGGGCGCCACATCGTAAGCGTCTTGATTATATTTCGATTTTGCTTTGAAAGTAATCCACAACTAATTGAAAGACTTTTCTTTTCATAGTGCGTCAGTTATGATTTGTGTTTTCTTTTTATAGGGGTACCCATCTCTGGATAAAATTCTAAAATTTATATAAAATTCTAAAATATTGTAGAGTTCTGTAAATAGTGTTTAAATTTTAATATTTGTTTAATATTTTAAGACTTATCAGCAGACGAGACCAAGTAAAGAATGGTTTTAATGACTTTGAATAGTTGCCTTTGCACTTAAAAATCTCTGTTTTCTCTTTTGCACACGTTTGTAGCTGATGTAACAGAACTTAACAAAGTTCAAAACTTAAAAACTTTTATGAATTTTGATTGACTCTGGACTCAGTGATCGACCACTACATTAAAAATTTTCCAAAACTGTGTCTAAATCAAATTAGAAACGTTTTTTAATACTCCAAACAGAAAGATTTCTCAAGCACCTAAATAGACGTGAGTTCCTATAAAGACCACTTCGTTTGACTAAAATTTCTCACCATTCAGCTTTTTATCTAATTTGGAAACAGGAAATAGTTGCCAGCGGCTAGGTGTGGAGAGTATGCTGGATGGAATAGTAGTTCGTTGCCATTGTGTACACAATATAGTCCACGGATTTTATTCACTATTTCTTACGTGGCGAACTAACTTGAACAAAGAAAAATTTTTTCACCAATTAAAGGTTTTAATTAGTTTTAAATTAAAGTTCAATTAATTTTTTAATTGATTCAAATATATATTTGTTTAAAACAAAACAAAAAAAAAATTTAGTTAAACAAATAATTGAATCAATTAATTATTTAATTAAATTTCATTGTGAAACCAATTAAAACCTTTAATTGGTGAAAATATTTTTTTCTGTGTTTTTTTCGACCTGAACGTTTAGCGTTTGCTTTAAGGAATCGCAGTAAAAGTTAATGGGTAGAAACTTCATATTTTTGTCAGGATTGTCTTTGGTTTCGATGATGCTTAGCTTCGAAAAACATATTGTTTTATTAACACACGACATTAACATTTTTATATTTTCGTTAGCAGAATTTAATGCATTTTCGGTACACCTTTCCTCAGCGTTCTTAATATCTATTTTCTTTGAGTGGTGTTTAGTTGCAAATATCATTTTTTTAACCAACCAAACTCAGATAAAAGAATACGAGAAATTTGTATTCATTAATCAAATCTATTCATCATATAATAAAACTGTAACAGGACTATTTCTGAACATGAAATATTTTTTGAAAATTTGGTTACTGTAGTAATCGATATGGGATACAAAACAGAAGTGGATACGGAAGTGAGTTACTATTTTATTATATGTATAGATAGATACATAAACCATATCTGAAGCACTATAAAAGCAAGTGTCTCAAACCAAAATCGGGCACTGCTGTCAATACATATGTATTCTAAAATTGCAACAGGTCTATTTCTGTACATGAAATATATTTTTTTTTAAATTTTGTTACTGGTGCTTTTGGTAATATATATGCTGGTAATATATATGGAATACAAAACACCAATATTTAGTGGTCTATCTGTCGGTTTGTGTTTGCATCACGTAAAAACCAATAAATGGATATTAATGAAACTTTGTGGGAAGGTACCTTATTACCTCGCTTCAAATATAGGATACTACTTTCCCGTAAAAATAGAGATAAAACCCAGAACGTACGTAATTTTATCGATTTAAATGACTTGGCAGCACCTTTTATTTTTGTAAACGTAAAGTTTTAAATATTAATTGCTCTACAAGAATAGTATTTGATGCAAAACCAATGTTGCAACATCTTGATATATTTTCAAGAGACAGGCACCAGGAAGGAGTATTAAAATTTTAATTTATAAATAAAGTTTAAGGAGAACTTAATTAGATCTAAATAAAACAATTTCAAAAATAGACAATAAAATTGCGAAAAGAAAATAAAAACTACAAAAAATAGCTGCTGCTCATAAAAATTTAAAAAACTTTTAAAGTTGGATAAAAATATTTCCAATAAAAAAATGTATGAAAAGTATTGATGACTGCAACGTCAGTCGTTGATATTTTTGAAAGTTTGAGGGCACCGGAAAAAACTTTCTAATATTTCCTAGTGATGACAAAACAAAAATCTCAATTAAAAACTGAGGTGGCACAGTGTTGCCAAATGTATAATTTGTGTCAAAACTTTAAAATAAATAATTAAATCCCAAGCAATAAAAACATCCTTAAATAAAAAAAACAACATTTTTAGTTTTATTTTGCTGTAACTACAACCGCAAGTGATAAATAAGCAGATTGTTCCGGTTAAAATAAATATTATATGGGTGTCACTCAGTCTAGTTTTCAAAAATATAAGAAAGTTGGTTTGGCTGCATGAAATATTTGTTTTTGTTTTTGTGTTTTTTTTTTTTTTTTGTTGCAAAAAGTACACGCAAACCCAATGTAATTGATGTCATTTTTAATTATGTCACAGAGTTATTTTGTAATTTTTCACCAAAAATTTTGCCCAAAGCACCATAATTACATTATCACCAAAAAAAAACAACAAAAACAAAAGCAAAAGCAAAATAAATAAAAATAAAAAATGAGTTATAAACTCAAAGAAATAAAATAACCAGCATAACAACTATTTATAACTATTACGAAATTTTAAGGCATTTTTGTATTAAAGAAAAGAAAATAAAATAAAAAAATAATTTAAAAAAAGAAGCAAAAATATATAATGTGCACTTAATAATGATTATAAACTGATTTTTTCCCTCTTCTTCTTATTTTCATTTTTGCAGTCATTTTATCGTCTGTGGTCACGATTAAAGAAAACAAAAAAAAAGAAGCAAAATAAGCAAGGAGCCGTTTTGTTGTATCAAAAGCAGCTGAGACTTCTCTGGCAAAAAGAAAACAAAAATTAAAAAAAATATTCTGTTAAAGTAACAGCAGCAATAAATATCAATACTTGCTTGCATTCAACAACAAACGAAAGTGAAACTTAAATAAAAATTTATTTTTATTGCTGAATTGGTACAAAAACAAAGGCAGCAAAAAATCGTTAAACCGGAAACGTAAAAAATGCATTTTAATAAACTTGGTTGCAGTGACAACAACATGAACCTTTTAACTTCACCATCCCCATCACCATCACCATCATCATCAACATCACAATTTGCTGCATTTGCATTGGCTTCTTCAACGTCATCAGCGACAAAAACAAAAAATGCAACAACACATGGCCTGAATTTGGGTCTTTGGTGGCTCCTTTTCATGGCTGCTATTTTAATAGCCCAACAACAGCCTTGCGAATGTCGTTACTTGCCGACAAGGTCGCATGGCGATGATTTGGATAAATTGCGTGAGCTTATGTTGCAGGTAAGTTGATGTGTTTTTGTGTGTGTGTGAGTGTTGCAGCATCGTTTGGCAGAAAAAATAATTTAAATAAAACAAAGTGAATATGAGAAGGGTGTAAACAAAAATAAAGGGAACCCTTGAACAGGTGACGGGATTTAAACGTTTAAAAAGAGTTATTCAGTGGATTTTGTGGGTTTTTTTAGCTTTTTTAATATTTTTAATTTTTATTCAGGCAGAATTAATTGAAAGTTTTTGCAAAAGCAAGTTTGATTTAAAGAAAATTATTTGAAATAAATTCTTTTTTTGAACATTTGCCAACTTTCAAAAGTCTCTCCAAGGTGTATTTATTTTACTAGGTAGTGGCATCCCTACAACAAATACAACAATACAAGAACAACATGGCATTTTGTAGTTCGAAATGTCAAAAAACATATAAGAAAATTGAGAAGGGGTGTATGTGTTTTATTGCTTTCTCACTTCTACACTATAGAATTTCTGAACACATACAATTTTTGACATGTCGAACTACTAAATCAGCTGAGCGGACGAAATTACCTAGTAAGATAAATATACCTTGAGTCTCTCTTTAAAAAGGAATAAAAATATATTTTTAAGATATAACCTTTAAGAAATAAATTTTTAAAAGGGAATTTAAAAAAATTACATTTTAAAAACTACCTTTTCCAAAAAACTCTTCTTCTTTTAAAAGTTAGTATTGCCAAACATTTAAGAAATTTTTTTTTTTTTTAATTATCGTTAATATTTATTTATGATTAAATTTTTTTAAAAGTAACATTTGGAGAAGTATTGTTGTTTAAACTTTTGAACAGATAATCTTAATAATTTACTTTTAAATAAAATTCCTTTCCTTATGTACGTTCTCGAAATAGAATCTTTTGAAAAAGTTAGTTTGGAAAAAAAGTGTTTAAAATATTACAAAAAAAGTCCTTTGAAAAGATAGTTTTCCTAATCCTTTCCAGAGCACTTTTTAAATGAGGGTTTCAAAATATCACTTTTCAAAAAAACAGAATAATATATTTTAATATATTCAACCGGACATATCTGTACGTGTTATAAAACTGTAACAGGAGCATTTCTGTACAAGAAATATTTGTTTGAAAATTTTACCAATTCAGAACTTTTGTATGTCCATCTGTCTGTTTGTGTTCGCATCACGTAAAAACTACTACATAAATTTTAATAACATTTTGTGAACAGGTACGTTGGTATCTTGGTTTAAATATAGAATATTTTGTTCAGCAAAAAGAAGTTTTCTCGTATTCCTTTATCTGGGTTTGGTTGGTTAAATAGATGATGCTTACAACTAAAACACTACCCTAAGTAGATTAGATACAAGTAGTGCTGATGACGGATGTGGCTGTCTAGAAAATGTGCATTCCACTCGTGCCAATTTTTCTTTAATATTATCACCTAATTTGTAATTTAATTAATTCTTTCTTAGAGTGAATAAAAACTTAAGCTTGATTATAAATTTCATTGTATGTAATACATAAAACAGTTCGACTAATAATAATTAAAATTTTCAAAAAAAAAAAAAAAAAAAAAATAATAATTTTCAAAAGAAAATAAAGAAAAAGTAGTACAACTACGCAATTTTACCGATTTAAATGTTCTGCAAACTTGACAGCACCTTTTATTTTTGAAAGCGGGATAGTTTAAACGCTACAGAACTCTAGAAAAATATTAGATCTTTATATAAATTTTAGAATTGAAGCCAGGGATGGGCACCTCTATATAAAAAAATATAAATCATAACTTAAGCATTATAAAAGTAAGAGTCTTAAAATTTAGTGTAGATTACTTTCAAAGTAACAACGAACAAAATATTGTCAGGACGCGAAAGGCGTGTTTTGAGAACTAAATATTGAAATTCATCCTAAATAATACTGTATTTAAAATCATAATTCTATGTACATTATTATTGATTAAAAAAACATTATAATGTTCTGTGATTTACTCAATGTTCATCGGTATTTGTTTTATATTTTTCAATACCTCAATTGCTTTTGGCCTAAAAATTAAAAATAATATGTTATAATATATATTAGAGACCGAAAATTTTAGACTTTTAAAGAAATAAAGCATATTCAAGCAAACGTCATAGAACCGTTTCAAGCTCACCGATTGTGTGTCTTCAAGTTATTTGTAACATCAATAACTATAATACGTGATTCCCATAGGGCAAGTTTTCTTACAGCAACCCTTATTTTGTTTGAAAAAAAAAAACACAATAAAATGGATTTGCTCTTCCAGCATAAGTCTTTGCTAGAGTTTAATAAATATTTCATTGTTCTGCATTTTAGATTAAATTAGTATCTATCTAGGACTAAGATATAGACAAAAAGCAAGGCAGCAGCCTCTATTTATTTGAGATTTTGCCAAGTTTTTGTTGTTGCTATAATCTGCTGCGTGGTAATCGAGATTTCGTAAAAAAAAGAAATTTCACAATATAATGAAAACTTAAATTCTCTAAAAAGAAGTATCAAGATCACCAAAAGTATTATGGCTCCAACAAAAAATCTATAATTTGACCAATTATCGAAATTTACAAAAATAAAAAAAATTATTAAATTTAATAAAAAAAATTATTAATTTTATTTTTTACCAGCTGTTCCCGCCATATCGTAGAAGCCCTGAAAATATTTCATTGAATAATTTTAAGTTTCTTAGTTTTATAGTGTATTTCCTTTATATAGAAGTACCCATTCTTGAATATAATTCTAAAATGTATATAAAGCTCTAAAATTATTGTAGAGTTCTTTAAATAGTATTTAAAATATCCCGATGGCAAAAATAAAAAGTGATGTCAAGTTTGCAGTACCTTTAAATCGGTAAAATTGCCTGCTTTCACAACTTTTTCTCCATTTTCTCTAGAAATTGAATTTTAGTTGTTCGTGAGGCGAACACAGACAGACAGACATTTAAGAAAATACATTACTTTCCCAATTTCTTTAAAACTTAATCACATAATTTGAAAAATAGAAAAAAATTAAAAATATAATTTTAACTTTATGCAATAATAAGGACGGAACCTCGATCCCGACATCACTGGAAAAGTTTTCATTTTGTCAAAATATCAAGATCACAAAAAATTGAGATTTCACAAAAAAATCGATATATAGACTGTAAAAACTTTAAATTAAATATATTAAAATTTATTTTAAACTAATTTATAACAAATTTAATAAACCGAATTTTCAACAAAACAAAATCGGAAATATAATAAAAAATTTAAAAACTATCGATTACTTGAAATTTCACCCAAAACTAGAGTTTTACAGTTTTTGTACAGCAAAATTAAAACGTAAAAATTTTTATCAAAATCTCAAAAATTATTATTTATTTATTAATTTGTTACTGAAACTTACAACACAATTATAAATTATATTGTAATTTACGCAGCATAGTCAAGAATACCTTCAGTCGTTGTGGTGAGTAGTTAGTGTTAATCATACCGACAACTATCTGTCAGCTAGACTAGCTCACTACCTACCAGACTACCGGGGCAACTAAATTTAGAATTAAAAGATCGAAAATCCACCAAAAATATTCGAAAATTTAGTAGAAATTTTTTATATTTTTTTTATATTAAAAAAAGAACAAAAAAATAAAACCGAAATCGAATTAATCGAAAATTTTAAAAATATTTTAAATAAGCAATAAACAGAACAGTCTTTTCTGCTGTGTAATAATATTAATTTTTATTATTACTAATAAAATTAAAAAATTAAGAATATATGTAAAAAACTATTAGTAATTATAATAAACCACTAAATCGTTAATAAGCCACCCTTTAAAATACACCTTTAAATTCCCGTTCACTCAGTTTTTACATAATGGCAAAAATATTTCCCAAAATCATTATTGAAAATATCTGCCGTTACCGTTTCCTTCAAAATACATTTTTGACTAAAGGCTCCGAAACAAGTCATAAATTACACCAAAATAAACATGTTAAAACACGCCTTGCAACACTCCTCGCAAGATCAGTGCAAATATTAAGTAGTTTCTGCTTGCCATAAATTCGATATTAAATTTCAATTAAAAAGACCATCAAAAAATTTATGGTCACACTTGCCAACCAACCTAAACTTTTGTACTTGTAGTCAGTCAGGTGAATGTGTAAAAAAAGCTTGTGTAGAGCCTGTAGATCATGTTAAGAGGACTACAAGATGATGTAAAAGATAATACGAGGAAAGATGAGTTGATAAATGAAAAAATAACATAACTGATCGTTATAGTGTTTTTAAACATTTTTTTCGTTTACTTAAATATTTGTTTTTCTTTAAATTAAAATAAAATCAGCTTCGACAGAATTTCTTTTTTTAGATTAATTTAAAAGATTTAATTTTTTTAACTTAATGACGCATTTATAAAATTGCTTTTAATTTCAAATTGTGCTGCGGATTGTTTTCATCATGCTCGTGCTCATGAATTTTCATATAGATGAAATAGTAGCGATTCGTTTCAGTCGTGTTTTTCGGCCGCATTCCTGTTCCTTTTGCCCAAACATTCAAGTGTTTCGAGCGTAATTTATTTTTGCAACAATTTTGGCGATTTCTTTTAATAGTGAAATCAAAAATGCAGTTTTTCTTGTTCGATATGCAATAATGTTATCGATGTTGATGATGAGTATTTTAGTTTAGACTACAAATGCTTCATCACAAATACATAAGAGTGCAGATGCTTTATGCATTTTGCGTTCAATTTAGCTTCGTTAGTTATGCTTTTCAACATCTTATTTATTGTGGCGATTACTTAACCATTCTGAATTAAAAAAAAAAATTAAATCTACGATTTTAAGTCTAGTATTCAAGCGAATGTCTGTCTGGTTGTTGCAAAATGTGACATTAATTATAATATAAAAAACGTGCTAACAAGTGTCAAATTGCAGATTTTAATTTTAATAAAAAAATCCAAATAAAAATCTATTTTGCTGTAATTTATTATTAGTAAAATCACAAGAATTAGAATTTGCATTAATGGAAATAAAATTATACATTTAAAATGCAATACTGGCTGTATTTGGCAAAAAAAGTGAATGTTAAACTTAATCAATTGCAGACGTCTTTTTGGAAATCTTTATGATGCGTTAAACTATTGTTTGAGAATACAGGTGTCAACTATATCGTATTCATTAAAGTTTCTAGTTTTGAAAGTAAACATTGCAATAAGTCATACGAGATTTTAAAATTTAATAAAACGCCCAAGTACAAGTTAGACTCACACGTAAGTTTTCACGACGTAGGTTTTCGTAAATATTTTTTTAATACAATGAAATTTGTAGTCAAGCGTTCTATTCCTTCTAAGAAAGAATAAATTAAATTACAAATTAGGTGATATTATTAAAGAAAAATTGGAAAAATTTAATTTTTAGACACCAGCAGAGCGGAATGCACATTTTCTAGACAGCTACGTCTGTCATGAGCACTCTTCGTATCTATCTACTTAATAAAATTTTACCAACGAAACACTAAAAATGCGTAAAATAACCTCAATTAAATCAAGCATAAAAACTTGGAGTAAAAATTAGAAATTTACACTGAAAAAAATATTAGTACCAATTAATGGTTTTAATAGTTTTAAATACAAATGTAATTAAATTTTTACTTGAATCAATTATATTCTTAATTAAGAAATAATAAAACAGTCTTTCAACTAAGTAAATAACTAAATTAATTAACAATTTAATTTAATTTGTATCTGAAACTAATTAATGCGCTGACCATTCGATTTTTCACTTGCTATACACCTGTACATTGTATCATAGGTATGTGTTACTTTTTTCTTTGCGTCTCGTTAATCACCTCCTCAATTGGTTGAACCCGATATGTGATGCTGTTGTTGAGATGTATGCAAATGCTTTGTCGCGAAACTATAATTGTTTCTCCTCTGTTGAGAGTGAATCTACAGGGTGGACAAAACCGAAAAAGGTTAATCATTTCGCAAGCACTTAAAAGGGCTCTAAGGGTGGACCCAGGCAACGCCGGGTACAACACACTAGTTTTTAATAAAAAATTTTCATTAATTTTGTATAAAAATTTGTCCTAAATTTTATATGAAAATTTGTCATTAATTTTGTATTAAAATTCGTCATAAAATATGTCATAAATTTCGTCATAAAATTTGTCATAAATTTTATATTAAAACTCGTCATAAATTTTGTATGAAAATTTGTCATAAAATGTATATGAAAATTTTTTATACACTATGTATGAAAAATTGTTATAAGTTTTCTATGCAAATTTGTGAAAAGTTTTTTTTCAAAAATTATCAAAAATTTTGTATGAAAATTTGTCATAATTTTTGTATGAAAATTTGTCATTAATTTTGTATTAAAATTTGTTTAAAATATTTCATAAATTTCGTCATAAAATTTGTCATAAATTTTGTATTAAAAGTCTTCATAAATTTTGTGTGAAAACGTGTCATAAATTTTATATGAACATTTTTTATATACTATGTATGAAAAATTGTCATAAGTTTTGTACCCCAATTTGTGAAGATTTTTTTATTAAAAATTGTCAAAAATGTTGTATGAAAATTTGTCATAAATTTTGTATGCAAATTTGTCGTTAATTTTGTATAAAAATTTGTTATAAATTTTGAATAAAAATTTGTCATTAATTTGTATAAAAATTTGTCTTAAATTTTGTATGAAAATTTGTCCTAAATTAAATTAAAATTTGTGATAATTTGTCACAAATTTGTCAACAATTTTGTATGAAAATTTGTCATTACTTTTACATGAAAATTTCAGGTATGAAAATCAGGTAAACCCTATTTCTGTAATAGGAGCATAAATCTCTAGGGTGAAGTATGTATATACAAGATTCGTTACGGTAGATTTTAATACTGTTACATATTTTTCCATCACCTTGTATTATTTTTTTAAATGTTACTCTTTTTTAAATAATAAAAAGCAATAGTAATTTTTTATATAAACCTTGAAAAACGTGTACCAAAAGCAAACAGACTTATTTTAAGATGAGTGCATTTTGATTTCTTTTATAGATTTTTATTGTAAATAATTTCATATGAAGTTTGGTTTTTTTTAATACAGTTTATGATATGAAAAGGTATAAAGATTTCCTTTTAGTCAAACACAATATTTAGTATTTTACTTCAACTCAAACTCCCACTTGGTATTACAAATTATGAAAGAAATAACAAAATAAATTTCAAAAACTTAATGGATTTTTGTTTTCGACTAAGGTCAAGTTTATGACCTGGATTTTTGCCAAAAAAGAAAACAAAATATTTAACACTAAACAATTGTTGACTTACACATTAAAAATGATATTTAAACCCACTTCTAATGTTCATTTAATAGCACACACTTAAGAAAGAAATAAAATAAAAATATATAAAATATAAAATATTAACAATAATTCTTGCAAAAAAAAAACCGACTTCAAAACATACAAACTTAAAAGCATGTTTCTGACGGTAACTATTGCGACACCCTGTAATTTCCGAATTCAATTTTATACTAGTTATAGCGGTCGTAGCAATACAGGTTCGTTGTAAATTTCAACCTTCTGTCTGTAACGGTTTAAAAGTTTGGTCATATACATCAAATTACATAAACTATTGCGACACCCTGTAATTTATAATTTTAAATAATTATACTTATTATAACAAATATAGTAATGGACATTCTGTCTAATTGTTAAGTGTTTATCTATAACTGTTTAAAAGATAGGGTCATATATATCAAATGACGTCACCTATTGGGACACCCTTTAAATTCAAATTTTAATTTAATACTTTTTAAAGAACACTTTGTAATACAGATTCTTTTTAAATTTTAACTTTGTGTCCATATACATCAAATTACATCAACTATTGGGACACCCTATAATTTCCAATTTTGAATATTTATACTTGTTGTTATTCGAGACATAGTAGTGAACATTTTGTCTATTTTTCAAGTGTTTGTCTATAACGGTTCCAAAGATGAGGACATAATGGTCAAATAACATCAATAATGGGGACACCCTTTAATTCATAGATCCAAGTTTTATACTTGTTTTAATAGCGGACTAAGCAATATAGGTTCTTTGTAAATTTCAACTGTCTATCTATAACAGTTGAAAAGTTTGGCCATATATATTACTTTTACATTAACTATTGGGACACCCTTTAATTTCCAAATTCATATTTTACACTTGTTATTTTAGCGGACTTAGCAATACAAGTATTTTGTAAATTTCAACTGTGTGTCTATAAAGGTTCAAAAGTTTGGCCATATATATATCAAAATAAACCAACTAATGGGACACCCTTTAATTTCTAATTTTAAATATTTATACTTATTATAACAGACATAGTAACGAATATTCTGTGCAACTTTCAAGTGTTTGTCTATAACGGTTCAAAAGATAGGAGAATAAAGGTGAAATTAAGTCACCTATGGGGTCACCCTTTAATTTTTAATTTTATTTTTTAATTAATTTTTGTTGTTGGGAGCTACTGTTGTACGCACTTTTTTTAATTTTAAATTGGTGACCTATAAAGTTCATAATACACGTAAAAAACATGTATGTTGTATGGGGACACCCTTTAATTTTTAAAATTTTGAACTTCTTTTAAAATGGGACCAATCTGTAGCCATAACCTTTCTAATAGTGCAAAATTTTTAAAATCGGTTCAGAAATGACTGAGTTCTGCGGGCACAAACATAAAAAAAAAAAGCAACATTCAGACGAATTGATAACCTCCTTCTTTTTTTGAAGTCGGTTAAAAACGAAAATGCGTAATAAGCTAAATGAAGTGAGTGTGAAAAACTATAGTAAATTAGACCATGAAATTCAACAGTAATAAACAATTGTTGCCTCAACTTACTCTGTGAGCTCATAGCAAAAGATGAGACTCCCAGTTTAGAAAACTGCAGCAGATTTCGATAATAAAATTTAAGTACAAAAAAAAAACAAAAGTAAAACTTAAAGAAAATTAATTAGACACATAGATAGGGTCTAATTAAAACTTATTATAATTGCGTATTAAAGATGCTTTGGTTGTATACAAAGTGAATATGCATTTGTATAGTCAGTCATAAATAAAATCGTGTTATATTGTGATGGTCGTGGCTTATGAACATCATTAAATATATACGACCCTACCGCAAGTTAATGTTGCAAGTTATTAAATATACAATAACTAATTACTTGAGCAACAACAATACAAAGAAGTAAAATAACATTACTAAAATCCAAGGTGTAATGATCAAAATAATAAGCATTTGTAAGATACTCATACATATTCAAATAACGAAATAACTGTAAGTTAATTTAACTATTGTTCAACTAAAAACAAACTATATGACGCTTAAATTTTAAACAGTTATTGTTAAATGGCTAAGTAGTTGTTTAACATTAAAATAAATGTTGAAAAACATATCAAATCATTTATGGTTTTTAATTGCTAAATAATGTTTTTCATTTCCTCAAAATAAAAACAACATTCAATTAAAATCTATTCAATTTAAATCTATTATATATTCCGCCGTACCGAATCTTTTATACTCTTCACGAAGGTAATTTTACAGACATAGATACATATCTATTTGTATATAGCAATATTTTATATTGTATATTGTTTATATTGTATATAGTCACCTGAAATGCCAAAATTTTTTGTCAATATTTTATAAAATTTTCTTTTTTAAATTTTATAGAAAAATTGTTTGTAAAAATATTATAGAACATTTTTCTTATAAAAAAGAAAATTTTTTTTATAAAATATTTTTTTATATAAATATTCTTTATAAAATTTTTTTTTTTAAATTTTCCAGAAAATTTTTTTGTAAACATTTTTTGGAAAACTTTTTTTTTTTTAATATTTGTTTAAAATATTTTTATAATTAAGTTTTACGCACTAGGTCTGTTTTATAAAAATATTTTAATTTATTTTTATTTTTATATTCGATATTTCGCTACACCATTGGGTAACATCGTCAGGAAATGAAAATAGTTTTATAATATTTAAATCAATGACGATGCTACCCAATGGTGTAGCGAAATATCGAATATAAAAATAAAAATAAATTGAAATATTTTTATAAAAAAGACCTAGAGAGTAAAAACTTAATTATAAAATTATTAAAAAGGTCAAAAATTACAATTGTTTGTTTAAAATATTTTTTGTAAAAATTTTTTGAACTGTTTTCTTAAAAATTTTTTTAAATTTTATAGAAATTTTTTTTTGTAAAAATTTTGTAGAAAATATTTTTGTAAAAGTTTTATTTAAAAATTTGTGTAAAAATTTTATCAAATATATTATTAAAATTATTATAAAAATTTTATAGAAAATCTTTGTAATAATTTTATTGAAAATTTTTTATAAAAATTTTATAAAAAATATTTTGGAAATTTTTTTATAAATTATTTAGAAAATTTTTAGTTGATATTTTTTTGAAAACTTTTTTTAAATTTTTTTGTAAAATTAGTTTTGAAAATTTTAGTTAATTTTTTTTTTATCCTGCAATCTAAATTGCGTTAGAATGTTCAGAAAAAAAGCCAAAAAATTCCTTTAAAAAAATTTTATCATATTGCCCCTCCCCAATGTGTCTTTTGACTGCTCCTGGTTAGCAGTGGCCACCCTGTGAGTCTATTGGTCACCTATAAGTGTATTGCATTCTATACAGGCCTTTAATACAAATCACAGCAGTAAGACGCTACCAACCTAAAAATAACCAAAAGTCACGCGTCGCAGGGGATTATTGATTTCCCGAGGTCTATATGCACTCCATGCGATCTACTGGTCTTGGTCTAATATTTATTTAACAAAAAAGCAAAAGAGAATCAACGTGTTTTTTTTGCCCTCAGCCTCGAATGGAAGGGTCTGATGTTGGTGAATTGGATTAGTGAAATTTTCGAAACTATATCTGACAGATCGGTGTGCTTAAATTTTCTGTATATCTCTGGTGCCTTGGCAAAGTTTATTTCAACCGGAACACAGACGGCAGACGGACATCGTTTAATCAACTTCTCTATGTAAGGATTCAGAATATATGTATATAGTTTATGGAGTCGGAAATGAATGACGGAATGACAAACTTATATAAGACTTTTTTACCTGTGGTGAAGAGTATAAAAACTACATAAAAAAATTTGACTACCAAAATATTAAATCTTATTAAAACTATAATAAATCCTTTAAAGCTGTAAAATACTGTGTCAATTTTCTGTTTTGTTTTTTTATTCAATTTAAAACTCTTTGCTTTTGAACTCCTGAAATGATTGTAATGTTATACAATAACATGATTTTAGTGTTAATGCTTTTAATTTTACATACATATGTCTAATGTAGAGAGGTTTAAAAATTAAAGTGAATTTTTGTTGGGGTGATGCGTTCAACTCTTTAATCCATATTTCTAGGGTTTCTAGGGTTCGTAATATACAGACAGATAGTCATGGAGAATTTGTTTTTTCTCTTACCTGGTATACAATAGAGAAAAAGTAGAGAAAGTTCGCCATTTTACCGATTTAAAGGTACTGCAAACTTGGCAGCATCTTTTGTTTTTATCAGCGGGATATTAGAAACACTATTTGCAGAACTCAAAAATAACATTAGAACATTGTAGCCAGGGATGGCACCACAAAAGTAAGAGTCTTAATATTTGGTGTGAATTACTTTCAAAGCAAAATCCGACAAAACTTAGTCTGGAAGCCCACGACGAGGCGGGCATAGCTTGTTTATAAGATAATTAAAACCACAGCGAATTTATGTTAAATTCTTTTAAATAAAATAATGAAAAATGAAAATATAATTATCGTTGTCATGTTTCATCGAAAATACTACAAAAGGGACTGGTAAACGATTAAAAAATATGGGTGTTTCGTTGTAGAAATTTAATTAATTTTAATAATTATTACTTTATATTGATCAGGAATACTAAGTTATGAAAATTTAAATAACTTGTTCATAATCCAAAAGTGATCAAGGCGGGAGAAAGAGTCAATAGCAATAAATCAAAATTCCACATTTTTATACCCTTCATTTAAATTGGGTTTTATCAGTTTAATTAAGTGTTGATAAATTGAATTTTAAAGAAAATAGAGAGAAATAATGATTAATGATAAATGCTCACAGTGCTTGTACTCTTTGGGGTTAGTTTTCATGTCAAATTGTTATATGGACTGATTATGTTTGATTGAAATTATGTAATCTGTCGTCATACCAGAAACTGAAAGCTTACACTAAACTTAGGTGGGGTGAGTGAAATGTATTAACCTTTGACTTGTGACAATTTTTCGCTTATTAGTACTCGCATGTGTTTTTATTTTCTTATAAATATTTATTTAATCTTTAAACCCAGCTCTTAAACTAAACAAAGTACCCCCTGAAAAAAGTATAATAATTTTTTAACTTGCAATATAAACCGACATTTTAACAGCACAAAATTAATTTAGGTTTTTCGTTTCTTCTCTTTGCTTAAAGCACAAGTGAAAGGAATATCATTTGGCGCAAATAGACAGAATCATAAAAGAATGTATTCGTTCTAATTAAAATTAAGTATAAAAAGATTGGGCCCTGTAATATATAAACAATGATGCTAATTTTTCTGCCTGTAGTTATAAAAATTTTTCTACAATTTTCTTTATTTATTTGAAAAAGAATTTTCATTTTACTTCTCTGCTTTAATTGTGTTATGAACGTAAAAACGTACTACTGCCACAATTTTATTTAAAATATGCTACTCTAAGCACTTAAACTCTACATGTACAAGCATCAAGTAAAACATAATGATGATAAAAATAAAATAAAATTTTTATATTTTGATGAATCTGTAAAATTGCACAAATTTATTTTTTTTTATGAATGAATACGCGAATTTATTCGCACAAACATTGATACGCCTAGAAATTAACCAAAGTGCCAAGAAAATCTTGTCTACAGCATTTTGTTTTTTTGCTGTTAAATAATTTAATTCACATGACGATAGAGAAAAATGAGAAGAAACTGAAAATTGTTTAGTTTAGAAAATCTTAAAGTTGCGTGATGTGATATGGCAGTGGATTAAAAGTGATGAGCGTATGAAGGAATTGTAATTGTTGATTAAGTGATGTGGGTTTTTCCTTGGGTTGCTTAAGAAGACTGTCTGTTTAGTTAAATACGAAAAGATAAAAATGGAATGAAAAAAAACAGAACTAATTTATATCTATATATATACATATAATAAATCGTTAACTTGCCATTTCTGTACATGAAATATTTTTTTAAAATTTTGTTTTTTAGATTGTAAACGAAATGGTAAAACACAAATTTTTAGAAATTTTATCTGTCTGTGTTTGCATCACGTAAAAACTACTGGATGGATTTTAATAAAATTTTGTGAGGAGGTACCTTAGTACCTCGATTAATATAATACTATATACTTTTTTCCCGTAAAAATATCTAATTTCTAAAAGAAAATCGAGAAAAAGCAGCGAAAGTACGCTATTTTACCGATTCAATGGTACTGCAAACTTGGCAGCACTTTTTATTTTTTTCAGCAGATTATTTTAAACACTATTTGAAGAACTCTAAAATAATTTTAGAATCTTATTTAATTTAAATTTTAGGATTTTATCCAGGGATGGGTACCAGTATATAAAGAAAATATATAAACCATATCCACTATAAAAGTAAGAGTCTTATAATTTTGTATACATTACTTTCAAAACAAAATCGAACAAAAGACGCTGATGAAGTGGCGGGCACAGCCAGTATCAAATATTTCACATCAATATGACGATGTACTTGAAAAAGGCCAATTGACACTGTTGCAATACTCTGTGATAGGTGTTAGACCTTAGCTGTACTTGCTTTGTACAAAATACCTTTTTAAAAGAATCAGAATTTTTAATTTCTAGTTAATTAAAAAATTTTAGCAAATTAGTTGTTTCTCAAAATAGTATTATTTTTTTAATTTTTGTAAAAATCGAATCGAATTTATATCAAAAAGTATTGTTTTCTTAAAGAAAGCCAAAATAATAATGAAAAAAGTTACTTTTTTCAGAATAATCTTTTTTTATAAGAAAAAGATTATTCTGGTTCTCCATGTAAGAAGGTACCTTTTTCTTAAAATGTATTTTTCGTGAAAAAGTAAAATTTCCCACAGGGACTGTTTATATTTTACTAACAGTTCTAAATTATTAATATATTTTCTATAATTTTCTAATTTCTAATTGGTTTTCTTAAAACTACTGAGCGACAACCAATTTTTTTTAAATGTACTTCTGACACCGATAATTGTCCCGCACGTTACAATCCATTCCGTTATATATGACAAAGCAAATCTAGCTACTCAGAACTTATTCCACAGGTAGGTGCGTAATAATACAATACAACAAATAGAGTCAAACCAAATCTTTTGGTCAATACCCCAAATGTGCTAATATTTGCTAAGAACCAGTTTCCGGTGGTCATCTCGAAAATGTCGGATTTCTTGTCAGCTGGTACTTTTCGTACAAAATACCTTTTTAAAAAAAGCTAAATTTTTGTATAAACTATTTCTTATTAATTAATGTTAGAAAATCTACCATTTTGTCAAAAGTGCTTTTTTCAAAAAATACCTTTTTGGAAAAAATCCAATTTATATGAAAAACTACTGTTTTGTTAAAGTATGCCGAAGATATGTATCAATGTATCTTTTTAATAAAAAGTTAGACTTTTCAGAATAATATTTTTTTTAGAAAATAACCTATTTATAGAAAAGGAAACTTTTGAAAATGTACCTCTTTCAAAAATTAGGGTTCTCTCTATGTAAAAAGTACCTTTTTATTAAGATGTATTATATTGCCTCTTTGTAAATAAGTATGCTTTTCTACAAATCGGAGTCATTGTTAAAAATTGTCTTCTTATAAAAAGTGCATGTCTTTAAATGTACCTTTTTGAAAAAATATTTTGCAAAAAGTACCTTTTTGCAAATAAGTACCTTTTTTGTAAATAAAGACCTATTTGTAAAATAGGTTGCATCTATTTCAAAAAACGTTTTTATTTTTCATAAAATTTTTATATACAGATGAAATTTGAAGTCAAGCTTAAGACGTTTTATTATTTCTAAGAGAGAATAATTTAAATTATAAATTATGTGATTAATATTAAAGAAAAATTGGACACTTCCCAAAGTAGGTGATACGAAGAGTGCTAATGGGCTGTCTAGAACATGCATTCCATTCTGCTGGTGTCTAAAATAAATTTTTTCCAATTTTTCTTTAATAATATCACCCAATTGGCAATTTAATTTATTCTTTCTTAGAGAGAATAAAACGATCTTAAGCTTGACTTCTAATTTCATCGGTATGTAAAAAAAATAGTTCGTCTAATAAAATTTTAAATATTCAATATTAAAATTTTTATTTATTTATATAAAATTTATCTCGTTTTCAAAAAAAAAAAAAAAAAAAAATGATTGCACTTAAGAGCCTGTATTACTTAAAGAGTATCCATTTAATCGGGTCTTGATTTTATTCGAATAAACAATTAATCGATTCAGCATTTTAAATTTTTGTCGATTAATTGATTAAGGTTTTTAAATTACTCGAAAAACTGGAATTAATCGCGCTTTTTAAAAAAGTGTTATCCAATGAGAAAGAACAGCCATACAAAGTCGATTAGTGAATTATTTTATTAAGGGCAACTTGTATTTGATTTTTAAAAATTTTCTATTGATTTGTTTATGTCAGTTGAAGACGGTTTTTATATTTATATTTTCATTTCTTCCTCCAATACACAGAAAAAAAAATTAACTGATTTTTTAGCTTTTCCATAATATAAAATATGAATTATGTGCCCCAGTAGGCTACTCTATAAGTCTGAGAGTTGTGGGTTCGATTCCCAATAAGTGTTTCACTACAACGAGTGAAGGGTCTTAGTCTCGATATTTATGTTAGAATTTTATTTTTAACTGAATTGTGACCCTAAAATAAAAATATGTATTATTTCATTAATAATATGCCTTTGTCCTTATGCGATGTCATTGTACCATGTTCATAAACTGAATAAAACAATTTAGGAAAAAAGTGATTTTCGTCTTATGAAAAAATTCATCGGTATATGTATTATTTTTTTCTGTATTATTATAATTACTAAATACATCTATTTCGAAATTCTTAAACAAATAAATAAGAACTTAAAAATTAGTAAAAAATTTAAGATCTTAATATAAACTAATTTTAGTCGATATGTCGATTAACCGATATAATTTGTTCGAATTATTTTTAATCCCAATTTTCAATTTTTCTTACTCGAACAATTAATCGACTTTAAGATTTACAATCGAGTGGATACTCTAGCCTGTATTAGTTATAATAAATAATACCACGAGCAAGCAACTTGACTAGTTTCCATTACCCTGCTCGACAAAAATGTGGCCAAATCAGTAGTGGTTTTATATTTGGAAATGTTTGCTAATTTGCTTATTTACATATAATGTTTAAAATGTTTTTAAAAAATATTTAAATAAAAATCCATCTTTTTGTCAGCATACAAATAATCCTACAGCCAAGTTTAACTCATTTTATTACACGTAATTTGTATTATTAACATAATTATTAACCAAGAAGCAACTAGCAGTAGTTAGTAGTGGTTGTGGTTAAAGTGGAATTAATTGTAACTGAATACTTGCGTACATACGATACTTTAAGTATTGTAACAAAAAAAGTCTTCGTATTTATGTAGGTAGCAATCACGGACTGACTGAGTGACTGTCTGACTGACTGGGGTTTCTTGTGCAAAACAAAACTGTGAAATATTCAGATTTTAAGAGGCTTGCAACATGTTGATGCAACTTACATTTAAATCCCCTTATGGAAAAAATAAATAAATTGAAAATGTTAAGAAAAATTAACATACTGCCGTGTGCTCATACATAAGTATATGCGAGTAGATATGTATGTAATCCGTAACGAAAAGTTTTCGCATCAGTTGGAGAAAATTATAAAACTAAGATAAGCAGAATAAAAAAGCAACAATAATTTCCCACATAATAATTTGTAACTTTTTAACACATTTGTTTTACGTGTTGTTTTCCTATTACTATGACTTCAATAGTGTTAATTATGTTTTAATTATTTTCCTTGATTGCAGATTTTGGAATCCAGCAATGAAGATGGTGGAGCCCAACAACGACCACCAAATGAGGCAAATGGCAATACTTTGGCTGCTGCCGCTGCTGCAGCTCAACGTGCCAATTGGTTAAATAAATTGGGTGGCAATATGGACAGTGTGGATGTATCCAGGAAATATAATGCTCCTCGTGGCCTCTATGACAATGGACGTTACTATTAAAACCCCGTCAAAGCCAAAGAAATTATGACAGCAAATCAAAACCAGCCTAACAGTATTAAATAAAATGGCAAAATATCTATTAAATACATAATTTATTTATGATTTTTGAATATTTTGCAACATAATTCTTAAAAAAAGTTTAAACAAAAATAATACCACCAAAATATTCTTATTGAAAAGTTAATTAAAAAACTCTAAAATGTCAATAAAGTAAAAATAAAAAAGTTCTATTTTTTATTATGTTTTTTTTTCTAAGGCTGTTTACTGTAAAGTTCCTATAATTGTATTAAAAAATATAATCGAATCTATATTGTCAATGTAAACATACTTTTTGTTTTGTTTGATATTAGCAAACTATTTAGTATTATTTTTTAAATTTAATTAAGTTATGCTTTTTAATTTTAAATATTAAACGTTTTAAGAAAAAAAAAATATTTGAAAAAAGTAAAATTATTTAATGTTTAATTATGTGTGAAAAATAATAATTGTAACCTGAAAACAATAATTTTAATGTAGCGAAAGTATATACATTTAATTCATATGACAAAATATTTGTTCAAAACAATTAAACACTATTATACACAAACGAATAAATGTAATAATTTTAAAAATCAATAAATAAAATACAACTCTATTTTAATGTTTTTAAATTGATAAAAGGATGTTTGTATCTACGATTTGTATACCCTTCACCACAGGTGGAAAGGCTACATATAAGTTTGTGACTCCGTGTGTAATTTCCGACTGCATAATGTATATATATTCTGGATCCTTATACATAGAGAAGTCGATTAAGCGATATCCGCCTGTTCGTGTTGACGTTAAAATGTCATTTGCCAAGGCGCCACACGAGGTACAGAAAATTTAAGCTCACCAATATGCCAGGCATAGTTTCGAAAATTCTCGGATTACAATTCACCAATTGCTGACATTCCCGTTGAAGGCTGCGTGCAAAAATGCACGCCCACCTATATTTTTTACGTTGTTTTCATTTCGGTTTTAATGATTCCATTTTGCCTTTTATTGTTAAATAAATATTAGACCGCGACAGCTAGATCCCAAGGAGTGCATACAGATCTCGTGGTATCAATAACCCCCTGCCAGTGCCGAATTTTTGTTTATTTTTGGTTGGTAATGTTTTTCTGCCTTCATTTGTACTAAAGGCCTTTATAGAAAGCAATACATATATTGGTAGCCAATAGACTCATAGGGTGCAGAGAGAGCAGTCAATCGCCCTTTGGGGGGTAGGGTAATATGAGGAATTTTTTTAAAGGATTTTTTTGCTTTAGTCTCACCATTCTAACGCAATAAAGGTTGCAGGATGATAATCCTAATTTAAAAAAAATAAAAAAAATGACAAAAAATTTAAAAAAAAATTTTTCAACAAATTTTTACAAAAAATTTTAAAACATTTTTACAAAAATAAAAAAAATTATTGTTTTTAGGATGTTTTTTGCTTTAGTCTCACCATTCTAACGCAATGTATGTTGCAAATTTTACCAAAAATTAAAAAATTTTTTTGAAAAAATTTTTTTAAAAATTAAAATATTAAAAATTTACAAAAATTTTCAAAAAAATGTTTACAACAAATATTTAAAAACATTTTTTCAAGGGTTTTTTGGCTTTAGTCTCACCATTTTAATGCAGGATAATGATAGCAATTTTTACAAAAATTAAAAAAAAAAATATTTTACAAAAATTTTAAAAAAATTATTACAAACAAATTTCACAAACTATTAAAAAAAATTTACAATAATTTCTACAAAAAATTTTCACAAAAAGTTTTCACAAATATTTTCAATAAAAAAATTAAAACAAAATTTTCAATAAAATTTAAATAAAAATTCCATAAAATTTTTACAAAAAATATACAATAAAATAAACAAAAAAAATTTCAATAAAATTTTTATAAAAATAATTTTCTGAAAAATTTTTACAAAAACAATTTTCTGTAAAATTTTTACAAAAAAGATTTTCTGCAAAATTTTTACAAAACCGATTTTCTATAAAATTTTTACAAAATTATTCCAAAAAATTTTCTATACATGGTTAGTACTTTCAGGTGACGATATATGATTAGTGGAACAAAAAAGCGCAGTAATTTTTTTTAATGACTTTGTCTCTTAAATTAAACCAATTAGGTACAAATCCCGTATAAAGAAAATAACCGCATTGAAGGGTATAGAGATTTGTCAATAGAGATTCCGAATATAGCACTTATACTTGTTTTAATTAAATTAAATCATAAACAATAGTTATACCGAAATAAAAATCAAAGGATTTCTATTTCAAAATCATAGGATTTTTATTTTAAAGTTGTAACTGAGATTTTAATCTGTAGACTTAATCTGTTTTTTTCCTAAAATGTTACTACAAAGAGTTTATATTAAATTTGGAAAACTACGACTTTTTGGGTTTTTAAGCCAACATTCTTAAACTGCTATAATTTTTCCAAATAAATTTATATTTTAGAAAGTAATTTAACAAAATCAGTTAAAATAAATAAATGTCTATTATTAAGTTAATCTATAATAAAAGATTTTCTGCTGCAAGTCCTGAGTGATGGTTGCATCTTTAATGTTGCTATTATCTTTTTTATATACAATTTTTCAAAATATCTTAAAAATGCAATTGCAATTGCACTCACTCACTCATTCCAAACATATAAATTTATTTTCTCACTACGAAAAACGAAAAAGGCAAACAAAATAAGAAAACATTTTTTAACACCTGAATTTTTTGGTTTATTATTTTAAGCATTTAAACATTCGAAAACGAAACTGCTGGAGGCAGAGTTTGAAAATTTGTGTGGTCAGTTAGTGTAACAAGTGCTTTGTTTTTGGTTTTTTTTAAACATTGTAAAGTAAAATTTTTACGAGTCCATATTTACAAGATATTACTAATTTTGGTTTGTTGGACGAATGGATGGTTTGATAAATGGCTAGCTAGATGTCTGGCTGACTGGCAGGCTGGATGGTTGGTTATTTTATGTAGAGTTGCGGTAAACGAAAGTATTGGTGTATGATTTAACATGTTAAACTGCATTAATTCGAATGTTGCACACAGGAATTGAAGATGCTTTAGTTTTTCTTTTTCATCTGTGGTGTTACATCACTCTTGCTTTTATATATGCTACGAATTTTTTTTTAAATTTAATTTTTAAATCACAATTTTACTATTGAAAGCAGGAGCGAAATATTTTATATGAAGTAACCTACTGTCTTGTTTGAAACTGGGTTTGTATTAGATGTCAAATATGTACATGTGCATGTCATGGATGTACATGTCAAAGATGTACATGTCAAATATGTCGAAAATACCATTTTAGTAAAATACAAAAATTACTTAATTAAGGAATTAGTGTGTCATTTTGTTATTTATTTCTTTTGTAATAGGTAATGTCCTTAATTTAAAATTTATAAATAAAAACTTGTCAAACGATTTTTTTTGGCTTTTATTTAAATTGTTTATTAATTCCTTGTTATTTGCCTTTATAATCTAAAGATTAAATTTAAAATTATATCGGCTGTTGATCCAGGGATGGTAAATTTGGTACAATCGTGGTATTTTTGGTACATTATGAACCGGAAAAGTACAATAAAATTAATATATAATACCTATATGTATATTAAAAAAAAAAAAATATATATATATATATATATATATATATATATATATATATATATATATATATATATATATATATATATATATATATATATATATATATATTTCAAATTGATTTTAAAACAAAATTTTCATATAAAATTAGTTTTAAAATATATTTCAAATAATTGTTATTTATTATGTATGTATTTGCCATAGTACCGAAATGCTCACTCACTTCTCACTCATGTGTGAGTATGTATATTTTAGTTTTTTCTGTTTCTTTTTATTCATGAATGAGATACTAGAAAATATGTATATTGTGTTTGTTTATTTCTGAGTGTTAATATTTTTTTCCCTTTGTATTTACAATTGAACAAATGTAAAAATATTTTGTTTTTCCCGCAAGTGCTCTTTTATGAGAATTTACAATTTTGTTAATTTCTCACAAGTATGAAGAATGTAGTAAAAATGTTTGCATTCGCATAATTGTATGTATGTGTATGTATGCATGTATATGCACATATTTTGTAATCACTTAGTGCCGACGTATACACTAAAAAAGTGGCAGAAATGAGAAATTTCATAAATATACACTCACAAAAAAAATCTCATAGATAAAAAAATAAATAAAATACATTTATGTAAAACAGCATTAATGAGAAGAAGCTAATTTATCACCAGTCACTCAAGAATAATATGGATAGTTCTTGTTTTTCACTGTTCATATATGAATGCTAAAAAAACAGTTACACACATTCATGTGTGCTCATAGACAGAATACTTTGTGTTGTTCGCTTATGAGCGTGAAAAACTCATTTGTGAGAAATATCATAAATATTAATATTTTAATATCAAGAATGAAAACTTTTGAACACTGGTCATATATGTATATTGTTCTGATTTTTTTAATTTACATAAATGTCACGATTGCCGGAAAAAAATCAAAATAATAATCAAAAAGCGTGCCTTAAAGTATGAAAATGGGTCCTCATGTCAATCGCTTCGTTCTTCTGTAAACATTGCAAAAGCCTCTAGAGCAAATAGAGTATTTCATATACAAAAAATTGTGCCATCCTTGCTATTTCTTTTTCCAAATGTAATCACTTAATCTATACATATTATAAAACTAACTGTGTTGGCATCACGTAAAAACTACTGGACGGATTTTAATACAATTTTGTGAGGTACCTTAGTATCCTGATTCACAAATAGGATACTTTTTTTCTTAAAAATATCTTATTTCCAAGGGAAAGTGGAGAAAAATCAGTGAATGAACGCAATTTTATCAATATGCATACTTTAAGGCACCTTTTATTTTTGAAAGCCGAATATTTTAAACACTTTTTACAGAGTTTTACAATACTTTTTAGAATGTTATATAAATTTTTGAATTTTATTCATGGATGGGTACCTTTATATAAATAAAAGGCGTATACGTGAAGCACTATAAAAGTAAGAGTTGAAATTTGGTATGAATAAAATATTGTCAGTACGCACACAACGTGTGTGGGCACAGCTATTTTATAATATAAAAATAATATTTTGACTTTAGAGAGAATAAAAACGAACTCAGGCCTTACTACGTAATTCATTGGTATGTTATTAAATAGTTTTACAAATAAATTTAAATACTAAAATATTTATTTATTATTTGGTGTCTTGTTGACCAAATTTATAAAAATTTGGAATGGCCTACACTAAACTTTAACCATACCTCATGAAAACAAATATTTTTTGTGGATACATTATACAAAGAATAAAAGTTCAAAGTATATTCAAATCGAAAAAGTAATTATTTTCAAGTAATCTTTTTCTCCCCCCTTCCCGGTTATGCAACAAAACTATACAGCTCTTCATCACGATATAACAAAGAAACATACTGAATTTCATTATAATAAGTCAAACGGTATGAACTGTAGAGAGTTCACAAAAAAAGTTGCATACATACCCGCCCACAGAGAGAGACCTCAAAACGTAAAGATCCGTTTAATACCCGACATCGATTTTTTTTTTTCACAATTACAATACTTTATTTTGTATACTACGTATGTTAAAGTTAAAAAGCGGTACCATTTTGCTTTTGCCGACTCGGATGTAATTTGAATAATCTAAAAAAACAAACCATAGCGACTAAAACAGATAACCTTTTGATAATAATACTAGAGCATGATATTTATTATTCTAATATATCGTCATGTACCATACGTACGTTAACATCTCTTTGTTTATAATTTTGCAATGCTTATCATATTCTCAATCTAAATTAAAACTAAAATTACGTCAATATATGTATAAAGGACATTGTTATAAAAGCATCTTCGAAAATTCATTAAATTGAAACAACCAAAATAATTGCTCGCATGTATAACCAGATTATTTTTGTATAGATATAAATAACTGCACGAAATTTTATCTCTGTACATTAACTTCTTCCATTTTTGGTAAATCGTTAAATGAATTGACGACACTGAGCCGTGTCTACTTGTACATCGCAGGGAATATTATAGCACGATAGAAATGTATGCATACATGTAGTATTAACTCTTTTACAACACCATTAAAAAGTACTTAAATAATACAATACAGTACACTACAATTAAAACAAAACTTTATGTCTGGACAATATTAAGCAGTTTGATTTGATTTGTTATCGTCTCCATTTATTAAAGACAATTTTTAATACTCGCTTCTATAAATCAATTCAAAAAACGGTTTTAAGTATTAAAGTAATGTAAAGTTGCCCAAAGCATTTTAAATAAGACGATACGTCTGAAAATTATACAACTGAAAATAAAATTTTTGTATTTTACTTCTTGTATTTTAAGTAAATAAATTTGAATATTTATTACATTTGAATGAATACATTGCACAGTGGGGTAGAATCAAAATATTTTGGAAATAACTCAGCCATTTGTAAAGCCCGATGTTCTGAAATGAATTTGAAATGAGCGAAGCAGAGGAGTATCGGAGCTTAAGTTTTGATGCTGGGTACTATCCACTTTCCAGGGGTGGCGCTATGTGGTCTAATTGGGTACCTCGCACCTTCAATTTCTTTTAGAGCTTAGCATTTTAAAAATTTTTGTTTGATTTTTAAAAACTATACATGATCTTCAAGGTCTATTTAATACCTATAAAGTGATGCTTTAATCTACAAATTATGTTTTAATATAAGCGAGTGATATTTTTGAATTTTTCGTAACCCTGATCCAGTTTTTTCAAAATTATTTCATAAAATTTTTTAAAAATTTTTTTCTTAGTTAGGGAGCAAAATCAAAAATAATGTGGCAAAATTTCAAGGTTATATCTTTTCTGAGTTAAAAACTACACATTTTTCAATTTAAAAATTCCAAAATTATTGCTTTTTTGTTTATTTTAACGTAAATTGGCCGTCAATCTTATTTTTAATAGAAAACAATTTTCTTAAGGAATATATAAAAATTTTTTACCATGTATGTATAATTTTTAAGACCATGTATAATTCTTGGAAATCAAATAAAAATTGAAGATATGCCAAGTATTTGCAGGTGCGAGGTACCAAGCTTTGAGACCACCACCTCTGGCTAATATATGGTGCCCCTTATAAAAACTTAAGCTCATATACTCCTCTGTTTTGAACATCTCAAAATTTGGATCAATCGGCCCAGTCCTTTAGAAATGGCTGTGTTATTACCCCCCACTGTGCATTGTGGTTATATTCGTACTTTTGCTGTTATTTAAAAATATATCTACAAACAATTACATAAAATTGTGATGATCGAACATCAGCTATTTTTTATATCTACTAACTTTCATAATAAACAACAAAAAAATGTTTATCTGATTTAAACTTTCAATTTCAAGTACTTGAATCTCAATTTTTTTATGTTCCAAAAAAGATGCTTTTTGTGAGCAATAAAAACTTTAAGTATTAGTTTGAGATATTAATAAGGTTTTACTTAACTATTAATTCTTTTAATAATAACAACTCCACAATCTTGAAATAATTAGGGCATTTACTTTCATACGTGAGTAAATCAGATACTCTAAAGTAGACAAATATTTTTGTTGTTTTTGTTTTTTACATAAACTATTTAATTGCCATTTCCTCTTCTTGTAAGCAAGTGCTCTTAAATTATTTGAATAATAGATTGGGGTTTTTTTTATTTCTTTATTTTTTCTTTTATTTTTTTATTTTGTGCTACCCGTATCTTACCTTGACTTATTATTTCACTATGGTGTGCAATTGATAGTATTACAAAATATGTTTCCCTAATCTGCCATCGCAAAACAACATATTTCAGGATTGTTTTATATTTAAATTTTGATGAGAATAAGCAAAACGTAAAACTATAAAATATTAATAAATACACAACTTTGTTTGGTTAAGAGTTAAAACAAATGTTTGCGGCTTTAAAATTTGAATAATGGAAAAAAATGAAAGTAACGAATTCAAAATGATGGCAGTATTAACAAAAAAAAAAAAAAAAAATTAAAAATAAAAATGAGGTAATAGCATAAGAAATTTTAAAGACAACAACACATGTGTTTAGGCCAAATGTTAACTCATTTAAAACATACAGTCATACAAGTGCTTCTAATTAGTTTTTAACAAGGAAAAGATTTGCATTATTTCTGGTTGCAGATATATGAAGTCAATACTAAGACAGTGTGTTGTGACCGTAGAAAATAATTTTCAAATCTCTTAGTAAAAATTGTAGTGAAATACTAAAAATCGTATTTTGTAGTACTCGTGGATAATATGACGGTGAACTTTATGTCTATATACCGCCTCAGCCAGGCCTTACCATCTTTTTATAAAAACTCACAGCGTTGTCATCATGTCATCCACCGGCTTTTGCCCGAGAGCTCCTAACACAAGTAGTCAAGTACTAAAAATTGTTTTATGTAGTGCAAGAAATTACTAGAAAGTCGCCTTTAATTAATATAAGGTCAAATAATAATACAAAAAATAGTTTAAGGCCCATTATTATAACTTACTAATAGCTAAAGTTAGGATTTTGTCGGGGAGATAAACAGTTTTTTATCTTAGAAAGTCTAAAAGCATATGTGTGATTTCCAAACCAGAACCCAGAGATTAGAAAAATAGGAAAACCGCTCAATATTTAACGGCTTAACCGATTTTTGTAAGATTATAAACAGATTTTAACAGATTCTCATCTTGAAGGCTAAATAGGCTTTGTTGCCTTTTCAAACAAGGATAAATAAGTTTTTGCACCAATTACAGGTTTTAAATTAAAGTTCAATTAATTTCTAAGTTGATTAAGATATATATTTGTTTAAAACAGAACGAAAATATTTCCTAATTAAATAAAACTAAAAATTTTATTGCTGTTGAAGATAATATTCGAAATGGAATGCAATTTTTAGAATTTTTGTCTGTCTGTATGTGTTGGCAACACGTAAAAATTGAAAAATTGAGTTTTAATAAAATTTGTGAAAAGGTTCCTTAGTATCTTGGTTCAGATATAGGATACTTTTTTCCCACAAAAATATCTCACTTAGAAGACAAAATAGAGAAAAAGTAGTGAAAGTACGCAATTTTATTTTATTTTTGTCAGCGGGATATTTTAAACACTATTCAAAGAACTATACAACAATTTTAGAATTTTATATAAATTTTAGAAATTTATATAAAGCCTATATTCCTAAGTAATTACCCAGGGATGGGCACCTCTATACAAAGAAAATACATAAACCATAACTGAAGCACTATAAAAGTAAAAGTCTTAAAATTTGTTGTGGATTATCAAATCAAACAAAATATTGCCAGGACGCCTGCGACGTGGCGGGCACAACTAGTTCTACAATATTTTCGTATTTGAATCTTATTTTTTATTTGTAATTTTGAATATTTTAAATTTTATGACTCTTATTTTTAAGAGTTTCAGTTATAGTTTATGTATTTATTTTATTAGAGGTACCCATCCCTGGGTAATTTGTTTTATGTTCTAATTTTGTTTAGTTTTTCTGTATGTAGTTTTTATTCATTTGTTGTAAATCCTTCTTTATTTCTTTTCGTCAAATATATGTAAAATTTATTTGTTAATTTTTCGTGTGGTTTCTTTTTTCGATGTCGATTTTCAGTTTATTCAAACAATTTAGGTTATACACGATAACCCAAGCGATTACACGTGGCTGCTTAATGCAAGCACGAATTAACTGTACCACGGTACAGCTAACCGTGGAAGCCAATCAGCTAGTGCGAGAGGGAGACGCAAACCACTTGAAGACCGAGCAACAAGGACGGCCTGATTGACCTTAAACGATAATGACAACGACGCGCGAACGTGTTCCTCAATCCAAAGCTACTTTACGACCTATATGTTACATCGCTATTAGGCTATTATTACTACGCTATTGTGAATGAGGGTTATTGTTACGACGCTATTGTAAATGTAATTAAAAAAGTCATGACATTTTAAGATTGAAGTCGTATTTTTCAATTTCCAATATTTTAGCGGTATAAAACTATTAGAACCGCGGTATTACGAAACTACCTATCTATATATGGAGTATTAGGTTAATACAAAATTTGGGTCATATTGTAAACTCGTTACCATATATACATATGTCACACGGCTGGGGGCCAACCTGCCGTGTGTATAGTGCGCGTTTGTTTGAGTTATGTTATGTTGTGTTTTTTCTTATTGTCGATTTTATTATAAGCACGACGGAAGGTTGGAACCTGCTTAGAAGTGTTCGCAGCAAAATGAGGGTTAAAAGCGTTGGCCGGAAACCTCAGTAATCCCTACGACTGTTACATAAATGGTCGTATATTGTGTGTATTGTTATATAAAAAACATAGTTTTACACAGAAAAAAAATAGTTTCACCTATTAAATTCAATTAAACAATTAATTAATTCAATTAAATTGATTCAATTAATTGTTTAATTGAATGTTTATTAAGGATTTTTTTGTTCTGTTTTAAACAAATATTTTTGTAATAAATTAAAAAATTAATTTAAGTTTAATTAAACCTTTGATTGGTGCAAAAAGTTTTTTCTGTTTATGTACTTTTAATTTTGAAATGTAGCAATTGGTTTGGTTAAAGTTAAAATTATAAAATTTCATACCAAGTCAACATTACAAAGAAGTTGTGGCATAACGACAACTATATCAATCATTTTTTCATGTATTTATCGTAATTTAAAGATCTAAAAAAACTATACTTAACGACATAACTGTCGCTAAATACATCTGTGAAAATTCCAGGCAGTAAAGTGCTGTCTGTTATCTTAGCATTTTTAAAATTTTTCATTTTAATGGAAGCTTTTTCTTGATAAGTAAGTAAAAATTATTTTTATATAAAATTAGGAAAAAAAATTGTTAAGCATAATCACATTTAAGATAAATATTTCACATCTGATTACTTCAATAAAAATATGAACAAACCATTATGATGAATTTTTATCATTGAGATGTTTTCCATTCCAAAAGTTTTATCAAAAAAAATCGTCCTTTTGTCCTACAAACAATGTTAAACAAATACTATTCATATCTTGTTTTGTTATGTATTAGATCCTCTACAAATTCATTGAATCAAATAGGAAAAAAAAGTTACAAAACAAAGTAAAAAAAAAAAAAATAAAAAACGACAACAATACAGATTCGCTTAATGGAAAATAACAATAAGCCACCATTCAAGGAGTCAAAAGTGAATGGCGACAAATGTCTTGCCAAAAAAGTTTTACTTTTGTTAATCATTTTTTCTTAATGATTTTTGGGCAAAAAGATAGAAAGCGAAAAACATAAACGTATTGACAAGCATAACGATGAATAAAACGAATTGTTAGCACCCTAATTTGTTGATGGAATATCAGTTAATATGGAGGTGAATGAAAACATCTGGAATATTGTTTCAAATAGAATAGAACAAATATAAACCGGCTTCAAAATAAAAAGTAGAAAACATTTAAAAAAAAATTTTTTTTTTTGTTTACCTAAAATTTGGGTAAAGATTTTTCGATTAGTTGACTTGAGCCATTACAAAATGGCTATAAAAACTAGCCTATCGAAAGACAATATTTTTTAGGGAATTTAAACCACGCTATTTATTTAGTTACGAATAAAAATTAAGAAAAATTAAGAAAAATTAAATTCTCAAAAATTATTTTCCCAAAGAAAACAAGGTAAACTTCATAGAGAAAATTCTAAAGTTATTTAAAAAAATATTGTTTACAAAACTATAAATGTTTAATTTAGGTCTTATAAAAAACATTTTTATTTTTCTGTTACATTTAACGTAAGGAAACTAAATGAACGTCAAACTGTGGCACATTTGTTAAGAAACAAAAAGAGACAAACCTGTCACCGTCATTGTCAACTGTATCGAAAGTTTGACATAACGTCATGCTACTCATGCGATACTTGCATTATGAATACAAAAATAAAGTTTATTTTCTTTTCAAGAGGAAATCACTCAAAGTAATGTTTTATCTACAGTTACCGAACCTAATTATGTCATTAATAATTATGACAACAATGAAAGAGATGTTGACAAGGATGACAAAGTTATCAGCAAAATTATAATTTTCGCGTCATTTGGGCATTCAATTATTAAATTTAATTTTTGTTTGTTTAAAGGATCGATTAAATTTTAATCCAAGCATAAGGAATACAACAATCATTAAATGTAGGAGCCTCTTTTTCAGAAGAAGAGTTTAAAAGTCAAGAGTTGTTGTTGAATTTACTTAATGAGAATTAAATGTGTAATAGGAAGGGAAAATCGTAGTGGTTTCCACTAATACATATCAAAAATACGTTTTTATACATTATTAGTGCTAAAAGTTGTATTTATAAGAAACCAAATTAATTTCTTACTTTAATATCACTTTCTTAGTCGTTTTGAGTAGGCTTTTTGTAGTTTAGTTATTACGACATTTTGATTGAATTTTCCATCTCTGGTATGGATCGTTGTCTCTATTTTCAATTTAAAACTTTTTCTATTAAATAGTTGTAGTAAATGTAATGAAATCAGGGCTTGTAGGAATGTAGAGTTTTTTATAATACTATTGGCAGAGAAAGGCCATTCTAATGGCTAACGCCCCTCCAGATTTCTTGCTGACCCCTTAAATTTTAAAAATTTTGACTATATTTATTATTTTATTTTTAATATAAATTTGCCAATAAAAATTTATATTGCACCAATTAGAAAATATGCCCATATACGCCAACGAATATCATTAAAGTCGATAAAAGTCAGATCAGTGGTATTTAGTGTTTGATGGAAATTGTCTTGCGAAAGTGTAGATGCCTTATAACCAAAGGCCCACAACCAAAAAAGGTGGTTAAAACGAAAATGCATTAGTTTGCTAAATATTTAGCAAAGTGACACAAACCTACCTTGTTGAAAGCTGGTATGCTATTGATTTAAAATTTTTACATGTTTTGTTCTCTTTGTGAGATTCTCGTTGAGATTGTGTATGTGCTCACAGACCCGTAGGGGTTTGCGTATGGGCTCTTGCTTATAACATACCTTTTTTCAAATTGTGCAAACAATTTTGTATTTTGTTGTCGGATTTCACAACAAAGCACTTCCACTTTTGCAAGATCATTTGCATCGAATACTGAATATTAAACTAATGGTTTAATATTTTTAATAAATTGAAGGAAATTATAAAACTGCTAAGGCATAATAATTAAATGATGTCAATCGCAATTAAATGTTTAAAGGAATTAAAACATTTTTCGCATCTGAAATAAATTTATTTCTTTCTAATTATTATCCAAATTTGGATCCTTTTATGACGTTGTGCTCATTTTAGTTATTTTTTCTTTCAAGTCACATCGAACTTTTGTGTAAACATCTAACACAGATACATAAACGAAGCGCATGATCTCTCGAAAACATTACTTCTACCTGAGAGTATTAAGGTTTATCCTTCATAGTCAATATTACTCTGTCTACTATTTTCTTCTTCTAGGATTTTCGTAAGTTCCAGTTTGTGGCAATTAATCAAAAGAACTGGTGTACTTATAACACAGTTAAACAGGAAAATATTAAGGAGGTTCCCACGATTGATTCTGGTATAGGAGAGTAGGGTATGTTCAGCAAACTCTATTTTCTTTACATTTGAAGTATAGAGTATATTCAGCAACTTTGTGGTAAATGTAATGGAAAATAATTCTTTTAGGACATATTAACCCTCTAACTCCCCGCATAACGGCATCTTGTGGCTTTCTTCTAACAAATCGTAAAAAACACTTCGAAAAAAGAGAAGGCAGGGTATAAAATGATCTACAAAAATGTTGGCCAATAATATTGTAAAACATTTAGAATAAAGCTATAAAATGCCCTTAAGCGGTGGAGTTAGAGGGTTAATGTGTTCTACAAAAATATTTGCCATTACATCTTCTACAAAAATGCTGAACATTTCCTACAACTCAGATGTAAAAAAACATAGTTTTATATACCGATATACAGCAAGATCAGGCTACAGCTGGGAAAATTTAACCAACTCTAAAATAAAATTTCTATGTAAACTTTCAAAACACTGGCACACGTACATATATATTTTTTTTATCTCCTCTACCAGAACCCTCTTCGAAACCCCCTAATTTTGGAAAAAGTTTGAATTTGTTGTACAGTGGAATAGAAAAAAACTTATGTTGATTTAACTTTATTTACAGAGCATAGTATCGCAGACCTTCACTCGTTGTAATTAAATACCCAATTCCCACTCTTTGTTGGGAATCGAACCCAAAACGACAGACTGATAGGCTAAGGTACTACCTAATATCCATGCTATTATTGTAATTAAGTCCAGTATTTCAAAATAATATTGGATGTATAACCATAATATATTAGTAGTAAACAAATTATGATAAGTTTGCTCGCATATAACCACAGTAAATTTTTGCTTTAAATTTTGTGTTTAGTGTTTTTAAAATTATTAGAATCTAAGTTTACAGGTTTATCTTTTAAAAAATAATAATTTTTAAGTTCATATCCCGTATTGAATGCTTCAATAAAAAAGTAATAAATAATTGTGTGTTTGATTACGAGGAATGTCTATACAAACAAATAAGCTATGATTTTATAAGTACACTATATATTCTACAATGTTATTTTTATGTTAGACAATAATATGGTTATAGCAATATTATTACGTTAATAATTATATTGTTTGACTGCAAGCATATAATTCAATCACAATATATTGCTCTTATATTATGGTAACCTCAACCATGTTTTTTCTTTGCGTAAGATTTTACCTACTACAAATAATGTTGTGAATAGCCCTATCGTATGCGAAGAAATAGTGGAACATAAATTTAATCTTAAAACAAACCTTAAAAGCCTATTGAGGCAATTCTTGTTCTTAGATTTTCTTCCATTTCGCATGAAATCAATGTCAGCGTCATTGGTAATAATTTGTAAAAAAATCATTCCTTTAAAATCACTGTTCATTGAAACAGTAGCAAGTCATTGGTGTTCACATAACACTTCGAATTAAAATTATTCACCATTTACCACAAGAATTACAACAGAAAATACAAGCTGTTTTAAATCTGTTACGCAGTATCTGAACGTCGTAGTTTACCAAAACACCAACAGCATCTTGGCAAGAAATTAATACTCGTATGCACTTGTATGAAAATGTATAATAATTATTTCAAGTCCAGTCGTTGTGCGTTGAGTGTTGTTCGTTTTTTTCTTCTTGGATGCATTTAATGATTTTTGGTAGTTTTGCTCCGATTATGGGTTTCAACATTAAAAAGACATTGAAACTGTTGCTTAAAGTTTACGTCTCCACATATGGAAATGTAAAAATATACATATTTTTAAACAATCATTTAAAGACAGTATGCAATTACTTTGTGATACTTTAAGGGGACAAGGGCAGACCTTTAAAGGTATCAAATGATGAAATATTTCAGTTTCAAGTTTTTTTTTTTTTACAAAAGTTTCTTTAATATTATTTTTTTTTCTATTCAAGAAACGAAATTTGGTTTAGAAAATTATTTTCTTAAAATATTTTACTGCAATTAACAATAAAGTTTGTAACAGTATATGAAAAATTTGGTTTTGCTGGTTGTATCAGATGATTAAACTTATAATTGAATCTTTTAGGGCTTAAGAGTAAATCTTTAAGTTTTAAAAGGAAAGTGTTTCGATCATCTTTTTTTTTGCCCCCGCTAATATTTGGTGCCAGAGATTAACAGATATGCATAATTTTTGCTGATATGATTCTTTTACTCCATGATCAAGTGTTTGAACGACTAAATGTGATAATGAAGTTTACGGTATTCATAATCATGTTCATCAACTTCACAAAATATTGTCTATATTGCACATTTTCAATGTGATTAAACGAATTCAAGTGGATTTCTCAGATAATTTGTGGGTTTTCTTGCCACATACACGTACACGTACACACACACACATACTTACACAATCATATATAGACATATTTATAAATATTATATGTGAATGTAAGAACGTGTATGTTTAAGCCTTAATTGCAAATGACTTGGTTTAGTTTTTTTCCCCTCTTCTTGTTAAGATAATGTTTATTGTTGCTGGTCTAAGAGTGGTGTCTTTCTGCTTTGTATGTCTGTATGTATGTCTGTCTGTTGGTATGTTTTATGCCAAAAGTGGCTTAACAAATATTATTGCGTTTTATGGCATTATGTTGCATCTTGAGAAAAAAAAAGAAACAAAATTATAATGTTGCTTAATATTGCATAAGATTTTTGAAAGAGTTTTTTGTTTTCATGTCATTTTTGTTAACGACCAACATTAAAGTTTTACGTAAAATCCCCTTCGAAAGAATGACAATAATAATATTCTTGGTGACGGCAATAGCTTAGGGGAAAGGGAGAGATTTATTTAAAGGACTTGCTAATATTTGTTTATATAAATTATTGTGAGAAATTAGGTCAAAATAAAAGTTGTTATATTTTATGCTTTACCTGATTAAAAAGAGAAATTGTTATTAATTTAAAAATAAAAAATTGTAAATGTTTAAAAAAAAATTATGACAATAAATTCAATATGTAAAAAATTCACTGTATTACAATTTAATTAATTAAAATTTTTAAAAAAGATGATTAATTTCAAAACTTTTAAAAACTTTTGTAAAAACCTAAAAAGTTTATATTTTCTTCGTAATAAAGACAGCTTTACAAATACCAAAAATCAAGCCTAATATAACTGAACAATAAGCACTTATAGCTCAATTTGAAAAACTACACTTAATTAAGTCTAGCCCGTGGGTGCCTCGGTTGGCTAGCAAGTAGTGTGCTAGTCTGTTAGTCCGGGATTCAAAGACTCTGCTATTTTTCATTAAAAGTTGGCAGGAAGATCAAGAAGGTGCTTGATATAAACTGGGTGCCAACAAATGGTTAACTACGTTAGTGACAGCTCAAGGAAACTGGCAAAGTTAAAAATCGACTATACTTGCAGAATGTGCCTGGAAAAAAGTCTAAGACGGCAGAACACATTTTGTTAGAATGTTTAGTAAGCTGGACCGTGGGCAGACACATATTTAATGTAGATACTGGTTGAGACCTTAGGCCAGTGTTAGCAATTACCATAGACTTTGTGATGAGGAAGATTGTCGCCATTCTGAAATCACTACAGTCGAGAGTAAAAGCACAGTGGCAGCAAGAGACTCAATAAAAGTAAGGTAGTCGTAAGTTACAAGTCTGTTAACCAAAAATTATTGAGGAACTAAGGGTGTCGCAAAGGGACCCATAAAGTCAGTAGACTACTTCCAACCAGTGATGCACAAAAAAAAAAGATGTTTTTTTTTATGATTAATTTGATTCTACTCAAAACTTTTCAATTGGGTACTTAATAGTAATCGATACTTCCTTTTACATAATAGTCGAAATCGTCAAACATTCTATTTAATTTATTTCTTCAATAATAAAAATACTAATCTAAAAGTATAGATTAACTACTTTTGTGTATTGAGTACTCCAAAAAAAATGGTCAAGCACTCGGTACTTGCCACCCTCTACCCAATACTTTGCAAGCACTAATTTGGCTTTCGGCTAGTAAAGGAAATATCCCTCCTTCTTCGTCGAACGTAGCTACGATCGCTTAGGATGCTGACAGTCAGGGTTGTGTTTTAAATCTTCTTAAAGACATTGACGCTTCAACTAATGTCACCTTTAGATCTTTATAAATGTTTAAATTTTTAATATACCAGAGAGCAACTGTAATCAATAGCATTTGGAAACCTTTGATTTTCTTCAAAGTGTAAAGCTGAGGCAGTGTCCCGTAATTCAATCTCACAACACTTTATTTCAGGATCAAATTATACAGTATTAGTTTGCAATCTCAGCTTTTTCCTGTATGCCAGTTAACTGTGTTCTGCTTTCAATATTATTTGTGAAAAATTTGCTTCTAAATAGCTTTTTCAAGTAGGGTCCTCATCAAGATGTATTCCTTGGTAAATGGCCTCCAAGAATTCAGGTGTTATTTGGTTACTTAATTGAGTATGAGGGAATGATACTCTGCAGTGTTTATTAACCATTATGCCTTAAACACATAGAAAACTGCAGGCTTTCAGCTACAACCCGTCAAAACTAAAATACTATCGCGTATACTCGTATGAAGACAACTATTTTCATCCAACCAGGCTAGGCGAACACCGTTGGGGCTGTAGCCAACTTAGGCTAATTAGAATTCATTCAACAGCAGAGAATGTCACAAAATTAAAAATTTTTGAGAGCCTCGATAGACCGATTGGTAGCGCGCTAGTCTATTAGTCTGGATGTAGCGGGTTCGATTTCCGCCGACTACAACCGTAAAAACTAAACTTCAATCGCTTACACGAACACCGTTGGGGATGTAGAGGTTGCGGTTGCGAGCACAAAGAATGTAATGCTGCACAGTGGGCGCTTTGGAAAAAATTTAAATAAATCTGTAAATTTACAATCAAGAAGCTTTAAGCAAAAAAAATATTTTAACTATTTTTTTTAAAGTTATTTTATTGAAAAAAAAAATATGTATTTCTACAACAATATAATAAAGTAGCCAACGGTAGTAGATGTACCTATATGTTTAAAGTATTATTTTTCAATATATTTTAACTATATCTACCGATCAGCCTACCACACGAATTTTATTAAGGAGGCAAATATGTACATATGCCAGGTCCTTCTAAGTTTTTACTTTCAGGAAAAATTGAAGACTGAAACTGTGAAGCTGATTTGAGGTTCGGATATTTTTTCAGAGATTGCAGCAGCTGTTTAAGCTGAGGTAACCTCTTCAAACATTTCCTTCTTCAGTATATATACGTGCGACAACAATGAATACTGAGATAGTTTTTTATATTTTAAAAATCAACATAAAGATTCAATAGTAACAACAATAGCAGTGATGATCTGAAGATAATTGTAGAGATGCTGCAATAATATATTATCTTTCGGCGTATGCTCCCTCCCATGCCAAAACAAATAACATCAAGAACTTTATATACATAGATAGTAGTTAGTTGTGAACTGAAAATCACAAATAAATTAAAGAAATACTAAGATCTGATAAATGTTTTTAGAAGGATATTTTGTACTTGGGTTATCCTCACAAAACTTATTCAGTAAACTAACACTTCATTACGGGGGCCCCTTACATTCATAGAATTTATAAACATTAATTTTAAAAATACTTTTTGCCGTTAAATTAGTTTTTGAAATCAGTAACAGTAGATCAATATATTGATCTATAAGGAAGTATTCGAGTTCATCTTTATGTTGCCGTATGTCGTTTGTGTTCCAAAAACTTATTATTCAACAGTTCATTGCTTATTAAGACTCCTTGGAATGATGTGTATTTCATTTTTAGCATTTCCTACATCATATTGCCCCGTAAACAAATTTTAGTAAAGGTAAATAACAAAAAGCCAATCAGTTCAACACAATAAGTGAAAAACAAATGCGTAACAGCAGGAAGTCAAACGAGCACTAATCAATTGCATTTATCTGGACAAAAATGTTAAAAGGTTTTACTTAAATTGCGTGAGACACTTGTCACATGCCGATCTATTGATACAAATCTGTAACTAATTGGATGATGGTCTTTCTTTCTTTCTTTAGAGTTTTGCTTCTGGGAAACGTATGTTCAAGCAAATATTTTTGGACAATGTGAAAAAAAGCTTTGCAGCAAACCAGTTGCTTGTTTACATTACTTTCAATTTATCTGGTTGCGCACATAAAAAAGTCCTTTTGAAAAAAAAAAAAAAATTTTAAATGAAAAGTGTAACATCATTTCCATTGCGTAGTCTGCTACCAGGAAGAGCGTAACAATTTAAAATAAAAACCAGTAGTAGAAGGGTATTACGCAGAGTGTAAAATGAATGAGATATTGAAAAAAATTTAAGATTTGCTCTAATTTAATAAATTGATTTTTAGAAAAAAATATTTCATATTTAGAGAGATCAAGTGTTTCAAAAATGTCGTATTGGTGGTACGGTAGTGTTCTGAATTATTCTAACACAGAGGTATTTATAATTTTCATAATAAATTATACACAGAAAAAAATATTTGCTACAATTAAGGATTTTAATTAGTTTCAAATTAAAATTTAATTAAATAATTAATTGATTATACTATTTATTTAATTAATAAGTTTTTTGTTTCATTTTAAACAAAAATATAATCGAATCAATTAAAATATTAATTAAACTTGAATTTAAAACTGATTAAACTTAAAACCTTTAATTGGAACAAAAATTTGTTTCTGTGCATAAAATACTTAACCAATAACATGAAAGGGATTTAGTTAATGCTGTAAACAGCTCTGTCGGTCCACTTATAATTAAGAGGATTAGAGAAGAGATAAGAGTAAAAACTTTAGCTGTAATTTGAAGCATAAAGTTAAACTTATAGTCGGGGTTTTGCATAGAATAGAAACAAATACCAGATTACATTTTTAAAATAATTTTAAATTCAGTTAAAAGGAATTTTAAGTAAAATGCTAAAAAATTAATTTTTTTCTAAAAATATTATTTCAAATGCCTATAGGCGTTAAAGTTTAAGAAGTGTTAGGGAAAATATATATAGGGAAAATATATAATATATTAAGAAAACTTATCTTGGCATATTTTTAATGTTTAATACTTTAACGGAGTATTTAAATACCTAAAAATTTCTGTCTCATCAGATCATCCCCCGAGAAAATTTTATTGTGTTGTTGAGTTCTAACTCATTGACCACGGTATATTAAGACACCAGTCCCCGAGACTATGAGGGGCCTATAACCGGAGAATAAACACCTTCGAGGCCTGAGCAGTGTCCAAAGGACTGGTACCACGGAAATCGGTAGGAATTCATCCAAATATATGTGACCGTCTAATGATGAGGCTCTTCGGAAAGTAACGTGGTAACTGTGGTATGGACCTCAATTGCAAGAATGCCGATGTAGTCCTGTATGCTATTGCATCAATAGCGTGCCGGGTAAGAGTATGGTCCTGCTAGTCGTGTTCTAAAATTGCTACTTGTTGTGTAGTTATTCGCAACAAGGGCATTGGTAGACGCCCAGACCAGAGAATGACAAAAGTATAATTTTTAGTACTTTTTAATTATTTGAGGCCAAACATGTATACATGTGTATAGCTATAGCTCAAACAACATACCATACACACATACTCATATAAATTTCAATTTAAATAACTACAAGTATAGGCAGAGAATAAGTGTTCGCATACTTGTTCATTATTTTTCGCAATACAACTAAGTATATGAAAAAGTTGGATAAAATATTGGCTATAGCCATACTTGTAAGTATAGAGTGGGAATAAGTACAAGTATACTTTAGAGTATTTTATAAATATATGTAATTATATGTATTAATTATTTCACAATTTAAAAATACTTTCATTCATTCCTTCATCATAATATAAAAATTATTTTGGTTTTCCATACTTAACCAATGTTCGGTTATAATCAAAATATTGCCAAACATCATACACCTTTTTATACACACAATTCCTAAAAGTAGTTGTTTTACTTATAAGTATACATAGAGTATTATGAGTACTTTTCCATACTTGTATGTATTAGGTAGTTATAAGTATGGGTATGACAGATACCCATCACATTATCTACCTACAACCAGTTGTACTCGTACATGCATTACGTATACATTTTTAAGTTCGTTGTCTAAAAAGAAAGTTTGTTATAAGTATTGAGTACACCAATACTTATTTCATTCCGAATGAGTATGTGTAGGTATTTTCTGTGTTATAAGTATAGGTATGACTAATACCCAAAAATATGTGTAAATACTTAACTACATTTATTTTATAAGTACTTTTTGGCAGTCACTGGTTTTCAACCATTTTTAAGACCACCATCAGGTAAAGGAAACACTCCAGGTACTGAGGACATCAGATCTAACTTTCTTTCCAATCAAATATTCACACACCCTATTTTTTGGGTTTTTTAATGTGTCGTATCTCCTATGAGTTTTAGCGGTACTCCAGCAGTAAACATTATAAATGAAAAACTGTGCACAGTGTAACAGTTTTGCAGTTATCTTGCTGTCGCATTAAAAGAATATTAATAATTTAAATAAAATTCGTTTGCTTATGAATCTATTTCTATTAGTCTTAAAAACATAACGGCTTCTAAAGTAAATCTCAGTTTGTACTTTAATTTTCTTTATTATTTTAAAATAATAAATACTGCTTCATTGCAAACATGTTATTGAAAGTTATCATTTAACTTTGTTGCATTTGTTTGTATCTATGACACACTAGAGTAAGACAAAAATAGTTTTTGACTGATTGTCATTTATAAATCCAGTTCACACATGGTCCAGGTTAATAACAACAACAGTGTTTCCGATACAAATTCACGCATACCACAATTACTCGCATACAACTATTTCTGTGAGCACGTTTAATGATGTGCAGGGGGCCATGTGTTTTAAATGTTAAACGAGAAATAAAACTTTGAACAAACTTCAATGTGAACAGGCAGGCAAATAGACCCAAAGCAACAAACAAAAAAGAAAAAGTAAAGGAAATATTTTGTTAAACGATTTATGTCAGTGAAATATTTTCACTACAATTGTAGGTGAAAAGACAGACGTTTTATTAAACAAACACAAAGTTAACTCATTTATAAATAGACAAAAACACGATTTTTATGCAATTTTTCTTTATTGGAATTTTAGAGCGACCAATAATAAAACCAGAAAACCAAATTATATTTTGTCCATCATCACTACAATGTGGAAGATGATGATGATAGAGAATGTGTTGCTGGTGCTTCAGGTAAAAGTTATGCAAAATAATTTTTGACATTTCAGATCCATTATTTACTGAGTATTATTATCGGAGCATTTGATAATTTATTTAGGAGTGTCATTGCAATTAATTTGTTTGTTTGTTTTCAAACACTTGGACGTTTCGTCATTCTAGAAGCAACAACAAATTTTTCATTTCATGATTTTTTTAATCAATTGCCCAATTGATGCGGAAAACGTGTCTTCGCATCTTTTGTTGGCCATGAAAGTCTAATTCCAACTTTGTTTATTGCAGCTTGAATATTTTTCTTTTAGCTCCATGTCATAATTGACAACAATAAACACCTTTCTGGGGGAAAATCGTGATAAAATTTATTTGCAAAATTTAGGAAAAATGACAAACGATCAAATTTATTATTTGAGAAATTGTTCATGTAAAATTAAAAATTTTGTAATTTTTCAAAATAAATTTTGTGAATATCAGTAGTATTTCCCAATAATGATTAATTTTAAAATTATTTAAATTTTATATTTATTTAATTGACTTCCACATACGAAACGTTTTACATGGCTGTAAATTAAACATTAATTGCAAATTCATTAGGCTTGTAAAAAAACCATTTGTGAGTTTTAATGATCGATAAAATTACTTGGTTGGGGGCGAGCTGTTATTTACGAAGATGTAATGAAATGTTGAAGTTTTTAGTCTGAGGCTGTAAAAGATAAGAGCCACAATATGAATATACATTAGTTCAAGTCAGAGGATGGAGTGAAAATAAAAAACTTTAGAAACCAGAGTTTTGCAAAATTTGAACGAGGGTTGGGCAAGAAATTATACTGGAAAAAAGGGAATATTTTTGTTAGCCATTTAAAACATGAGCTGCTGAGCTCCTAACTGACGTTAAAAAATTTCCAACATTAAGGCAGAGGAAATCCCACAATCCCCAAAATAAATGCCCAAAATCCCAAAATTGTTTTTTTTTAACTTTTCCCCATAAAGTCCACATATGGACTAGGGGTCATGAAATACTTTTAGCAATAGTTGGGAGCATATATAGCTTTATTAAGGCTATATTCTCTTCCGATCCCAGCTTTGAGATTTTAGAACATATAGGCTAAAAATTTCGATTTAAATTATTTCAAATTTAAGGACCTCCATCTTCTACAAAGTTGATAAATTGTACACGAAATTTTGTTTAAACGTACTTTGATATTGTAGGCTTACACAAAGTTATAACATTTTTGTATATTCCTTAAGAAAATTTTTCTCTATTAAAAAAACAAGATTAATGGAAATTTTCGGTTTAAAATACACAAAAATTCAATAATTAATTTAGAAAATATATAGTCTTAAAATTTTTCCGCAATATTTTAAATTTCGCTCACTGAAAATTGCTGCTGAAAATTGTTTAAAAATAAAGAAAACTGGACCAGGGTGTCGAAAAATAACAATTTTAATTTTAAAATGCTTATAACTCGCTCATTTTTTACATATTAAATCATAATTTTATAAGTATTAACCTACTAAATTTTGGATCAATCGGCCTAGCCCTTTACAAGTTACAAGTGATTTCCAAAATATTATGATTCTGTCCCACTGTGCCGTGTTTCATTTTTGCGTGTAGTAAACATTTAATCATCATATGGTAATGAAAACTTGTTTGTCGTTTTTGTAATGATTAAAACTACTATAACATGTTCATCGTAACCATATATTGTTATTGTCAACATGAGATGGTTTTTGTGACCAAAGCCATGTTTTTTCTCTGCGTGAAGACGTATTGAAATAAATATAATTCTCTTTGTTGTCAGAAGTCATTGGGTAACAAAGGGAGGGGGGGGGGGGGTTTCTTCGAAGAGAGACTTGTGAAGTTAGTGGTCTGTTTCGATGGTGTCGATATCTAATCTTGTAATGGATTTATTTCATGTATGAATATGTTTGGTTGAAGCTTGAAGGATGTACTATTTTTTAATTTAATATTTTCTTTAAATCATTAATTGTGTCTGTAAATATAAAATACATATAAATAAATATAAAATACAATAAGTGTTCACATCTTAAATTAACAAAATTAGATATCCTTACTTGTTAATCGAATTTAACGACGATCGCTTAGGATGTTACAGTACAGTGATTCTAAGTGTAAGTTGTTTCCCTTTCAAGAAGTTCAAATCAGTCGATACATTTGAATTAAAAACATTTTTCAATTATCGATAATATTTCTATCCGAACACCCACCTGAACTAAGGCTTACGTATGGCTGATCTTTTACATGCATGCGAGAATGAATCTAATTGTACAGTTGAGTCGTAGTCATGTAGGTAATTTTTCATGGATGCTATTCTTAAGGATTTTTTAAGGTTGATAAAATATGAGTAATTGTCACACTGTTCGAACTCTCCTTTTTTCAGTCAAGAACCGTTGGGCGTCTAAAAATCCAATGAGTGATATAATTTATATCCGGGTGCCATACAAAAACTGCGGTTTGCATATAATTATATGATGACTCAACTTCAAATCATTTCATATAAAATGTCCTTAATAACTTAAGAATCAATAACATATTTTCCATTTTGCTGTTCACACAACATTTTTATTTCTATTGAAGACATAAACCATCTCATGTTATATTGGTTTCATTGCGCAACTATCAGAATTTTGCCATTTAGTAGTTAAAGTCATTCATTTCGAAACCAAATAATGAATTGTTTAGCAAAATGTTGCATCGTGTCTTTAATTATCATTTTTCGTTTGTTGTAATTGTCATTTTAAAAATTTTAACTTACAGTAACAATTATCGGCTTACGTGCAGAATTTTGGACACTGATTAGCAATTAAAGATTTGTTTGCAACACAAGGCATTAAGCTATAAACAGCAGATGTGCATACGAAATGATCTTCAAAAATCAAATAAGACACAACGATATTAAAATATTACAAACTCATTGTTAACAAAGCAATCTGTACTTATTTAGCTAAAAGCAGATATTACAAGCAGAGAAATCCAAGAAATAATTTCAGATTACCTTGAATATCATAATGAAGTTGTAATAAACAGCATTTATAATTAAGCCGCTCTTACACATACAAACTTAAAGACGCTCATGAAAATTAAGAGAGCAAAAATTATTTAAGCCAACAAACACCTTCCCTCTTTGATCACCATTAATTGAAAATGAAAGTGATCGCTCGCTATTCACAATAATAAGATCTACAATGAATTTAAGTAAACTTTTTCATTGTTTTTAAGCGAGTGATTGTTAAAGAGATTTTTGAGCAAAATATTGTTTTATATTTAAACTTAAAATGAGCGTCGTTTTAGTTACGCTTTTGTTTGGAAAATCTTTATATTGTATCTGAGGAATGCCAGATTTAGATTAAAAAACATTACCAAAATGCCGTTTAGCTTTTCCAAGGATTGATCATTTTAAAAAGAACTTAAAAATTTATTTTTATAAGCTTCAGGCAGGCAGAGTCTACAAGTATCAGTTTCTTCGTAAGTATTGTCTTCGCCAGATGATACTTGGAGTTTTCGTTACCTGTAGCAATTATCCAACTTAAGGTACCTCGTTTATATCTAAACAACTTTCTAGTCCTTAAACACCATTCGAGCCTGCATATTGATGGGCCTAAGCTCACACTAGACATTTTCCCAGTGCAACTCAACTTTCTGGTAGTTTTATACTTTGTCTTCTCCTTAGTTGCCAGCTGAACTTTAACTTTAACGTCGTCTTATTTACCAAGGAACATCTGTTTAAATCACCATTTCACCAGTTTGGAATACACTGAGATACTTACTACACGTAAAGAAAAAACATGGTTGAGGTAACCATAATATAAGAGCAATATATTATAGTTGAATTATATGGTTGTAGACAAAAAATATTAATGTTAACATAATAATATTGTTATGTTAGAACCATATTATTATCTAACTTAAAAATGACAATGTTATGATTTCATTATGAAATAAATTAAATAAATACGAGTATATAAAAACATACCTCAATTGTTTATATCAACATCTTAAGCCTAGTCTCTGTTCGAATTTGTGAAAAATGTAGAGCAACATTTTTTATTTCACAAGGAAAATTTAATATTTAAAATGTGGTGTCTATCTCGCGATTTGAGAGAATTTTACAATTTTAAAAATTTTTACAAAAAATTCCACATGAAATAATGTCCATTTGCTTTATTTCACAGCTTTTATAAGATGTTGCTAGAAACATTTCAATGTTTTTCTACAGTAAAGACAGAGTACTACCTCTGCAATAAGTTTTAAGTCATACTGTGGCTAAATAAATAAAACTTTAAACAAGTTTTGAAAATTTTATAGAAGCCATTTTGCATTTTTTCATTTAATTATCCAATAATAACAAAAACTTGTTTATCGAGACCATAGTAATGATTAAATTAACTATAAGTTGTTCATCACAACCATATATTGTTACAGATAACATTGTTCTTGTGACCATTAACCTCTTTATTATCTAGGTCTACAACGTTCTTATGTCCGATCTTTGGCTTAAAGATGACATTAGAGACGTTAATCGAATAAATAGTTCCAACGGTAGCAATCCCAATATTGCGCATTCAATCCCAATTACCAACTTACATTAAGAGGCCATTGGCAACCTAACTACAGAACCTGTAGTAATGATACTCTCTTCCTTTTTTGTTAAATAAATATTAGACCGCGACCAATAGATCGAAAGGAATGCATACAAATCTCGGGAGATCAATAACCCCTGGGAAGAGCCATTTTTGTTTTTATACTTTGATTTGTATTAAAGGCCTTTATAGAAAGCAATACATATAGATGTAAACGATAGACCCACACTTTGCCCTCTGGGAACTAGCAGCAGTTAATAGGTACATTGGCAAGGTCAATATAGTCTGATATAGTCAAAAGTCTAACCATTCTAACGCAATATAGATTGCAGGAAGTTTCCAACTTTTACAAAAAATTTTCTTTAAACTTTTTACAACAAAAATTTTTAATAAAATTTTAACAAAAAATTCATTAAAATTTGTACAAAAAATTTTCGATAAAATTTTAGCAAAAACTTTTCGATAAAATTTTAGCAAAAAATTCAATAAAATTTTTACAAAAAGTTTTAGAAAAATTCAAAATTTTTACAAAAAATTTCGATAAAATTTTATCAAAAATTTCGATAAAATTTTATCAAAAAATTTAATAAAATATTTACAAAAAATTTTCTATAAATTTTGAATAAAATTAAAAAAAAAAATCAATAAAAGTTTTACACAAAAAAAAAAAAAAAAAATCGGAAAAATTTTAACAAAAAATGTTCGATAAAATGTAAAAAAAATAAAATTTTTACAAAAACTTTTCGATAATATTTTAACAAAAAATTCAATAAAATTTTTACAAAAAAATTGCTTTAAATTTAAAAAAAAAAAATGAACAAAAAATTCAATAAAATTTTTGCAAAAAAATTTCCATAAAATTTTAACAAAAAATGTTCGATTAAGTAAAAAAAATTCAATAAAATTTTTACAAACAATTTTCGATAAAATTTTAACAAAAAATTCAATAAATTTTTACGAAAAAAATTTTTATAAGTTTGTTAAAAAATTTTATAAAAAATTTTCGATTATTACAAAAAATTCAATAAAATTTTCTCTAAAAATTTTTGACACAATTTTTATAAGAAAATATTACAAAAAATTTTCTATAAAATCTTTACAAAAAATTCAATAATTTTTACAAAAAATTTTCTATAAACTTTTCCATTAATTTTCGATAAAATTTTTACAAAAAATTCAATAAAATTTTTGCAAAACATTCAATAAAATTTTTACAAAAAATTCAATAACATTTTTACAAAAAATTCAATAAAATTTATACAAAATAATTACGATAAAATTTTTACAAAAAAAAGTGTTCGATATCTTCTTATTATTATTGTATAAACGAAATTGAAAATCATAAAAGTAAAAACCTAATGTATATAATTGTGAAATTGGGAAACATACTCTTTTCTGGGAAAGGGAATATTTAACATTACTATGGTGAATGGTATACATATAAGATTCCCCATGGCCGAATATAGCACTATTACTTTAACTATACAAAAATTCTTAACAATGAAAAAAAGTACTTCCGTAAGAAAAAATTCTTCCAAGTTTCATGAAGTTCAAAGCAGATTTTTTTATTCTTAACTCTTTAGTATTTAATTCTTTTTGGCTATGGGGCAAGAAGTATTAACTTCTAGCAAACAAGATAAAATTAAGTGGCAACATTGCAACAAAAATAGTTTTTATACCCAAAGACTTTACATTAATTTTACGGCTATCTGGTATCTTTATTTAAAGAGATTAAATTGAGAAAAAAAACTAAAAGAAAACGAAGCCAACTGACTTAAAAAGAGATTATTTACTTCACCATACGCACTTTCAACATAATAATGAATAAAACGAAAGGGAAATGAGCGGCAGTTTTAATTTTTTTAGGATCGATTGTTTTATAGTGTGTTTGCAGTAATGAGTGTGTCAGTACTTGTTTTCATTGTTATTATTTTTGTTTTTGGCGATTTAAGAGTTCGTGATATTTTGAAATAAATTTACTCATCATCATCTTCAGTACCACACTAGCAACTACAACAACTACAAAAAGCTGAAGAAGCAGCTACAGCAATAGTTAACAACAGCATTAGCCACAGGTAACAGCAACAGTAATACCAGTGTTGTCCATCATCAGTGCTATAAAAGAAACTGTTTTATTTACAAAAAGACACAGACACCAAACGAGTGTACAACAGTTTAAAACTGCAACCAACAATTCGATTTCTTAATTCTGTTTCTATTTTAACATTTGAGCCGTGTACTGGAGAAGAGTGTTTTTTTTGTGATAGAAATCCTTTAAACGTTAAACGTTTTTAAACATAAAATAAATAAAATGAAGCCTTTTTATGTGGTATGTGTGTGTGTGTTTTTTAGATTTAAAATTTTTAATTAAACCGAAAGCCAAGCGTTATTTAAAATTTAATTATAAAATGAACAAATAGTATAAAAACAACGAAAATACAAAAAAGCTATGAATGGAATTTAAAATTTTTACTAAAATTATTAAAACTATAGTGTAATTGTTTTATTAATTAAAATTTTTATCTGAAATATAATCAATTAATTAATGCCAGATCAATAATACCCGCTGTGTTTTTTATGAATTAAATACAAAATAAATTATATAAAAAATCAAATAAATTGAAAAGTATAAAATTTTATTTTTCGTGTAGGTTTTAGTGGTTTTGTATGCTGCTGGCATGACTTCAGCTCGTCCTGAACCACCACGTGATAGCTATGCAGCTCCCCCCTCCAACAGTTATTCAGCACCACCATCGAACAGTTATTCCGCACCATCTAGCAGTTATGCGCCCAGTGTGCCAAGTGGTAGTTATGGTGCTCCACAGCCTGTCTATGGTCCACCACAACAACCACCAGTGATACATAAGCATGTCTATGTACATGTCCCACCACCAGAGCCAGAATATCAAGTACCAAGGTGAGAGCATTCTTCGAAATTATATTGCATATAATTTTTAAGTCAAAAGGACATTCGTTTAAATAGATAGATGTATTTGTGTTGTAATTTTGACAGAGGTGATTTAAAATGATATACATATGTACTTCGAAAAAGTGAGTCAAAGCGAAAACCATGAAAAAAGAGAAACAAAAAATAAATAACTTTTATTTTTATAAAACTCGTGAAGTAGTGAAAGTGCTGTATTCAGTATTATATACGTATATATATATAAAATATTTTGGTACACATATAATATATAAATATAGTGGAAAAATGAAGAAAGAGGAATAGAATAAAAATTCTCGTATTCTATTATTTGAAATTAGTTGGTTAAATATATGATGTTTACAGCTGATACACCATCCAAAAATTATTCTTTCAAATTAAGTAGTAGTTAGAGCGTATAAGCGAACTCAAGCCTTACTTAACAATTCATTTGGATATAAAATACTTTAGTATTAAGTTATTTTTTGTTTAAATTCATATTTGGAAAAAGGAGTAAAATTTTTTCGAAATTTTATGTCGCACTAGCCTTAAAATATTTACAATATTTAATAATCAAATTTTAAATAATTAAATTTTATTTAAATACAAAATTTCTAAGAATATTCGCTTCGAAAAAATAATTATTTTCAGCTTGGGGTGACAAGTATGGAACTCTTTATCGCTATATACCAAAGGTACATACTAAATTTCATTTTGATATGTCAAACGGTATGACATACACACCCACCTACTAACAGACATCATCGCGAAGCTTCAATATTAAAGATCCATAGAAATGCTGACAACAAGTTTTTTTACGATTACTATACTTTATCTATATTATGTAAAATATAATCAGAAAGTTGCTGAAATTTAACACTAAAATTTTCGATGGGAAATGTGTGTAGATCATATCATATTACTAAAAATAATAATATTACTAAAAATATCAGTTAGTCCCTAAAGTCCTTAAATTGGAAAATATAAATAAATAATGCAAAAAGTCTTTTATAAAATCAATCAAGTTATAAAAGTGACCTGGCGGGCCTCGACTACATTTCAATTACAATTGCCAGGCCACGAAATGAGCGGCCATGCGGCAAGCGGTAAAAAATTCAAACATTCTGAATACTATTGAAGTGACCCCCGGGGGTTCCAATTGTCACTGCAGGAATGGCAAATGCTTTGACGCGGTTGACTCGGGGAAAATAGTGGCACCAGACGCTAGGGTTCCTAGAGCCTAAATCTGGAAGAAAAGGTCTGCGATAAACATTGCGGGTCCTCTTCGAGGCCCGACCAGTGCCCAAAGGACTGGTACCACGGGAATCGGTGGCCCCACAGAGAGCCTATCCTCTCTGTGACCGGTTATTGGTGAGGTCCCCTTCGGTGGTACACGTGGTGGTTGTGGTTTAAGATCGATTGATGTAGGTATGGTGCACGGTCGATCAAGTGTGCTGTTGCACTCTCAACAGACGGAGTTTGGATAGTCTCCAAACCCCTAAGCAAGAGGTTATAATGTGGATCTAGGCTTGCCTTGGAAAGGCTTGCCATATTATATAAATTGCTACTCATTGTGACTGTATCACACACAAAAAGCGATTGGTGGCAATCGTAAAGTGTTGTTACACTACACAATGGGGGCGCTAGTCTATGCCTAAGTTTCACTCGGTGGTAAGACCACCGTGAGGTTAGACCGAGAAGGCAGGTACTCACGTTAATCCTGTTCCACAAGTACTATTGAAGTGACCGCAAAAAAAAACGGCATTCCCGAGCGACAGAGCTGCATTTTTGAGAGGCAGAGTGACGTCGCTCAGAAATAAAACTTGTCCTAATTTTTAAATGGTTTCTGAGCGGCAACAATTATTTTTTTTTTTTATTAATTATTTTTTTGTAGTTCTACTTTGTATTTAAGACATTATTCATTTTAAAATAGTTTGCGTTTGTATAAAGTTTTGTATTAATTTTGATTCTAAAAAATTTTCTGAAAATGTTTTGTCTTAATGATCTAAAAAATTAAAATAAAAAAAACAAATGAACGCAGTATTACCAAAATCTGTCTAGAAATTAGCATAGGTAAATGGTTAAATTCAAAGTACTGTAACCTTGCTCCATTTATAGACTGAGCTCCAATTCTTCTCTATATATACACAAACACGATTTTCCTGCAAAAACTTTAAACAAATCTTTCATGCCAATGGGATTTCACCTATTAACTGCTCAGTAATGAGCCATTCATTTGCTGTTCAAATTCAGAGCTCAACATCTTGCCGCTTTGCTGGCCTCGTCTTAAGCATAATTTAAGCAAATAGCTTCTTTAGCTCTTTGGCATATTCCCTGTCTCAATTTGAAATCTATCATGAGTATTTCATACACTGTAATGAATTTCCCTGAATTTCCATCTTCAAAAATTAATTTCACAAAAACAAATGCATTTGTTTTTCGTCTATAAGATGTTGGTCTTATAAACCTCAAATGCGGTAATCTTCATTGCCACTGTGGCCCCCGATCGTTAACCTTTTATGAAATGTTGGTTAGTAATGAAAACGTATTGTTATCTCCTATACTGCTCCATTTTTACTAACAACTAGCTGTGCCCGCCACGTCGTAGACGTTCTGATAATATCTGTGGCAAAAAGGAAAAAGTGCTTAAGTCTGATTTTTAAGTTTTGTAGGAGAACAATTTTAAACTTAAAAATTAATTTTTTAAAAAAATATCTGATCTTTAAACTTCGCACATGGAAGTCAAACATATGTTTTGGAAATTATTTTAGATCTACCAAAAGTACGCAGGCGTTGCAATTAATAAGTTGTGAAAAAAAGATTTTTTGATTTGGAAAAATAGCTTGTAGTTTCTTAAGCTTTTTTTCCAATGCGTTTAGACATTGGAAAAAGATAAGTAGAAAGAAATTTCGCTATAACTTCTTAAAAAATGGTACAAAATAATTGAAACTTTGCCCATGGGTACTTTGGAGTACGGAGATTCCAAACGTGCCAGTAACTTAAATTTTGCTTAAGTCGACTTAAGCACTTATTCCTTAATGCCACAGATATATTGTTGGATTTTGCTTTGCAAGTAATCTACAGAAAATTTTAAGACTTTTATTTTTAAAGTGCTTCGTTATGGTTAATGTATTTCCTATTTTCATCCCTGGGTAAAATTCTAAAATTTATATAAAATTCTAAAATTATTATAGAGTTCTGCAAATAGTGTATAAAATACTTCGCTGACAAAAATAAAAGCTGCGGTCAAGTTTCAAGCACCTCTAAATCGGTAAAATTACGTGCTTTCACTATTTTCTCTATTTTCTCTTGGAAATGAGATATTTTTACAGAAAAAAATATCCTATATTTGAACCAAGATACCAAGGTACCCCCCTCACAAAATGTTATAAAAATTCCTCCAGTAGTTTTTACGTGATGCGAACACAGAGAGACAAACATTGCAAAAATTGCTGTTTTGTATTCCAATTCGATAACTATCTGCACTGGTAACAAAATTTTCAAAAAATATTTCATAATACAGAAATGGTCATGTTGAAGTTTTATTATATGTAAAGATAACTATTAGGTATCAAATAGAATTTTTTAAGGGCTGCCAACATTAAACTGCAAAATTAATATAGTGAGGGTTTAAGCAAAGAAGCAAGAAATTATGATTTTTAAATTCTTTGCTTTGATTTGTTATTCTTAACTTGTAGTTTTTCAATGTATTGAGAAAAAACCCACAGCGGTTTTTAATTAATAACTTTTTTGACTATAGTTAAAAAAATAATAAAAAAAACCATACAAATCAATAAATTTTTAATATTTTCAAAAAATTTACAACCCAACAAAAATATCTATTTTATTACTCAATTAAATTGTTCCTTGTTGTGTGTTTAAAAAAAATGATTTAAAAAAATTAATTTATTTCCAATCGATACAAAAAAAAATACCTCTAACAACAGAGCAGGAAAACTTCAAATACAATTACAAAAACTTGACAGGAGCTACAACAACAACTTTATGTGTTGTTTTTTTTTTTCAATTTAACTCCATAGTTTTTCTTTTTTTTTCAAATTAAACCTCATCAAGCAAATGACAAGCAACAACTTGTTAAAAACTGTGTCAACAACTTTAAAACTACGAGTATAAAAAATATAAAAAAAGAAGTTTAAAAAATCTATCGTGATTTCTGGTAGCACAGAAAAATATAGCCTAAAGTAACAACCAACAATACTTTATGAAAATCTAAAAAAAAAACTATATAAAAGTTAAAAAAATACAGCCATGATTTAAAATCATTGCCTTCACATGAATGAAAATTGTTGTTGGAAAAAATTTATAATTTCCGTTTTACGCGAACTTAACTATGCGTGCCAATAACTCCCCTTTTTACAGTTGAGTTTAAGTAAAGAAAAAATTATTTTTTTTTTTTGCAAAATTTCAACAACTTAGAGAAATATTGTTTTTGTATCGGCACAAGTCTTTAAGATAAAAAAAAAACATTGAGCATTTACTATGATCGCTACAAATTTGTTTTACAAGTAATCGTTGCATGTTGAAACTAACGATCAATAAAAACAATGTGAAATTAAAAAAGAAAAAAAAACTAACAAAAATGTTTAATAGTCTAAATGAATTGAATATAAAACAAAAGGTAAAGAAAAACATTTTTTATTATTAAACAGGCCTTGACCAATGCAAAATGGACAAGTAAAATTTCTTAAATACCAATGCCTTTGGATTATTCCGAAGTACTCGATATTTTTATCGTTGCTTACCTTATTTGCCTATTTATCAAAAGCCAATCACAAAAGTATAAGAAAGGGTGTGATATACATGAGAGTTGCATTGGATTAATTTGTGGATATAAAAAATAGTGTCTGAAGTATGAACACCAAATAAGGAAGCACTATTTTTTATTCACTGATTTTTCTTGCTGCATGAAAATACTTGCTCAATTATTATCTGATTCATAATATTTTAATCAACTAATCAATGCGTTTATTATAATGACTCTCAGCCTTTCCTGCGAAATCAAATATTTTCGATTGGAAGGCCTTCTAAACAACAAACATCTAATTTGCGATTCACTAACAATCAATGAAAAATGTTTACATGTGCTTTTAGTTGCGGATTTCAACTATTCATTCAGTTCCACAACTAACCATGCTCTCGGATCGTTTAAGTTTGTAGCTTCATTTATTTGAAACTACAATTCACTATTCAACAAAAATATCATAGAATCCTGTCCTACTCAAAAAAATCATTTCAAATTAGTGTTGTAGGTGTCACATTATCATACAAAAAAAGATTTAGCAACTCGATCGCATGGAAAAAATATATTCTATTACAAATTTCTGGTCTACCTTTTCTGCCGCCCAAAGGGTCTTCAGGGAAAGCATGCCAGCGACTCCATGTTAATACGTTGCAGAAACACGGCAACAGAAAATTTAAGCCCAACGATCTGCCAGGCGAAAATTTCTTTAATGAAATTCAGCAACATCAGACCCTGTAGGCAAAAAAACACGCCTACCTATGTAGATTGCATGGAGTGCACATAGATCTCGGGGGATCAATAACACCCTGCGATGGGCTATTATTGTTTGTTTTTAGGTTGGTAGGGTTTTTCTGCTTTAATTTGTATTAAATGGCTTTATAGAAATAAAAACAAAAAATTTTTAAAAAATTTTTTACCAAAAATGTTTAAACAATTTTAACCAAAAATTTACAAAAATATATTTTACAAAAATTTAAAAACAAAATTTACAAAAAATTAAAAAAAAAAAAAATTCAATCAAGTTTATAAAATAATTTTCTAAATTTTTCCAAAAAAATTTAAAAAAAATCCGAAATATTTTTTTTTTTAATTTTTACAAAGATTTTCTATAAATTTTTACAAACTAGTTTCAATAAAATTTTAACAAAAGATTTTCAATAAAATTTTTACAAAAAAATTTTCAATAAAATTTTTACAAAAAATTTTCAATAAAATTTTTACAAAAAAATTTCAATAAAATTTTTACAAAAAATTTTCAATAAAATTTTTACAAAAGATTTTCAATAAAATTTTTACAAAAAATTTTCAATAAAATTTTTACAAAAGATTTTTAATAAAATTTTTACAAAAAATTTTCAATAAAATTTTTACAAAAAATTTTCAATAAAATTTTTACAAAAAATTTTCAATAAAATTTTTACAAAAGATTTTCAATAAAATTTTTACAAAAGATTTTCAAAAAAAATTTTACAAAAAATTTTCAATAAAATTTAAAAAAAAAATATTCAATCAAATTTTTAATAGAATTTTTACAAAAACTTTTCAATAAAATTTTTACAAATAATATTCAACAAAATTTATACAGAAATATTTTCTATAAAATATTTACTAAAAAATTTTTTATAAAATTTTTACAAAATATTTTTGTTAAAAATTATTACAAAAAATATTTTTTTTTTAAATTATTACAAACAATTTAAAAAAAAATTTACAAAAAATATATTAAAAATATATTATATATTAATGTATTAAAACAAATATTAAAAAAAAATTGCTATACAATTTTCCAAAAAAAAATTCTATTAAATTTTACAAAAAAAATCTATAAAATTAAAAAAAATATATTAATTTTTTTACAAAAATTACGATATATGTATACCGTATACGAAATATTACTGATTAGTGAAAAAAGCGCATTTCCTGTTCTAATTTAATCATTTTTATAAATTAGTTTAATTAATTAAATCAATTTTTAACCTATTTCTGTAAAAATAAAATCACCTTGGTGAAGGGTATAGAAGATTCGGCACTGCCGCATATTGCACACTTACTTGTTTATTTCGTTTCAATATTTTATAACATTTTAAAAACGAAAATATATTTTATAAATATATATTTTATAAATATACATATATGGTTTATGGCTTAGTTTTTGTCATCCATTTCTTGTAGGGATTGATTATATTTGTACATTCTTTAAAATTTTTTCACTTTAAGTTATCTATTGTCATGTCGTAATAGCCACTTGGGTGGTGCTTGGTAGTCTAGGAAGTAGTAAGTTATTATTTTTTTTTTTGTTACCTGGTTGTCTAGTGATGTCTAGTTAGAGTTATATCTAGTTAGCTGACTGGGTTACGGAATAGAGCACTTTTTCCTTTTTATCGTTATTTCCCCTTTTTTTGTTTTTCTCGCCATTAACTTAAAATTAAATCGTTATTTGTAATCTACTTTTTTTCTTTTGCAAACCTACTCGTATTTCCTATTTTTAACGAAATGACCTAATGTTATTTCTTCACGTGTGGCATTTGCTTAATCATTCAAGTAGCATGACATTTGAAATGCAATAACAATAGCCAAAATTTACCAATAATGTTCATTGTTCTCTCTGCAATCAATGAAGTTTAATAAATTTGTTTTTGTCTTAGCCAACATGGCCCAAACCAATTCATTGAACTTTTTAAAGATTTCCTTTGAATTCGTAACGTCGATTTTAACAGCCATCAAAATGTTTTCGTTTTTTGTTTGTCATCCTGGTGCCTACCCACTCTATTTTTCATCATTATCTTTTAGTTTGCAAGACTTGGCCTTAAATATTTTCTTTTTTTTGCAATAATCTTTTCGAACCCATTATTATGTTCATCCTTTTAAAAACCATAGATAAACGACAAATCATGTTTGGTGTCTTAAGCAGACTTGCACTTAAGTTCAGTTACATCTTAAGTGTTTTGCTGTTGTTGTTGTCGTTGACTTGACTAATTCGACTTTCAATTTCATAATAATAATCGGGCTACTGGGGTTTATTTCAATATTAAGTTTAGTTAAGTGTTTTGAAAACCCCGTAGGAATTTCATTACAAGCTTTCTAAGATCTAAGTAATTAAAGGTATAAATGAAACATATCAGATGATGTTGAAGTAGTAATAATCAAGAAAGTCATAAAAAATGAACTTTATTTATTAAAAAAGATATCTTTTTCTTTTCAATAAAATAAATTTTCCAACCACGCTTCCGTCTTAAATATTTTTTACATTTTGGTATTCGACAACAACTTAAAGTATCTGTATCTAAGTTTTACAAAAAATTGAAATTATTGTTTTAAACGAGAAAGTGATGTTTTGTTGTTTTAACAAAAAAGAAAATCATTTCAAACTAAAGGATGTCTCTTTTTATTAAATTGTTTCTTTTATATTTTGGAGAAAGGAAAATTTGCCGTTATGTGTTATTTAATGTATCAGGTGACAGTTTTGTATTTTTTAAATTGAAAGTCAAGAGCATGAACAAATTTTATGTACATCCTAAAGCGCCATGAAATATTAAATAACATTTATTTATTACATAAATGCAATTATTGCAAAGATATGCAAAAAAACTTTAAAAGCAATAAAATTAAAAAAATACTAAAAAAAAGTCGTAAAGTCGTAAATAGCAAAACAAGTTTTAAATATATGAAAATTTTATTTAATGTTTTATGAACCTTAAATGTGTTAAATTCACATTAAATTTACTTTGTTTATTGTCTGAAAATATTTTGCTGGAATTAAAAGTAAAACAGTTTCCTTGACAACTACATAATGAACTCTAAGGCTTAACTGGCGAGGATGCGATCTTCAAAGAACTCTGCGATATGGAAAAGAGTGGTGCAGCAACCGAAAATAGATTCATTCTAGATAGAACTGGTCAGACCTGAAGAAGTATAGAGTAATATTGCAACTAGTAGGTCTCGCTGCCAAGACTGAATACTGAAACGTCTAACCCACTTCTAGATTTAGGCAATAACAGTTTATGAAACTCCAGATTTTTGTACGATGTGCGAGGATAAGGTAAAGCAAGAAGTAGCCCGATACATAAAATCTAGTGACTCCGTTAGCAGCGCGAACGATTCCACGATAACTTAGACGATTTCGCAGGTTCTAAACCTGATGCTATATTCAGATTCATCATGAGAATCAAGTGGCTTAAGGGCAGATAATAAAGCCTACTAATAAAATAGTAAATAAGTTTTCTTGACCACTTGCTCTCCGAGTTTAGTACTAACTAGTCCTATTCTTTCTAACCTATCCATAAACAATTTCACAAATGTTATTATTAAGATGCAACTGATTTAAGTAAAAGCCTTACAATCTCTCTAATTAAAAATGAGAAAATGAGAGTGGCCTTTAAGCAGCGTCTTTGCATTCACTAGAATTCAAAACTTATTATAGAACGATAGAAAGATAAACGCAATTGTATAATTTTCCAAAAGAATAAATTAATAATTGAATCGCCTGTTTCACTATTAGTTTAAATAAATTTAAAAATTAATTATTAAGAACTTAAACGACGATTAAAGGTCTATCTTCTTAAATATGGCCGACAATGTAGCGCTATAGGACAAGAATTCAGCAATGTTAATCAATAAAGGAGTTGTAATATACATAATTATTTTCGGTTTGGGGTGTCTAGTAAACTACCTCTTGCCCCATCCCGATTATTCTCAAAAAAACTATTCACATCTGAATTTCATTTTGATATGTCACAGACATCATCGCGAAAATAGTCAAAATGGATTCAGAAGAACTCAAAACCTAAAATTCCGTTGAAGTTGGGACAACAATTTTTTTTCTGCTTTGATTTGGCTTTTATAGAAAGCAATACATATATTAATAATAAATCAGTCAAGTTCGAGTCAGCCTCACACACGTAAGGTACCGTACTATGTTCAGTACAACTGCAAAAATACAATTTGTAATATTTTTCACGTCTTATGGGACACCCTTTAATTTTTAATTTTTTTATGCATAGAGCATAGTACTAAATACCCGGTGTATATATTAAGCGTCTGCCTATAACGTTTAGAAGAGAAGGTCGAGTTTCTTTTATTGCTTTTATTTTTATTAAATTTATTTTCGTTTCTTGTTGTTGCAGAAGATATTGCAAAATTTAATCTGTGTAAATTTTAAGTGTCAGCCTATTACTATTTAAATATAAGGAATTTCTATGAAAATATTAGGAGCCTATATATTGCGGTTAAAAAAAAAAATAAGGCAATATAATTGAAAAACATGCTATTGCGAAACACCCTTTAATTATTATAGCGGCGACGGCAATAGATCTAGTGTAAAAATTTCAAAAGTCTACCTATTACGTGTCAGAAAATAAGGCTATATACGTGTAAATCACGACACTGTCGGAATACCCTTTAAGTATTTAACTTTTTATTATAAAAGCCATATTAATACACATTCTGTGAAAATTTCAAGAGTCTAGCTATTATAGTTCAAAAATTAGGTCATATAAATTCAAAGCACGTCACTATCGGAAAACCCTTTAATTTTTGCTATTTGTTATAGAGGACGTAGTAATATACCATCTTCGAAAATTTTTAGTCTATTAATTATGGTTCAAAAATTAGACCACATTTATGCAAATCACGTCACTTTTGGAACACCCTTTCATTTTTAGGTTTAATTATGTATACTTGCTTAAAAAGCGAACATAGTTTTAATTACTGTGTGCAAATTTTAAGTGGTTGCCTTCTAGCTCAAGAAATAAAGACATAAGCCCAAATAGCACGTCACTTTCAGAACACAATATAATATTTAGTATTTGTTGCTATAGCAGTCATGGTTATACATCTTCTGTAAAAAAGTTAAGAGTCTACCTATTATGGTTCCAATTATACCTATTATGCCTCCTACAGTTCAAGACATAAACACATATACGTGAATAACACGTCTCTATTGAAACACCCTATAAGTTTTAGTATTTGTTGCTATAGCGGCAATAGTTATACATCTTCTGCGAAAATTCCAAGAATCTACCTATTACGGTTCCAGAGATAAAAGGTGGTGACAGACATTGTAACGAAAACTATAGGGTTACGTTTTTACCCTTTGGGTACGGAACCCTAAAAAGCCCTTTTAAGTACGTTTTAAAAAATTAATTTTTAATTGAGTACGTTTTTAGGAGATTTCCTTTACAGAGTACATAATTCTAAAACAAAAAATACTAAAAAAAAATTATTTGTGGACATTACCACAGAAATTATGATAAACTGTGATAACCCTTAATAGTTATACTTATTTCTAAAAGCGAAAGTTAGGTAAACGTTTTGTATCAAATTAGTGAGATAATATACAAAGTACATAGATTTTTCATTATACAAACTTTCATATAACTTAAGAGTTTTTGTTATGAAAATTTTACTTAAATTGTGCAGTGTTCCGCTTTAGATTCCATTTTCAACTATTAAATTAAAAACAGTGAGGGTTTTTTTTATTTTTTTTTTAATGAAACCTCAAACTAAAACATGATACTACAAATATAAAAAATAACAAAAATAGGAATCTAACACACAAAAAAAGTGCAGGAGGTAAATTTTGATTTTAACACAAACTTGTCATGAGCCTAAAGAAATTTGCAGCAAACTAACTGGAGCAAAGAGTTACAAAAAATGTATATTTAAAAAAAAGAAAACACATATGGTAGAGTTATGATAAAAAAACTAAAACTTCCTGAATTGCTACACATTTATGGATGAAAGATTTTAAAGGTTTTAATTAAAAATAAAACAGAATAAAATAAACGAAAACAAAAACAAACTATTTAAGCAAATTAAAAAATAAAAAAAAAACTTTAACTTGATTTTTTTTCTTTCGGTTTTGCAGAAAACCCATTGCTGTGCCTCCACCACAAAAACACTACAAAATTGTCTTCATTAAAGCGCCTTCCCCACCAGCACCTACTGCGCCCATCATTCCACAATTGCCCCAAACTGAAGAGAAGACTTTGGTGTATGTGTTGGTCAAGAAACCCGATGAGCAACCCGATATTATTGTACCTACACCAGCGCCTACTCAGCCCAGCAAACCCGAAGTCTATTTTATCCGTTACAAAACCCAAAAGGAAGAAACTGGACCATATCCCAATAGTATTGCACCAGCTCCTTCTGGTGATTATGGTGCTCCAGCTGCTCCCTCAGCTCCTTCAGCGCCCAGCTCTTCATATGGTGTACCCCATTAGAGGTTTTGCTTTCTTCAGAAATAGAAAAATATTAAATGCAAACAAAAAATACTCAAAAGCCAACAATGCATCATTGAAAGCCACAAGTTTTCGATGTAAAATATTTTACAAAAAAAAAAAGGGAAAAGTTAAACTCTACGCAAAGTTCTATAATTAAAATAAGAAGTTCTTTAAGCTATTTCTCTAGCTTATTCTAAGACTATCTCATTCTCTTATCTTACTCTCTCTTACTCTCTGTATCTCTATCTGCGATAAGCTCCTCTGAATTAAAGAGGAGTGTCTCTCTGTAAGCCCCTCTTTATATTTTAAGTATTTAGAATTAAGTATCGTATCTGCATATATTTTTTATAAAAAATACTTGACGAACAAAACTCTTTTACGTGTGACAGATTTATATTTAAGTAATTTTTAGTATTATTTGTTGTTTCTCATAGAAATATTTTGCGAAATAAAAAACAAAATAAATAAGCGAAAAAGGGAACAGTGGCTGTTAAAGGACACAAAATCCTTAATCTACTGTTCTTCTTGGTTAGACTGTTTGTTTCATAGGCTCATAAATATTTTTACTTTATAGGTTAAATATAATTTTTAATTCTCTTATTTGTTTGTTAATTCATTTATTGAAATCATTTTATTTTTTAATTTTTATTATTTTGGTAATAGAGACTCATTTTAGAGCTTAAAAAAGAATTTTAACTCATCTCTTATATTTTGTTGTAAATTGTTTATTTAATATTTTTTTCTATATATTTTTTTAAAATAAAGTTTTGTAAAAAATACAATACAACATTAGTTTAATTCATTCAATAAAATTTTAGCCCCCACTGTAAGTAATAATATTTTAAAATTCAGTTATGATCAAGTGACTACTTTAATTAAGTCAGTATAGTGTTTATTGAAAATGCTTTTCTTTTGCCGCGCAAAATGTAGATTTTATTATTTATTTTTCTTAATGTATTTCGAGAGAACCTAGTTCAGGAACTAAAAGCATTATGTACGAGTACATATGTACGAGTATATCGCTAACAGTGATGCAATTTTGCACTTATGCGAGTAAAGAACTAAAGCCAAGTGATGAATTTAAAACACTTTTTTGACTTGTAAAGAAATTCTATTACAAAAACATCGAGTGCGAATACAATTATATAGAGTTGGAATATGTTAACACCAAAAACAAAGAGCAAAAGCAACAATAAAAAAGTGTTTTCATTAAATGCATGTCTGATTAAAACAGAGGTTCCCAAACGATTAAGGAAAAACAAAACTACACAAAAATAATATTTTACAAATTGATCTTTAAGTTAAATTCTACCGAATCAATTTTTGTTGATTTTCGGAAGTGGGCCTAGAAAGGATTTTAATTTATTTATACATAACTATTTATTATGATATTTTTATATTAATGTCAAAACAACCAAGAAAAAATGGTTTTCAAATTTACCATTCCAGATTTTATTGAAACTTTTTTATTTATACCCTCTATGAATGAGGAAGAATCAGTTCAACACCTTTTCTGCGTCTGCCCAGCTCTTCAAGAACTCATGCTCAAATTTTTGTGCCAAAGATTCTTTCAGGACCTCGACTGTCTCAGAGATGCCACACTGAGCAGCCTATTAGGCTTTGTGAAAAGCTCAAGATGGCTCTTACGAACCAGCGGTATTGGAGTTCTATAGGGAATAGTGGGGGTAGATGATTGTCGGGGCATCACAATGGGTAAAAGTTTACTGGTTACTGAAAAATATTTCATCAACCAGTAAAAAAAAATTGAAGTAACCAGTAAAATTTTACTTGTAAATGAAAATGTTATTTGATTTCTGAAAAAAATAATTTTAGCTGTGTTACGAATATCTAAAAAAAATTAATATATAAATTTCATTTTCGAAAAACGAATATTATCACACATGAAATTAGTAACATCACTAATCAGTATTTAGTGAATTGTAATGAAACAAAATATATAAAAAAAAAATTTTGTTAGTGGAATGCGGCATACAACGGTATTTTCACTTGGGCATACTTCAGTGTATTTTTAATGCATTATGTATAGCAGTAATCAGTAAACTTTTACTGGTTACTGTATTTTTTTTTTAGTAAACAGTAAAATCCAAAATTTTAGTGCATTATTTAAATAATGCAGTATGCCCATGTATAAATCAATGATTTGAAATTTGTTTTTAAAGTCAAAAAATAAAAATAGTCATCAGGTGTTTCATTCGTTGACCGTAATGTAGAAACATTCAGGTATAGCCAGTGGGTGAGAAGTCCTAACTTTTACAAACACTTTTCTGTAAAATTTAAAAAAAAATTCTATAAAATTTGTATACAACATTTTTTCCAAAAATTTTCGATGAAATTTAAAAAAAAAAATCAATAAAATTTTTCCAAAAAAAAAAAATTTCAATAAAATTTTTACAAAAAATTTTTAATAAAATTTTACAAAAAATTTTTAATAAAATTTCACAAAAAATTTTCAATAAAATTTTACAAAAAAAAAAAGTTAATAAAATTTTACAAAAAATTTTAGAGAAAATGTTTAAATTATATTTTATATTATTACTTTATTATTTACCACCTTATATTTTTCATTGCTAAGCGAAGGTTGGCTGAAGCAACAACAAATAAGGGGTTTTTCAACAGGGACGCTGCAAAAATAGAGCGACAGGGACAGCAGACGACGCCAAATTTCTTGCCGCTTTTTTAACATTTCTCTTCAGTAAGGTTTGCCATTTCATGATTTAAAGATATACGAGCCAACAACGAGATTATTAAGATTTACTAACGAAATTCAACCAAGTTTGGAGAACGTATTATCTCACGATATGGTCCAGTCGCTTAGCCGCCTCTATGCCAACAAGCTAGCGACGATTGATGAACTTCGTACGAATATCGAACCTGAAATTGCAGCAGTATCGGCTTGAAAATTGGATTCAGCGTCTAGACTTCTGCAAGCGTGCCCCTGGTGGTCATGCAAAAGAAATCGAGTTCCATACATAATGGCATCGAACGTGCTTTTACAGGAATGAAGAATTTCATTGATATCCAAAATCGTTTTTGTTAAAAAAAAAACTTTTGTAGCGCTCTTATTGAAAAACCCATTATAAGGTGGTAAATATCAAAGTAAAAATATTAAACATGAGAGAAGCTTTAGGTAGTGGCAGACTTCGTTCTCACCAACTGGCATCTGATGATTGAATACAGTTTTCTCATATTCCTTTATCTCAGTTTGGTTAGTTAAAAGATGATGCCGACAACTAAATACTACCCAAACCATACGAAGAGTGCTGATGATGCACGTAGCTGTCTAGAAAATGTGCATTCCGCTCTGCTGGTATCTAAAAATTTAATTTTGCCAATTTTTCTTTAATTTTATCACCTAATTTAATTTATTCTTTCTTAGAGAGAATTAAACGAACTTGAGCTGACTACAAATCTCATCTCAATGCAAAATAAATAGTTCGACTAATAAAATATCAAATATTAAAATTTGTTTCATAAACTTAAATTGTTTTCTTTTTAATTTAAATTTTAGAAAAAAAATTATTATGAAATCCCCTTTTACTCAACTCTCTAGCTTATAGGACTAAAATTAGAATATACTCGTATTTCAACCTCGAGCGCCTATGCAAAAGAAAGCGATATTTCTCTATTTTTATTAATTTGTAGCTAAAAAACGCTGAGATAGAATTTTTTAAAAATTATATTTGGATTCAGGGTGTCAAAGAATATGAATAAAAAAAGTTTCAATGAAATCTGAAGTAGTCGTTTTGAGTGTCATGGTAACCCATAAGGACATCGAATTTAATGGTTATTTGAATCATTTTTAGAGCAGTCACTTTGGCGGTATAGTATTCAGCGATGGGGTACTGCCCCGCTTCAAACTTAAATGATAGCAATCGCACACTGGTATATAAAAAACTCGAACATCAAAAAAATCTAAGTGTGCCATTACTTAAGGTAGAAATAGCGAAACATGCAGTAACGTATTTAAAGCTTGGAATGAATCCAAATCCGCTGACCAGTAATATCCTGAGTGATCGTGGTTACATTCTCCTTGGCGAACATCAGGTATATGATTTTTTACTTTTCGACTTAAGATGTGACTACTTATTGTTAGTTCAAATATTTGTGGAAATAAGGAATCAGTGCTGAAGTCGACTGGCACCTTTGTAATCTCCCTACCCCAAAGTACCTATGTTTAAAGTTTCAATGATTTTGTACCATATTCAGGAAGTTATAGCGAAATGACTTTCTGCTTATCTTTTTTCAATGTCTAATCGCATTTGGAAAAAGGCTTCGAAATCATAAAAACTCCTCTCACAACATATAAATTGCAGCGCCTGCATACTTTTGGTAGCTATAATGTGTTTTTCCAAAACATACGTTTGACTTCCATATGTAAAGTTTAAAGGTCAGCTATTTTTTAAATTAATTTTCAAGTTTAAAATTGCTTTCCTACAAAACTTAAAAAACAGACTTAAGCACACAAGGAATTATTTCCTAAATCAAGAATTTTTTTTTAACTTTAACCAGCGCATTGCGAAACTCTGCATGCAAACATATCATCCAGCTTTTATTTTAACACCATTATAAATATGAATTCTAGGCAGTATGTAGGTATAGAAGCTTTAAAAAGCTGACTGCAATCAGTTTAAGTGTTAAAAACAGGTGGCCGGATTAACAAACCCAATGACTACGTGGCAAGCAAGAGGTGTGTTAGCGTAAAATAGAAGTGTTGGATACAAAAAACTGTTTGTAGTGAATTATGTATTTTTCCACACACGTACCCATAAGGATTTATGTGACTTTTTACTAATGTGCCTGTGCTGTTCAGTGACAAAGAAGTCTGGTGGCAAGTTGGCACATTAGCAGGAATCATTTGTTTTTGTTCTTGCTTTATTTTTATAGCTGTTTAGAAATGTTGCATGTTGTACAGAAAGCGTGTTAAATCATTGACACGGAAGTTAACAAGTTTAGAAATAAAGTTAAAGGTTTTTATATGTTCGTTTGTTTTTGAATATATGTATGTATATATTAGTGTAAGCCTTTTTACATATATACGTATGCATGTAAAAAAATGTAAAAGAACGTTTGTATGTTAAAGAAAAAATCTAAAAATGTATAAAAATATACTCAGCCAAAGCTGCACTTAGCAGGTGAAAAATGGTTACAATAAGCAGAAATAACCAATCATTTTGATAAAATATGTTTTTTTCTTTTAGATATGTAACTAGCAGTGCCCGCGACGTCGAATTTATCTCTTTTGAAAGTAAACCTCAGGATGTTGCAGCACAGGTTTTACATAAAATTCCATTATTTTACAGTTTTGGAAATATGTAGTATCTAAAATTTACCATTTACAAAATAAAAAGCTGGTGCCCAAGTTTCCAGTATTCTTAACACTTTTGGGCTCAAGAGAAAAACTCTTCAGCTAATATTACCGTAATTTACATGCAAAGCAACTAAAAAAGTAATTGCTCACTCATAATTAGTGCAGGACACTTTATGGTCCTGAAAGGGTTAACCCTATGACGTCTCAAAAAATGTAATAGTTGTTACTTTTTTACACGCAGGTAACAAATATGGTTATGGTATGGTCACAATAACTATCTTATGATCTCTGCAACAATATATGGTTGCGATTAACAACTTCTAGTCGTTCTGATCATTACTATGGTCACGACAAGTAAGTTTTTGTTACTATTTTGTTACACACCTAGAAAATGCAACATAGTTGGTTTGAAGTATACAATTTTCAAATCACAACCAAAGTTTTATTACTATTTTAAAATAATATTGTATTTATAACCATAATATATTAATAGTAATCAAATTATGATAAGTTTGCTAGTATGTAAGCACAATGTGACTAAAACCAAATAAATAATACTTGGTTTTTTTTTTAAATTTTGTGTTTAGATTAGAATCTAATCTCACGGATTTCTTTTAAAATATACAAATTAAGAATTGATTCGTTTCCCTTATTGAATGCTTAATAAATATAAGAATACATTTTTGTGTGTTTTATTATAAGGTATGTATATAAACACAAATAAGGTATGTTTTTATATTTATATGTATATCTCACTATATTTATTTAAAATTTTTCATAAAAAAATTTTATAGTTTATAATGGGATTTTTCACTTAATATGGTTCTAACATAACAACATTATGATTATGTTAGTAATAATATGGTTTAACCACAACTATATATATCTATCATAATATGTTGCTCTTAGATTATGGACACCCTAACCATGTTTTTTTCTTTACGTGTAATTTAAAGTATAAAAATTAATCGTGTGAGTAGGACTCGCATTTATATTGGGTAATTGATTTCGAGCTACTTTTATCTATAGCCTTTTTGGACAGATCACATGTGAGTCGTGTCATGCTGTCATGTTATTTTTGTTTAGTATCGTTTGGCATTTCATAATGGAATTACGCCTGAAGAATCGCTTCGCTATATGGACTCTTGAAAAGTTCCAAGAAGATCCGACGTTTTTGAGCCAAATTTTGTTTAGCAATGAGGCCCATTTCTGGCTCAATGGGTATGTAAACAAACAAAACTGCCGCATTTGGGACGAAGAGAAACCTGAAGAGATCCAAGAGCTGCCACTTCATCCAAAAAACATCGGTTTGGTGTGGTTTGTGAGCCGGTGGAATCATCGGTCCATATTTCTTTAAAAATGATGCCAGGGGGAACGTAACCGTCAATGGCGACCGTTATCGTGCCATTATAACCGACTATTTGATGCCTGAAGTTGAAGCTCGTGATCTCGACGACATTTGGTTTCAGCAAGACGGCGCCACTTCACACACATCACATCAATCAATGGGTTTATTGAGAGAACATTTCGGTGAGCACATATTTTCACGTTTTGGGCCGGTCGATTGGCCACCAAGATCGTGTGATATCACACCGTTAGACTTTTTCCTGTGGGGATATGTAAAGTCTAAAGTTTATGCGGACAGGCCTTGGAGGAAACATTACGCGAGTCATTCGCCAGTTACCAGTCGAAATGCTCCAACGAGTCATCGAAAATTGGACTCAACGGATGGACCATCTGCGACGTAGCAACGGCCAACATTTGATAGACATAATCTTTAAAAAATAAATGCCAAAGGATGTTCTTTCAAATGATAATAAACATTCTCCATTAAATTTGAATTTTCTGTTTGTTTTTTTTTTTAATAGGGAACCTCGAAATGGATCATCCCTTATTTGAGTCCTTTACTTTGGGTTTACTGAAAGTTATTCTTAATTAATAGCTGAACAAATAGGTTAGTATTACACCATTGTTTTTTTTTTTTTGTTGCAAATGTCAACCCAACTTCATAATTCCTATCCAATACATTATGATGTAGGGTATTCAAATAAAAGCACAATTTACTAATTGTGAAGTTATAATTATAGTCACACAACAACAAAAAAAAAACAACGGATAAAATGCAAGAGTATGCATTTTAATGTCTAACAAATATTAGTGCAAATGATATTTCGTTAGTGTGAGATTTTTGATGAGGGCGATAACGTTAATGTTATGATGTTGTTAATTTTGTGAGGTGGTAGGGAAAAAATATAAATATATAAATATATGTATGTACATACAAAGTGAATGAACCATAAATGAATTGGCAATTGAATGTTAAAAGATTAATTATAAAATTTTCGTGTGACAAATGTTTTGTTTGCATGAATGGATTGTGTTGGTGGGATGGAAGGATGGATAAATGCAAGATTAAATGAATAAGTGAATGAATGATTATAATAAATTAATTAATATAAGGCAACAACAAATATGTACATAATTACAATACGTATTAAGTAGCAGAAAAAAGGAAAATTATTCTTATTGTTTGTTTAATTATGATGCTGGTAAAGCAATTTACGATTGTCATAAAAGATGAGGCCGATATACATAAATATGTTTATTTATTTTAATTATGTGAACTTATTTAAAGGGGTTACATTTAATGAAACTTGGATATAAAATGAATAATGAGCATATGAGCAAATAAAACAATTTACCTCTATTTTTCGACATAGAAATTAAATGAAATGTGAATGAGTTTTGTTTTCAAAAAAACAAATTTTATTCTATGTTGGACTATTGTTTTTATATCTAAAATCAAAGCAAAACTATATATGTATGTGTATTGTTTTTTACATATTTGCAAAATGAATTTATAAAATATTATATTCAGAATATTAAGGCAAGTAAGTTTTTTGATCGTTTTGATAGCAAATAGACCGTCATTATAATACAATAATCTTTTTTTCTGCTAAACTTACAAACCATTAAAAACCAAACAACTTCTCATATATCCGTATCTTGTAGATACAACATATTTGAGTATAAAATTTATGAATTTATTAATATTTTTTAAAACATACTTTAAGGTGCTTATGGTTATTTTTGAAACAATAAACATTTTTGTATTCACAGAAACAAAACAATAATAATAATAATAATAATAAAAAGCTAAGATAAACCTTAACAATACGTTAAAATAATTATCGCCACACTGAAAGCTTTCGCCAAAAGTATACTTTAGTTATTCATTAACAAAAACTCTGCAGCTAAAGCAAGCAGAGATGCTTATAGTTTATTGAAATAAATAAGATAAAAGCTTTTTAGCTGTATCTAAAATCACACAACCTTAAATAAAAGAAAAACCAAAACAAAATACTGACTTAAAGACAATATGTTACACTGGGAGAGGAAAAGAATCCATTTTTTTGAATTAGGGATGATAAATAGTATTTTACAAATAGTACCAACCGGCTTTTTAAATTGTACTTTTCAGACTCTAATTGTACTACATACATATTTTTACAAAAATTGATTTTAATGTAATTTTTTACACACAATTTGAAGTTTATTTTCACAATTTCAAGTTTATCTGGTAACAATTTTATCATTACCACTCAAGACTCTGTTTATAAAATTAGGACCCATAGGAAAGAAGCAGTTTTTTTTTATAGTGGGTAGAAGAAAAAAATACGAAATATTTAGATTTGTCACCTTCTTATGTGTAAAAGTGGAGCACAGCGCTAGAAGCCAAGGCCTTTTTATTGCTGAATAAAAAATAAAATAATTTTAAAAAAAAAAAAACCGACCTCAAAACAGACAAACTTAAAATCATGTTTCTTTAAGACGGTGATTATACAATGACTATATTATATTCGAGGAAGATTGTAGTGGGATGTTTTAAATGTCGTAGCACAAAATGTCAGAAATGTCACAAAATGTTCAGATAAAAAAAAACTAATTTTGGAATTCAATAATCTTAAGCTTAAAAAAGTTTAAAATTTTGGCCATACATAAAACTATTGCGACACCCTATAATTTATAATTTTAAATATTTATACTTATTATAATAGACATAGTATGGACATTCTGGCTAATTGTTAGTGTTTGTCAATAACCGTTCAAAAGATACGGATACGGACCATATATATAAAATGACTTCACCTATTGGGACACCCTTTAAATCCAAATTTTAATTTAAATACTTCTTACAGATGACAAAGTCTTCATATTCTTTGTAAATTTTAACTGCGTGTCCATATACATCAAATTACATCAACTATTGGAACACCCTTTAATTTCTAATTTGAAATATTTATACTTGTTGTTATACCAGACTTAGTAGTGAACATTCTGTCTAATTTTCAAGTCTTTGTCTGTAATGGTTCCAAAGATAGGAACATAATGGTGAAATTACATCAGTAATGGGGACACCCTGTAATTTATAGAACCAAACTTTATACTTGTTGTTATAGCGGACTTAGCAATACAAGTTCTTTGTAAATTTCAACTGTCTGTCTATAACGGTGCAAAAATTTGGCCATAGATATATCAAATTAAACCAACTAATGGGACACCCTTTAATTTCTAACTTTAAATATTTATTCTTATTATAACAGACATAGTAGCAAACATTCTGTGCAACTTTCAAGTGTTTGTCTATAACGGTTCAAAAGATAGGATCATAAAGGTGAAATTACGTAACCTATGGGGTCACCCTTTAATTTTTAATTTTATTTTTCTATTACTTTTTGTTTTTGGGAGCCATAGTGATAAGCACTTTTTTAAATTTTAAAAAACAAGTATGTTTTTTTTTAAATGGGACCAATCTTTAACCAATTTTCAAATCAGTTTTTAAAATCGGTTCGAGTTCTAAAGGCACAAACATACGAAAAAAAGCAACACACAGACGAAATGATAACCTCCATTTTTTTTAAAGTCGGTTAAAAAAGGTTTGACTGCTGAAGTTCCAAAATTTTGTATAAAATATTTTCAAAATATTGATTTTATTACGTCAACTGTAAAAGGATTATTTGAAAAGTTTAGTGAAAATAAATCCAATGAAACACTAGCCGTCAATATGGATATCGTGACTTTTAATAAAAGATAAAAGTTCAGCAATGTCTATTTGACGTCGCGATCAATAATCGAGAGTTTTAAGAAAATATGTATCCCCCTGCAAACAGTAGAAGCCTATTGCACAGTAAAGATATGTTAATTGGCTGGTTTAACATCATCAAGTGAATGCTAATTCTTCGAACAAAATCATCTCACGCCTTGAAGGCGTGATGTGCCTTATGATGGACAGTCAAAAATTAAAAATTTGGTGTTCAGAGAAATCACTCGGGTCGCTAATGGATGTAGTTTTTAAGCCAAATGAGAGCAATCATTGTTATAGGTGCTTGCTATCGCGACATGCTACATGATATTTATTTTAATACAATTCCTGCATTGGACATATCGTAGTCGCATGTGTACTTTCTTTTTTGATAAAAATTAGTTGTCTTGGCTATTTAATTTGATATCATAGGATGTTTCTATGAATTGTTGGCATAGTCCTTTGAACTAAAGAACTATATCAACAATTATGCATCCATCTGCTCATTAAAAAAAAGATTCGCCACTGAATGGTGTTTCCACCTCTGATTATCAAATGATTTATCATTTTCATGTTGGTGCGTTCATAGTGTTGCAAGAAAGAAAACAAACTCATTAAAAGTAAAACTACTGTTGTGCAACACAAATACAGATGCAAATAAGGATAAACAATTCACATAACAGTATACTCTGAGGATTATTAGAAAAAGCTGTGATGAGCATCAATAAAGTAACGCAGTTTTTTATTGTGGATTTTGTTTTCTTATTCTGAAGATAAATAGAAATCATCAAGCAGACACAAAGAAATGTCAGCTTTATCAGCAGAAGAAAATATTAATAATCAAAAGTTGCTTGCACATGTCGTCATATAATATTAAATTATTTTTTTTAATTTCTTAAAAAATAAACAATTTTGCATAAAGTAAACTTTTAATGATTTTCTTTTTAATACAAAGTATAAATTTCATTATCGCAAATGGTTTTGTTTTCTTTTACTTCTCAAACAAAGTCTAGTCAATATTTGACTTTAATGTCGAAAATTGCAGAATAAAAAATTTATATTAAAATAATCGAGTTACTCTTTACTTTACTCTTACATCGATACTTATGCATATGTATGTATTGATATACATACATATGCTTATACAGAACACCCATGTTGCACATACAAACATAATTATGTGGGTGATCAGGTAAACATACCCTGCAGGAAATGTCAATAGTGAATCTGTACTGACTTACTATTGACACAGTCACCAGTACTAGTGTCATTATACCCCAGGCAATGATATTTACTATAGACATTTAACATGTGCATGTCATTGAAAATCCACTACTGACATTGGTACTATTGACTAGGTAGTTCTTTTGGGACCATATGTAGACATTGGAACTAGTGATTCACTAGTACATTTTAGTAATTCTAGTCTACACTTTTGGTACTTTTCTGAAATAGATTGGACAATGATTATAAAAAATTTAAGTTAAAAAAGTTAAAATTAATTATTACGAACAATTCAATAAGATTGTTAAGAGTAGATTATAAATAATTTCAGTTAAAAAAATGTTAAAAATTAAGTGTCTTCATCCATTTGTTTTCCGTTTGGGGGCAAAAAAGTTGCCTTTTTTGCCGCTGAAATGCTGCTCGAAGAGTTTTATCCAAAAATTCATTAATAGTTGAAATAACATCTAAATATTATGAAAAAAAAAATTGTCAAAATATTACAAAACTTAAAACAAACTGTTTACCTATTAAAACTTTAAACACATATGGATAATCACGCAATCTCTTTTTTTTCTAATGGCTAAAATAGCGTCCAGTTCTTTTAATTTTTACTCACTCCTACTTGGGAAAAATAAGGTTTGTAGCAACCATATTTTACTTAACAATTCTGTTTAGCAAAACTTTATAGTCCGCCAGAATGTCCAGTAAGGTGTTATGCCGTTTTGAAACACAATTTATATTGATTTTTTGAATATTTAAAATAAACATATTTTTTTTTCAAATATAAAAATGTAGACGATTTGTTGACAATGTCACCAAAGAGTCACCATAATAGTTGACGAAAGTGGTGACATAGGGGCAATTGCCCCAAATTTCCTGCAGGGTAGATACATGGATGAGTATGTTTGTTCTAAGTTGGTTTTATGTGCACAAGCTACATTATATACTTACTTTTAGGAATTCTATATAAGAAATTTTATTATTTTAAGTAAAAAATTAAAAAACGTAAAGTAAAAATGTTGTATTATTATATTAAGTTCAATGAAATTTTAAGTAAAAACTAAAGTTGATGAACCGGGGATGGTTCAAGTTATTGTAATGTTTAATACACATAAAAATAATACGAGGCTCCAGAAAGGTAAATATTACTAATCAAATATATTATTATATTAGAATAATAACTGTTCGAGATAGTTTTCTAAAATATAGAAATTACTTCTCAGTTCAAAACATCAAGCCTCCTCTTAATATACATACATGCGGAAATATACAGTGCCGGTCAAAAAAAAAAAATAGCACCAACGACAAAATATAGTTTTATTCCAATGAAAAAATAAATGGTAGATGAGTTCAGAATTGTATTATTTGGAAGCAAGGGATCACGTTCCGACGTAAGAAGATCCCCTAACGCAGAACTCACCCCAAAATTTACAACTAAAACCATAAAACCCCCTGGATATAGCATAATTACCCCAGAATTTTTCTTACTATGGTGTAGGACCTATACATTGGGGGAAGTAATGCTCCCTTATGCTTCTGAATAAATGCCATTGGTATGGGTCTTTCAGCGAGATAATGACCCAAAGCACACAAGCAAGCTTGCGACAAAGTGGTTACGGGACAATAAAGTCAATGTGACCAGACCAATTAAGAATTTGTGGACAGATAGAAAACAGTGTCTCAAAAGTAAATTTATTATTTTACGTAGTTATACACTTTTCTCAGCGTCTTATGACAAATTTTGAAATATATCAATTTAACCTATAGGAAAATAAGTATCGGAGACATATTTTCTTAGGTTTGCTGCTATTGTGTTTCTGACCGCAGCTATACATATGTGTATTATTATTTTATACATACATATATGCATGTGTGTGAATTAGGGAGGTTCAAATTATTTACTTAAATTCTGCACTTGTTTTTTTTAAATGTAGAAAGAGAAGTAATAAACCCTTATTAAATTATGGAAATTACATTTTTGAGGTTGATTTTTTTAGTCGATATACTTCATTAAGCAATTTTTAACAAAAAGGCTTTGATATCTCCAAGTTTCATAAAATCTGAAAAAGTCCCTGTGAGCCAAATGTGGAGAGATAAGAGGATGTGAGAACAGTTTGAAACTTAAGGCGAATATCGGCGATGAACTTCATCAGGATTGCAATGGAGAGGCTCTAAAGCAATTGCATCACAAAACATCATATCCAATTTTAAATACAAATAGAAATAAAGGAACAACGCTATATGTTCAACTCCTTCGCGCACTTTAACTCGTCGGTGCCTTAAAATTGCATCGTTAGATTAATGAATGATTTCTGAAGTAAATGAAGTTGAGCAACGCCAACGCAGATGTCAAATAAACTTTGACCTTTAAAAATAAAATTGGAAAAAAAAATTTAAAAATAACAAAAGTCTCAAACGATTAATTGCTAAAACAGACGAATGATTGAGAGTGTTTCCTGAATTTATCAAAAATTATATGAAGGCATCAAGAAAAGAAAGTTCAATATTTCACAATTTTCTTTCTAATTATTTAATGAATATTTTTCAAAGAATTTCTCACAGTCAGAGTGTTGATATTATTTTTTAAGGGGTTTTTCAGTCGAAACGAATAGATTAGTTAAAGGTTAATAAAATATTGAAATCAAAGTGCTCATTAAGACTTCGGTAGGTAGTAAAACTGGCCATTGCTAAATATAAACAATATATATAAATTTTCTTTAAAATTCTCATATCTCTAAGTAAAAATTACAGTATCCTTACTGTCTGGCTTCCCTCCAGGCCTTTGCAGATTGGGGAAACAGCGCTGGAAAATGTGCACAGAAAAAATTGTTTGCACCAATTAATTTTTTAATTAGTTTTAAATGAAAATTCTGTTAATTTTTTAATTGATTCAAATATATATTTCTTAAAAACATAACAAAAAAAAATCTTATTAAAATAAATAATTGAATCAAATAATTATTTAATTAAATTTTAATCTGAAACCAATTCAAATCTTTAATTGGTGAAAATATTTCTGTGTGAGCTTGTTTTTGACAGTTTCACTGCTTTGTTGAGAAATAGTGATAATTAAAAAATAAATGGAATGAAGTCTTTGTCGACTATTAACTAGCAAATGGCTGACATCGTCCTGTAGATTGTAGCTCATATTAGTGATAGTTTTCTAATTAAAAATGTCACCTAACACAATGTCGACTTTACTTATAATAATCATATACTACAGCGTATTTTGTCCATTGAGTTTTATAAAAAAATTCCAGAACCTGGTGAAAAATATATAACGATATCACATAATTTTAGTTTTTAATATAAATATTTTATACTATTTTTATTGCCATAAGTATGTAATACTGAATTAATTAGGCCTTTAAGGCTTTAAATTCAAAGGAAATAAATAAATAAATAAATAAATAAAATAAATAACGTAATGTATTTTGAATTTCTGATAAAGACAGTAACAAAATTTTCTACTTAATACTTCAAATCATAATACTACATATATTACGTCTTAACTAAAATTACTTAGTTGTGAACTCTACTAATTATCTTGAAATTGAATTACTCGTCAAGCTGCAATTTATATTCCACTAAAGTATAAGTGATGCGTATACACGCTAGAGTATATTTATGAATTGATACTCGCTACTCATACAACGCAGTCAGGTGAGAGCTGAAGCGCTACTTTAAAGGATGAAAATGTGGAAATTACTTTATTTCATACACTTAAAGGCAAAAAAACATATGAATATCCTTTTGTAGGCCCGCATAAATTTTCGTTCACATGTACTGACAGTCTGTAAGGGAATACATTATTGTTTTAAATGAATAGAAACTACAAGGCATTTATAAAGAGGTTGAAATCAAAAGGTTAAAGTGGTACTCTTTGGCACAGCGAAATTAAAATTCTTATTGATTTTTTTTAATTTCGATTTGTTTGTTCGTTTTAAATTTTTTTAGTTCTTAAGGGATTTTTGCATAATAGAAATTATTTTTAAATTATTTATTTTTTATTTTTACCTTCTGTTTTTTTTTATTTTTATTTTCTGTTTTTTTATTTTTTCCTGATATTTCTACATACATGTACATGTATGTACATTTAAAAACATATGTAAATTTTAAAAAAATTAAAAGACACTATCTCAATAATTTTTATAAAATTTTTTTATAATATAAGAAAAAAATTTGTTAAAAATTATTTTTTTTCATAATTGATATCAAATTAAAGCGTATTTTTATTTAACTTCCTAGGGCTTATAGAACTGGAATTAGAATATATTTAATCCTCGAGCGCATATGCAAAAAAGCGATATTTTCCGACTTTTATAGCTGTATAGCTAAAAAACTATAAGAGATAAAATTTTTTTTAAATTATATTTAGATTCAGAGAATCAAAGAATATAAATAACAAAAGTTTCAATAAAATCTGAAGTAGTCATTTTGAGTGCCTTGTTGATTTGACGTGGAATTACCCATATAAATTAATCTTTTTCTGTACGTTTGTTAGTTTGTTTTTACTTCATAGAAAAAACTTTTGAACCCATTAAAGGTTTAAATTAGTTTTTATTTAAATTCAATTAATCTTTTAATTGATTCAAATATGTGTCTGTTTGGTTAAAACAGCAAAAAAACTTCTTATTAAACAAATATTTGAATCAATTAATTATTTAGTTGGGTGCCTCGGTGGGCTAGTAGGTAGTGTGCTAGTCTATCAGTCCGGGGTTGTGGGTTCGTTTCCCACCAATGACTGGAAATTTTCACTACAAGTTGGCAGGAAGACAAAGAAGGAGCTTGGTTAAAATCTGGGTGCCTACAAATGGTTAACTGCTTTAGTAACAGGTCACGGACTTTCAAGTATTATCGGGCCAAGTTCAAAATCACGGTAAGACGATGTTTGTAGACTATGCTTGGAAAAAGGCTAAGATAAAAAAAGCTTTTCGGCCTCGGGCAGAAATATATTATATGAAGACCTTAGCCTTAGGCAACTGTTAGCAATTACCACAGACTCTGTGATGAGGAAGAATGTCGACATGTATCAGTCGGCAGTCTGAAATCACTACAGTCGAGAGTAAAAGGCTAGTGACTGCATGAGACTCAATTAAAGTAAAATTCGTAAATTTCCAGTCTGATACTAGAAATTATTGAGAAAAGAAGGGGATTAAAAAAAAAAATATTAATAAAAAAAAATATTTAATTACATTTTTATCTGAATCCAATTGGTAAAAATATTTTTTTCTGTGTTGGTAGAAAAAGAAACGGAAAAAGATTGGTCTCTATTTGAAACTTCGTAGTGGTCATATTGATGAACGGTACAAGAAAATAGATTTTTTAAAAAATGTAGGAAATGCTACCCTCATAATTATAATAAAATTATTATTTATCTTTTATTTAGTAAAATATTCTAGCTAAAGACTTTGGTGCGGATAACTTTAAATATAACATAGTCGGAAAGAAACCTTTTGTAATAAAAACGTGAATAGGGGAAAAACTCACAATCTATTTGACTAAACCGATTTTACAGGAATTTAAGATGTTGATAGGTCTTTATATAGAAATCTAGATATATGTAACGCAAAAATATGGTTGAGGAAACCATAATCTAAGAGCAATATATTATGATTGAACCATATTATTGTCTAACTTAAAAATAACATTGTAAAATATAAAAATTATTAATTTGAATAGAAATAGTGAGATATAAATTTATAAATACATATCTTATTTGTTTAAATGTATGTATATAAATACCTTATAATCAAACACCCAATTATTTATTGCTCAATGTTTTAGGCATTCGATATAACAAATGACTCAATTTATAAATTATTATTATCACTTTAAAGATAACCCCGAAAAATAAGATTATAAAACTAAACACAAAACTTAAAAATATAAATATTATTTATATAATAAATAATTTTATAGAACAAAATATAAACGCTATTTTTATTTTGGATGGACCTTTAGCCGAATTAACAACATCTTACACATAATTAACCAAAGGTCAACAAATTACTCAACATTTTTGTTTTTAGTCATAATCTGGTTACATTTAAGCAAACTTATGATAGTTTGTTTAATGATAATATTATCACCATAATATAAATACCGTATTATTTTGGAATACTAATAAAACTTTGGTTGTGGTTTGAAAATTATATAGTTCAAACCAACCAAGTTACATTTTTTGGGTTATGTATCAGTAAATGGTTACTAATTTACTGATCAAAAAGTAACAAACTATTGTTTATAGTGATCTTAGTAATGAGTAAAACAACTATAAGTGGTTCATCGCAACCATATATTGTTATGTTTTAAAATTGGACTGACACTATGTCGAGAAATACAAAAATTTTTAATTACAATTAATAATTTGAATTCCTAGCCAGAAAGCATATTATCAATTTATACTTCTGATCCCTTTCCCTTAAGAAATTAAAACAGATTAATCTTGATCTAGGAGATGCATAAGGATATTTTTGTTTTAGAAATTTTGGAAGCAGGGGTGAGAAAAAGGAAAAAATTTTCGTGTTGTATAAAAATCACCTCTTACTGTGTTTGTACATAACAATCTTCGAAGTGAGTCAACCGATTCTAATGAAATTATTTCTTTTTAAACTCTTAGTTATACACTTTTTTGATTTCATAATTTCACCTCAATCACGCTCAGACGGATTACGTTTGACAGCCTCCACTAGCTATAATGATAGGAAATATATGTTTATACTTTGTGGGTTCGAAAAAGAATACTTTAAAACAAAATGAATAAATTATTTTACCACCTTTGGAGAAGGCATTAAAGATAAATTTTATATTTATTGAAACAAAAAACAATTTAAGAATACATTCATTTATGTATCAGGCTCACTGTTCTCAAAACATATATAGTCTTACTATCGTACATTATTAAGGTTATTCATAGGTTTTTGGAAAATAATTCATTTAGATCTTACACAATTATATGATGCAAGAAATCGCTATTAAAACTAATCTCAAGATTTTGTATTTAAAAGTAATTATTTGACAAAAAGGATTTAAATGTTTTATCATAAAAAATGTTATAGTGAGATAGTTTTAATAATCGGAATAATATATAACATATCAACTGTTCCAACCACAATATATTGCAATGATAAGGGTTACTAAGAGTAAGTCATCTTACAGATCCGTCTCCCATTAATGATGTGTTAAGCTTCCGTTCTACATAACGAAACCTTTTTAATAGAAATCATAATTTCACTTTTAATTTCTGAATTAAAATTTTTGCATCAAATTATTACATAAACCTCACTATTAATTACATACTTTTTATCCTCTCTCCTGCTCACACAAATACACAATACATGTATACATGTATAAATCATGTTGTAACCATATTTGCAACATTTATCATTGTAAGTTGATTTATTGTCAGTTCAACTTAAATTTGTATTTTCGTATAGAATTTGTTGCATGAATTTCATATACAACATTTTATCTCTTTTTTATAGTTTTCGAAAACCGAAAAAAATTAAATCCAGTACGAAATAAAAGTTTATGTTTTATTGTGTGGAGTGTGGAGTGTAGAGTGCGGAGTGTATTCATTTAATTTGCAACATTGTTGTGTATGCCTGGCGAAACTTGTACGAAGTTTGAGGATAATTATGAATGAACGAAATTATTCGTGTTAATTGAAATGAGTAAAATAAGAAAAAAGAATTTCAAATATCTGAATGGAAAAAGAGTTGCTTAAATATTTAACTAAACATTTTCCCGAAAACATGTTAACATGAAAAAAATGGTTTTTAGTAGAACTATTTATCTTATTATTTATTATGACAGCTAATAGTCATTTTTTCTAGGTGATTTATGTTTGTATGAACTGAAGTAAGGAAATGGTCCAACTACTGGAATAAACACAATTTGAAATAAATATATTATGTGTCATAAAAAATGGGGGATACTAAAGAAAAAACAAAAATGGCAATGTCAATGGAAATTATGTAAAGTTGGTATCAGAAATAAAACTGTAACAGGACCATTTCTGTACATGAAATATTTTTTGAAAATTTTGTTGCTGGTGCAGTTAATAATCGAAATGGAGTACAAAACAGCATTTTTTAGATATTTTGTCTGTCTGTCAGTGTGTGTTCGCATCACTTCAAATAGAGGTGAGGAGGTACCTTAGTATCTCGGTTCAAATATCGGATACTTTTTTTCACTAATATATTTCATTTCCAAGAGGAAATAGGGTGAAAGTATGCAATTTTATTGATTTAAATGTAATGCTTTGTATTGATTGAACTCGCATTATCGTCACCATTATCACAACCGTCACCGTCGTCACCATTATTATAACCGTAACGGTCGTTACCATTATCGCTATCGTCACCGTCATCCCCTAACGCTGGTTTCTATAGAAAAGTCGGTACGTTTTGGTTGAAGAAAAACGATTGAACTCGCATTATCGTCACCTAACATTGGTTTCTTTAGAAACGTCTGCACGTTTTGGTTGAAGAAAAGTTATGGACCTCGCATTATCGTTAGAAGCGTCTGCACGTTTTGGTTGAAGACAAATAATTGAACTCGCGTAATTCGCCTTATTCCCTAAATTAAATTTAAATATAAATTATTATTCTCAAGTTACTTAGTTTACACTTCTATTAGCAGTCTTAACGACTACCCTGCATTTTTTATCACTATTACTATACTTTACCTAGAATATGTATGGTAAAGTAAAGAGATATGAGTATAATAGTTTAAAATGCTTTAGCTCGCCTCTATGGAGAATAACATTGTTCAAAACCATTGTAGTATTTAAATTCCCCAAGCTATCAAATCTCTTTTAACCTTTGCTCATCAAAAATGTCAAACATTGTCAAAAATAAAGTTTTTTTTTTAACATAACAGAACATTTGTAATGCCATTTATGACATGTTTTTTCCAACGCCATTTGTTAGACAATGTGGAAACACCAGATTTTTAAAATTCACACAAAGGCAAACTGTTGTCATTCAAGCCGCAAAAAATCTTTGACAACGAGTCAGTCTAGTGTATGTTGAGTGCAAGATTTACTGAAACAACAAGGACAGACCTTAAAGATTTTTCATTCACTTATGTAACTTGGCTAACAAATAGTCTGGCAGAAAGACGGCCACAACCTTTGAGCTCTTACAATTTCCATAACATATTTCACAACACAAAATGAGAGAAGGAATAGTGTTTAGATTGAAATAGTAAAATACCCAAAGTGGGGGGTTGATTGATGCAGACGCCTCCTCCTTCTCATTTCATTTAAAATATTTTAGGTTTTTTTTGCACTTTTTTAAATATTAAAAAGTGGGTGCCACATTGTTGTGTCAGTTTCATGGCGAATAGTTAAAAAGTAGTTTAGTTTAGACAACTATCCGCTGGATACCGTGTCTCAATGAGCATGCCTGTGTCTGCTAAAAGCCATTACGGATGTCATTAACTCTTAAATATTGCTATTTTTATTTACACGAAAAACCAATATTATTTCCGTTAACAATCCTTTAAATAAAGGATGATGATATTGTTGTTTTGTTGAAACTTAATAAAAAATACTTTAAACACGGAAGTGATTTCATTTACGTGGGTAATTTTTAGGTCAATTTTTTTATATTTTCGGAAATCTATAGAAGACAGCTGAATACAGCTTAGTTTCTTAATTTTCCCAGGAAACAATTTAAACAATTTTTGAAAACGTTGTTAAAATAAATACATATGTATGTATGTATCTTAAATAGCAATAGAACTTATAATATCGACCAAATATTTTTTAAAGTCATATTTACACTGTCAGAGTTCTTATTTGAGGTGAATATTAAAAAGTTAATTTAATGTAAAGAATTTTTGCATAAAACTTACTTCAATTATTAGATTCTCTTGCAGAAGTGTACTAAAGTTACTTTTTAGAATAAATATCAAACGTGTATGTATATTGCCGAGAATTTTTCAGTAGTTCAACTTAAGTTAGTACTCAGATAGTGTAAAGATAGCTTAAGGCTAAATGCCTTAAAGCAAGTAAATAAAAAGGGAAAGAGAAAAAATTAACTTATGATGTAAAATTTAGAAAAAGAACATTTTCCACAAAGGTAAAATTATAATACTCATTTAGCGCTTTGGAAGTTAAGTTTGACTGCCTTGGTTGTCTAAATAGGCTTTTGCTTTGTTCGTACTGAATAAGAAAACTATGATATAGACACATATGTTTTTTGCAATGCAATCCATTGTGCTACAATTGGAAAGTTAGGAAGGAGGTTAGAGGAATTAGTCTTACTGTAGACATTCGATATGATCTTTTTTATATTAAAAGCAAAGGCCCCCAAACAAAAAAATGAAAATGCATTGGTTTGCTAAATATTTAGCAAAGTGATCCAACCTACCTTGTTGAAAGCTGGTATGCTACTGATTTAAAATTTTTACATGTTTTGTTTTCTGTGAGATTCTCGTTGAAATTGTGTATGTGCTCACAGACCCTTAGGGGTTTGCGTGGGGCCTCTTGATTAAAAGTGAGAGAAAAAGTCTCTCCAATAAGTTTATTCTTTATACGCACTGTACGGCTAACAAAACGACCTATCTGAATTGTGCTTGCAATTCACTGACCAAAAGACCATAAACGAGTGTGATGTAAATGAAAATAGTGTCGTACTCAAAAAAGAGTAGAAGAGTGGAACAAATTCCAGTGTAGTAGCGCTCAACCAGTGCAATACAATCAAGATAGCATCGATGCTCCAGACTGTCATGTAGGATATCCTACTCTCAGCGGTAGGCATATTGTGCGCTGTCAATAAGTTCCAAAATGGATTATTCAACATTATCGATCGGCTAAAAGAAATAAAAATCTTTTAACCGATCGAGAATGCATCTTTTGAAACTTGGGAATTTTGTTAAGTTTATCTGAATTTTTATACCCTCAACATCGAATGTGGGTATGAGATTAAATTTGATTAAAATGAAAAGTATTTTAACTAGTAGTGCAATTAACTCACCTGTTTTAACGAATACGGAATCATTAAAAATATTAAACAACAAAATTATCGATTTTGGTAGGCAGCATCCAAGGCGAATTCATACCAGGTGGAGGCGATAGACCAGGTGATTACTTTTTGCTCTCGTTATTTGCTAATGTGTTGTCAAAATACATTGTTTCATATCTGCTAGTCTAATGTCAAAGTTGCTATTTTGTTGTAGTTGTTTCCCTACTGCTCACACCTGGTATGAATTCGCCTTGGCAGCATCACTTTTAAGCAATACTCGTTATTGTTTGAAGTCAGCTGTTGTTGTTGACAAGTCTATTGTCGTTAAATAAACGGTCACCATTTCTGAGTTGCTTATTTTGTCGACAAGAACGTTTTTTGTTTGTCATTGTAATGGCTTTTGAATATTTAGAAAATTAATTTTTGCAAAGTGAATCTGGTTTTCATACTCTAATAGTTAAAATGCTAAAATAATATAAATATACATAAATTCACATTTTTTAATTCAAACTATTGTCAACTTTGTTTGTTGTTTTATTTTTTTAATTATTTATTTAAATATAAAAAGTCTACATAATAACTTTATACGACTTTAGTAACACAATTTAATAATAATAATTTGTTTTATTTTTTATTCCTCTTTTCGCTTTTCGTGCTTTTCGCTATTTTAGACAGAGATGCCATATGCTACTAGTTTGTGTAGGTAGAAAAATAGTGTTGTCTACTATCGATAAAAAGTAGTTACTTTAATTAAAAAAAGTTGTATCTGCAAACAACAAAAGCTGTGGATTGCGATTAAAGTATTGTTAAAAGTTAGTGAATTGCAGAAATTGTACAGAAATAAGTATTTAAACAACATAGTTTTTATGTTTCGGTATCAAGCAATGCCTTAGACAGTTCATTGGCAGGTCCCAATAACTAAATTCTATTTTAAACTTAACTTTGAAAATAATTTTTTGGAATATCATGCTTTGGTGCTTAACCAAGTTTTTGACATTCTATTTTGCAGGAAAGTTAAAAAGTTTAAAATACTATCAGTTATTTCAACTAAAACTGAAAATCGATTATTATTATTAAACTCGTGCATATTTATGACAAAGCCTTCTATGATTAAGGTTTGTTTCTTACTTTTTATGGTATATTTTTTTATAGTGCTGGCAATTTCTACTCTTCGATACTACTCAATACTAACAACTGGATACTCAATAGTACTCAATACTTTTGTTTACATAATAGAAACGCACTGTTAATCAGAGTTTTAATGTATTCGAGGGATTTTTTATTCAAATTGTTTAAAAATTTTTATCGCTAAAAGTACCGATTAAGGGCCCGTTTCACAATGTCGACAGAGTTCGTTCTTTCTTACAATTTATACGAAAGAACGAATTCTTTCGTCATTGGGAAACCGGCAGTTAGTTCTTTTGATTATTGAGTACTCAAAAAAAAAAAAAAATCAAATACTCCTTACTCGGTACTTGATACTTGATAACCACTACTCAATACTTTGCCAACACTATTATGTTATAGTCACCTTATGCTGGCTTTCTTTATTTTTTTTTTTACAAAAATAAAAACACAAAAAAGAAATACCTTGAAAAACAAATATTCTTTGTTGTAGTTGCTCACACACCTATGTCCGTTTCCTATATCCTTTTTACTTTTTTATTTAACTTAACTTAAATCTTAAACACACTTGATTTTTTTTGCAACCCTCTAGAATTTCATTCAACAAGAACATTGTGCAGACCAAATTCTTTAAAGAACAGAAAAAGTTATTAAAATAATTTTTTATAGCAATTTGCTAGAGAAAAGAAAATGTCTTACGTATTTTTTTTAATTCTGCAATTGTTTTTGCTAACAATTTCCTTGCAAGAAGTTCATAGCAAAATTCCGGCTTATAATTTCTTGTAAATGCAGCAGACAAAATAAGAAAAAGAGAATAGAAATTAAAGAAAGCAACAAGAAATTGTACTGCACTAATTTTTCTTGCTTACCAAGCAGTGGAAAAGAGGATGAAGAAGACAAAAACTAAAGGGGTATAAGTTGAACTAAAAGGTCAGAACTTTTGTGAATTTATTCAAATTATGTTGAATAATAAAAAGAAAGAAACATTTATTTTTAAGCTTTAATTTTAACCACGAGGATTTTAAAATCTCGTTGAGTTATATAACACAAATTCACGAATTCAGGTTAGCTTTCGGACTGCAGCAACGGTAAGGTTATAATAAAAGTTAGAAAAATTTTACGATTTATATGAATTCTAATCATTAGTTTCAGTTTCAGAGATATCGTGACCATTTTGATAAAAATCTATTGTTAAAGTTAAAGTTAAAGTTAAAGTTAAAGGCCAACCTTTTCTAAAAAACCTCTTGGTATTATAAGTTTGTCATTCCGTAGGTAGAATCATGCAGACCCATAAGTCTCTTACCAAACATATCGAATCTGTTTGAGAGAATATTAATAACTAAGCTGAATCCAATTCTTAGCGCGAAAGGATGTATTCCGAATCATCAATTTGGCTTCGGAAAACAACATAGTACGATCCACCAAATGTAATTAAAAATACTGTTCTGCTCTTTTTATCGACGTTTCTCAAGCACTCGTTAAAGTTTGGCACGAAGGCCTCATATTTAAGGTAAAGCTGAACTTGCCCGAAAGCTATATATAAGCTGTTAGAAAATTATTTGACTGATCGAAAGTTTATGATAAAACAAGGAGATTTTTAAGATCGCCTCAGGTCAGTGAAGCCGGAGTTTCCCAAGGTAGTATTTTGGGACCCGTTTTATACCTGCTGTACACATCAGAAATGTTAATTAGCACCCGAGTGCACACATCAACATTTGATGATGACACAGTTTTCTTAAGTATTCATAAAAGCGTCCAAGTAGCATCACCACATTTACAAGACCACATACTTAATTTGGAAAAATGGTTGAAGAAATGGAGAATTAAGGTGAATGAACAAAAATTTACTCACAATTCTTTTACACTGTGTAGGGACTCATGCCCCCCTATTCGGATAAATAATACCTCAGCCTTCGGACGTAAAATACCTCAGTATACATTTGACCGGCGCCTTACTTGGAAACGCCATATTGAATCCAAATTAACACAACTGAATTTAAAAGCAGTGAAACTAAACTTACTTATAGGCAGAAATTCTACTCTCGCCTTAGATTGCAAACTTTTATGGCACAGATGTGGAACAAGATTGACGTGGGCACCTGTCGGTTGGCCTAATCCCACGGTGGTCTTTCCACCGAGTTAAGTTTAAGCGTAGACTAGCGCCCCAATTGTGTTGTATAGCAATACTCCACGATATGACGGTGCTGCCAGTATCGCAATTTATGTGTGATACAGTCACAATGAGTAGCAATTTATATAATATGGCAAGTCTAAAAGGCAAGCCTAGATTCCATATTATAGCCTCTGGCTTAGGAGTTTGAAGGCTATCCAAACTCCGTTCTGTTGAGAGTGCAACCATACCTACATAAATCGATCTTAAACCACAACCACCACGTGTACCAAGAACCGGTCACAGAGAGTATAGGCTCTCTGTGGGGCTACCGATTCCCGTGGTACCAGTCCTTTGGGCACTTGTCGGGCCTCGAAGAGGACCCGTGTAATAAAACAACAGACCTTTTTTTCCAGATTAAGGTTCTAGGAACTTTAGCGTCTGGTGCCCCTATTTTCCCCGAGTGAACCGCGTCAAAGCATTTGCAATATTCTGCAGTGACAATTGGAACCCCCGGGGGGACTTTTATGGTACAAATCAATTCTAAAAGCAATTTGGTGTTATGGCATCCGATTATGGGAAACTGCCTCAGCTAGCAATGTAGAAAAAATTCAAAGGCGCCGTAATAAGATTCTACGTATAACTACAGTTGCGCCAGAGTCACAATATTTTGAATACAAACCGTCCGTTTCTCTACTATTCGTCCATTCAAGAACACATCTTACGTGAGTACCTACATACATATATAGTAGAATTAGATTTTTATGCTGAACCTTCCGGGAATTTTAGGATAAGCGCAGCAATTAGGTTGCTTTGGCAAGTGCAGTTTTAAAACTTGCCATTTTCAAATCCGATTTTAAAAACTTTAAGCCGAATATAAAAATTTTTCAAGAGTAAAACTCTGCATGTGATATTTTTCTTTTGTAGTTATCCATACTTTGGTTGAGATTTTTCAGAAAATCGTACACTATTTTTCACCAGTTTTTCTTCTAAGGGTTTTGGTAAGATACCACAACAAAACTTTTCCTCTGCTATGCCTATGAAAAGTTTTTCCACGACCGGGTCAGTGGCTAAGAAATGGGTATTTTATTTCCAAAATGTTCTGAGCCTACCCCACTGTGAACTGTCAACAATAGGGATAGGGCTAAGGATTTTTTAAATATTTTAACAGTGTGTTACTATTGCATTATAAATTGCATTGCAGTCAATAAATTAAATAAGTCGCGGTTATATGAAGTTTCATCGGAAATTTAATGACTCTAAAAACGTGATCTACTTTTCACATTTTTTTAGGAGCCTTTTTAATTTTTTGAAAGCACTGTAGTTTTAGTCACAGAAAAGAAATCCCCTAAATATTAACGAAATTCGCGGTAGTTTTTTCGGCAAATCTCGAGATGAAATAACTGTTCTCAATACTAAAAATAATATTTCCTTAGACTGCTATGTTTTCAGAATTTATAAGAAAATCATTACATTTGCAGGCAAAAGGAAACCATAGAAAATGTTTAGACCAAAAGTAGGGCTCTAAAAATCGTTATCTTAACCGATAAGATTTGTCTACAACAATTCGTACATGGCAGTTGGCTTACCCTCATAGTTTATTTGTCAGTGAAAATAAAATAAATTATAAATGTTTTTTTTTTGTTGATATTGTTGTTGCTTGTGTTGTTGAGCTGGAAAGCAGAGGAACCTAGTTTTCTGTAAAACCACAGCAGATCAACTTTATTGTGTTCTGACAAAAAATAAATAAAAGAGTTAAGCGAAGGATTAGGCGCTGACATTGGTAAAGTGGTTTTCAATAAAACAAAACAAAAAAAAAAACAAACTCTGAAACTTCTTTTTCTTCGTTTTTCATGAATTTTTAAAGGGGAAACTAATTCAACAAAAACTGAACTTTGACTTTAGACGATTTATAACGGGATAATCATTGCAAAACTAACAAAAAAAAAAAATGGAAACAAATATTTATTTTTTGTACAAAAACTCACAGATTTCTGACAAATAAAATAAATATTTAATTTTATGAAAAAATTATGCATCAATCACTCATGTAACGAAATGATATGAAATTATTTCCTCTTAAATCTGTGTATGAGAAGAAAAGAAGGAAAATCCTTTGCAAATTTAATGCCAGACTTTGTTCTCCTAAAAGGTGTATGTATGTATGGATGTATGGCTGTGTCAGGCCACCTTGATTATGGCAAAACATACGGTCGCTTTGTTGGTTTGTATCTGTTGGGCAACAGTTGCAGTTGGCTCTTAAAAGTTTTACCAGCATAAACCAGCAGCTGGTCAAGTGACTGTTTTAATTCAAATAAAATGAAATAACATAAAAACGAATAGTTGCAAATGCAAACAATGTAACAGATTAATATGTGAAATATTACAATAAAAATGTTAAAAATATTAAAGAGGAAAAAAGTGCACAAAATACTAACACAAGAATCAACTCCATGTCCAGTAGTCAGTGATGCAAATAAAATATTTTCCCCCGGAATAAACTCACCCTTGGAGCATAATGCAAAGTTACATTAAACAAATACAAATAAGCACATAAACATACACACACAGATTAACGAAATGAGTAAAAGTTGGCAAAAGCTTACTTTTTGTGGAATAAGTACAATATATTAATACACACACCACACACACACACACAAATATCTACTTATTCCTTCATACATTATTCCTGATGAGGATGATGAGGATACGATTAAGCGAGAATATATATGATTTTGTTGCTGATAAAAATAATAAAATTGCTTTTTGTCTGGTATTCATCATCATGGAAAATATGGTTCATTGTCATGTGGTCGCTCGTTTGGTTTTATCTTCATCAAATCCTACTCATATGTACGTACGAGTATATGAATGGGAAAAAGGAGAAGTTGTTCAGAACTGCATAAAAAGTGAAGTCTAATGCCAACTGTTTTGGCTTGTTTTTCATTTCGTTTCATTTCGTCTCTTCTTTATTTTTCATTTATTTTAGTATTTGCACTTGAAAAATCCAATATGAATATGAATTTCCCCTCCTGTTTTTAAAAATTTGGATGATTTATGGCAACAATTCAGGCGTTATAATCTTGTAGTACTCATTGTGGAGTATTTATATGAGAAAAATATTAAAGTCAATCATAAATATTTGCAATGTAAATAATTTTATTAAATAATGGAAGAGAAAAGACGAAATTGTTGAAAATTAAACACAAAAAAAAGTCATATGCTAGCTTCTAAAAGGGTTTTCAATAGGGACAGGTGACGAAATAGGGACAAGTGACAAGATGGAATAGTCATTCAGCTACTATTTTCAGGACCTAACATCACATCTTGCACGCGACTGTTTGATTAAAAAGAACTTTCATACCGTTCGTAGCTCTGTTATTAACGGGCATAGCATGACATGCCTCCTAAGACTCCAATTACCACTTAGGGAAACCATTAAATAGCGATTATGGCCGTAAAGGTCAATCTGCGAACAGTACAGAAGCGCTCTTCGGCTATAGGATATTTTATTACTTTATGACTGACCCTTACTTTAGGGTATCTTTTAACATTCAACCGACCCTCTTGTTACACAGGAATTATGATGCAAGGACATCATAATTCCTCGATACTCTACGTTGAGATAACCGGACCTGGTGGTATGATGTAGCAAATCAAGTTTGGCTTGCTGACGGGTCCAAACAGGAAAGTCTGTATTCTTTGCCAAATTTTCCAACGAACCAGTCCAATGGCGGAAGTATACGCCATCCTAATCTGTGCCAGGGAATGTTTAAGTAAGAAGACAAGGGTTATAAAAACGTATATATTGTCGGACAGCAAAGTTCCGACCTGATTTGAGCTAAGATCTGCGTCATCTCTTAATGAAACACAGTCTAGCACTATGTTGGATTCCCAATCACGAGGGTTACTTTGGTAATGAACGGGCAGACTGTTTAGATAATCTACGAATCTGAGGTAGATTTATAGGATCAGAACTCTTCTTTGGCATATCATTGGCAAGCTCTGACAGATCTCAGAAAAGCATAACACTTTATCACATTATCTTGGTATACGTCCCAAAGGTTACTATCTCTGAACAGGAGTGACTTAAAGTTACTAAGGGCATGACTTACTTTTATTGTTGTCTTTGTTACTATAATTTTGCAGTAGGAAGTACGGAGATCAAAATTTGTGGTTACAATTTACAGTTACAATTCGCTATATTCGACAGTAAAATTGATGAATTAGCATCACCGTAATAATTTAAGCTGGAAATATCGATAAAGGCCAGGATTCACAATCCTGCACAATCGAACGATTCAATCACAAAAAAATCTGACAGAATCCTGTCCTACTCAAAAAAATCGTTTTAAAATGGCGATGTAGATGCCACACTATCATAGAAAATAAGATTTTGCAACTCTGATCGCATGGAAAACTAATATTTTATGAATTTTTTCAAAAGTCTGTCACACACATAAACTTTTAATCCATACTATCATAGTTTTTGAGCACACATGCTATTTTTGACAGATCGTACGACTAAGTATGATAGCCTTAACATAGATATTTGACGTTTGCTTACTTTTTTTCAATATACCCGAACTCTTCGCTCTAGAAAGAATTTTCTTTTGAAATATATATATACTGTTCTCCAAAATCTTAAAAAGACAAAATAAAGTTAGTGTCATTGTGGCTTAAGAGGCCGTCTTCACTAGTCATCAAATTAAACAAAACATAAACATAACGCCGCGGTGCGCCGGCAGAGCAACGGAATTAATTTGTCCATGTTGTTACACCCCGGGGGTTCCAATTGTCACTGCAGTAATGGCAAATGCTTTGACGCGGTTCACTCGGGCAAAATAGGGGCACCAGACGCTAGGGTTCCTAAAGCCTAAATCTGGAAGAAAAGGTCTGTTGTTTTAACACGGGTCCTCTTCGAGGCCCGACCAGTGCCCAAAGGACTGGTACCACGGGAATCGGTGGCCCCACAGAGAGCCTATCCTCTCTGTGATCGGTTATTGGTGAGGTCCCCTTCGGGGGTACACGTGGTGGTTGTGGTTTAAGATCGATTATTGCAGATGTGGTGCACGGTCGATCAAGTGTGCTGTTGCACTCTCAACAGACGGAGTTTGGATAGTCTCCAAACCCCTAAGCAAGAGGTTATAATATGGATCTAGGCTTGCCTTGGAAAGGCTTGCCATATTGTATAAATTGCTACTCATTGTGACTGTATACACACAAATTGCGATTGGTGGCAATCGTAAAGTGTTGTTATACTACACAATGGGGGCGCTAGTCTACGTCTTTATTTCACTCGGTGTGCCACGTTAATCTTGAACACATCTGTCCATGTTGTTAGATGGTAGATGGCGAATACGTGTTTATGTCATTTTCTGTTTAAACCGTATTTTTCTGTTTTTCAACAATGTTGTTTGAATGCTTATTGCCCAGTAGATAGTAGATCGTTGAGCAGCAGATGGCGCTGATCGCAATTACTACTGTCAACCTAAAATACAACAACAACGTCATTGTCATGTTATAAAAGAGTTTTTATAACAATCATATTAAAATTTGGAAATAATATTAATATGGATAGTCTACATTTAATACTAACATGATGTAAGTGTTAATGTTTATCATTTTATGTCTAACCCCCCGTCTCCATTAGACATTAACATGCCTTATCAAAAGTCAAATTTTATACAAAACAACATTATTTTTAATACTTTTTTTAATATGAAGTTTGACTTTTGTTAAGGCTTGTTAATGTCTAATGGAGACGAGGGGTTATGTAGACTGGGGGTAAAGTACTGTTTTATTGAAATTGAATGCTTTTATATTTGTAATCTTAAGAAAATCCTCTTTCCGATGGTAGTAAAATTGTTGCTGTCGGGAAATAATTTAAAAAGTTATGGCCTACTAAAAACTGAAATATAAGTGGTTCTAATAAACCAATCCACAGTGAATATATCTGTAATTTGTGATACCTCTTAGTGTTCATTTTTAAAAGTTCTTTAGGGAAATAAAAAAATTTAAGGTAATGTGTCCAGTTAATTGAAGAAAAGTCCTCTTCAGTATATTTTTTATGCCACTAGAAGCAATAAAAAATTGATGATGAAATTATCAATTTCTTCGGTTTACTTCAATCAGCGTATTCAACTTGTTACTTTGAAGTTATTACGAAACGATTTGAGTGGTCGACAAATTTCTAACGAAAATGCAATTAAAATTTTATATTTAAACAAAGCTAGAAATTTCCTCTAGAAAGATCTTAATAAAAACCTACGTGAATTTAGATAATTTTTCTTTCTTCATTTCTTTTATTATTTTTTCACGTTTTATTTCTAATTCTGCTTTATTCGCAATTCACATTTCAACAGCTGAACGAGTGCAATTTACAATGTGGTTAAAAAATATTTATATCGTTTTTTTGTTGTTGTTTTGTTTTCTAATTTTCAACATAGAAACCACGCATACATATGAAAATCATGCAACATGCCATTGTGGTAAAATTATATAACATAAATATGTACAAGTGTTTGTGTGTTAATATGGTATGTGTTTGTAAGTATATGTATGTGTCTAATGCACTTAGCATGTGCGCAAGTAGTGGTGAGTGGTCATCTGAATGTCTGAATGGCTGTGTGCATGTGTATGTAAATGTATAGTGTAGTAATGTTACTCCAATTGCAACTAGAAATGTTTTACTTCCGCTGGATGTTAAACCAGATGGCGTTGCAAAAACATTAAGTTTTATGATAATTACACACGGACATTGTATAATGCAATAATTTGTATTTAACCAATTTCAAGTAATTAAAAAGTAGTTAGAAAAATTCACAATAAATCTTAGATTTTTCTTTTTTATTTTAAAATATTTTTTGTTTCTTGAGATTCCATAGAGGGTTTTACAATAAATATTTCTACATAATGGCGGTTGATGGAGGTTTCTCCGTTTTCTCTTTTATTTCTCATCAAACTATATGTTCTCTCTTGACAAGGATAAAAACGTTAAACCTATTTTAATTTACAGTGATTCACATTCTATTCATTTTTGGCTTTCAAGAGTAAGCAATCACTTCATAAATCTATTGAAAATAAAATTATAGTAAACAAATTAGTAACAAACCAACTGTTGTGAACTAAAAATTACAAAATTGTACAATGTACAGTGGTAACGGCGCTTGTAGTTTTACTAATTAAAAATTCTATGATTTTTACAACTTTGAGTTATTTTACACCATAAGATATATTTGTTGTTGTTTGATATGGCCTCTTTTAGAGCAGATAATAGCATCGAACCTACCCTAGAAGCTATCACAAGCCATTCTCTGCGAAAAACAAGATTTGAATCGGTGAGCGTCCCATATTTTTTAATTAAAGTTCAATTCCAGAGAAAATGATATATATTTGTGGAAAGAAATGAAGATAGGAACTTTTTCCTGTAAAAAACTTTGGGTGTCAAGGTCTGAATAGAATAACGCCTAGTCTTGTTGAAATCTCATAGTTTAAATTTTTTACCTTAAAACTCTATTCACACACGATTGATGAGTGTTCTGTTGTAGTTACTGCACAGGGTGCCCCGATGCTAGTCTATCAGTTCGGGGTTGTGGGTTCGATTCCCAAGAACGACCCATCGTTAGTAACAGGTAATGGAAACATTAAATAGCATCTGGTTAAGATAAAAATCGAGGTAAGACGACAGTAGCAAACTGCACCTACCTAGACGGAAGGGTTCATAGTGTGTGAATGTCCAGAAATCTGGCTAAAGGCCAAGCTTTGGAACAGAGGCAGACACATATTAAATGTTAATGCCATGGGGACCATAGCCTTAGACAAATGTTAGGAATTACGAAAGGTCTATGCTGAGGCAGAAGAACAGTCTAAAATCACTACTGTCGAAGTAAAAAAGGCTGTTGAGAGTACGAGACTCAATGAGAGTAAATTACCAATCAGGTACCAGAAATAAATTGAGCAACGAAGGGGGTCGAAAAGAGATCCATTAAATATGTGATGTGCTTTTTTCAAAATTTTAAAAATACTGAGGAACAAACCATACAGACGCTTGATTGCGGAGAGCAAATCGATGTACTATAACTATACTCGATCGCAATCAAACGCATCTTTGTTTACATACTGATGACCTTTTTTCTCCTGGAAATATTGCTCTTGCTAAGAAAAATATCTTTTGTGCAGGGTTTAAATCTAATCCATAATCCATAATTTATATATATATATATTTTTTTTTTTCGGGTAAGGAGAGAAAATGCCCAAACGCATCTCAGACACTGTCGTCATAGTTCTGGTATGTGGGGCTTGCATCCACTTAAAATCCCGCTTTTTGCCAGCCGTTTCTGATGTTACTATTTTATTATATGTATATTGTATAGCTAATAAAGCGCGATCCATTTCGAGGTTCCCTAATTTTTTATAGAAAAAAACACAGAAAATTTAAATTTAATGGAGAATATTTATTATCATTTGAAAGAACATTCTTTGGCATTTATTTTTTGAAGATTATGTCTATCAAATGTTGGCCGCTGCTACGTCGCAGATGGTCAATAAGTTGAGTCCAATTTTCGATCACTCGTTCGAGCATTTCGACTGGTAACTGGCGAATGACATGCGTCATGTTTTCCGCCAAGGCCTGAATCGGCAGGCATCAAATAGTCGGTTGTCATGGCACGATAACGGTCACCATTGACGGTTACGTTCGCACCGGCATAATTTTTAAAGAAATATGGACCGATGATTTCACCGGCTCACAAACAACACCAAACCGTTGTTTTTTCTCGATTAAGTTGCAGATCTTGAATCTCTTGAGGTTGCTCTTTGTTTCAAATGTGGCAATTTTGTTTGTTTACATACGCATTGAGCCAGAAATGGGCCTCATCGCTAAACAAAGTTTTCCTCGAAAATGTCGGATCTTTTTGGAACTTTTCAAGAGCCCATAGAGCGAAGCGATGTTGCTTGGGAAGGTTGAGCGACTTCAGTTGTTGCACAAGCTGTATTTCAATTTAATATCTCGAAGTAAAATACGCCAAGTCGTTTCATACGTCAGTCCGAGTTATTGCGAACGGCGCCGAATCGAATCAACTCTCCACCGTCTTCGTGTACACTCTCATCTACGGCCGTTATAATTTCACGCTGGACGTGGTCTATTCGGTCGAATATTATCCAATAATGAATGCTGGGTCTCAAAAAGGGTGATGGTGTTGCGAATAGTACGCTCAGTAGGCCGATTATTTTGACCATAAGTTGAGCGAAGAGTATGAAACACATTCCTCACAGAACGTGAATTTTCCTAATAAAGATGAACGATTTATAAACGTTGTTCAGGCAGGTAAGTCCTTCCATTATGAAATGTCAAACAATACTAAACAAAAATAATATGACAGCATGACACGACTCACACGTGTCAAAAAAAGGCTATTGAAAAAAGTATCTCTACTTGAATCTCGCATTATATATAAAATCGTAAGTCCTTTCCTGTCTATCTGTCTTTATTTTTTTTGTGTTCGCATTACGTAAAAACTATTGGATGGATTTTAAAAAAAATTTGTGAAGAGGTATCTTATTAACTTGATTCCAATATATGATACTTTTTTTCTCCAAAAATATCTTATTTCCAAGGGAATGTGGAGAAAAAGCAGTGAAAGTACGCCGGCTTTTTATCGATTTAAAGGTACTGTCTAGTTTAATACATCTTTTATTTTTGAAAGCGGTACATTTTAAACATGGTTGCGCAATAGATGGCGCTGTTTTAAAATACATAATGTCAAAATGTGAATTACTTACTGTCAAATAGCCAATTGAATCAAATTTGTATTTGATTTGTATTTTTACTTTGTGGCATTACATTGTTATTAAAATATATTAAACACCTTTTACAGAGCTTTACAATCATTTTTAGAATTATAGAATTTTATTTAATTTTTAGAAGTTTTATCCAGGGATGGATACCCTTATAAATACGTAAGAGTCTTAAAATTTGGTGCGGATTCCTTTAAAATCAAAATTTAATAAAATATTGGCAATACGCACACAACCCGTATGAGCACAGCTAGTTAATAAATAACTCTTATGTTATAAATAATTAAAAAAGTGGCAATTATTTGATCTTAAAGACGAGCTTCAGTATTTTTGTTGATAAAAACAGGATGTAGAGAAAATATCAAAAACACAAAGTATATATTTTCAAAAAAATATGTTATTATCCTTGTTCTCCTGTTAGTAAACAGTTAGGATTTCTGTTCATTTACCAAAACTATTGCACTAAATAATTGGCTTAATTTAAATTCGTTCTATGACAGGAGTTCCCTATACCATGATGTTAAACTTAAGATTTCTCTATGCCTCCCTGAAGCAATAGAGAACTTGAAAAAGCACTTGATTTAAAACAAGAATTTTAATTTATTTGTCACGAACTTATTGTAACTGTTAATATTCGAATCCACCCATTGCATCCATTAGAATAAATATTGTGTTTTATACGAAAATATAAAATACGAAGAATAAGATGAGTTTTACAGTGTATTCGCATAACTATCGCTTACGGCTTTGTGAGTGATGTTCCGTGTTGTATTTTTTTTATTTTATTCTGGAATATTTTATGTGTTACTAGTACTTGAATTGTGAAAAACGTTAAATAATTCTTGCTTCTAGTATTTATACTTGCAGCCATCGTGCACCAATAGACAGACGCACAACCAAAAAAGAAAGAAAATTGTAACTGAAACTAAAACTAAATTCAATCGTAAACTCTGCTTTTATAGGTCAAAATAACATAAGAAAGGCATCACTGCATGCATATAAATTACTGGAAAGAAAAAAAAAAAGAAACAGCATTATAAATGGTAAGTGTAGGATCAGCAGCGGCAAGTAGTATCATGCACAAAGTTGCACTATATAAACTTCGATCGAAAAAAGAGTGAAAATGAAAAGAAATTAAATTTAAAATCTCAAATTTTCGGAATACACATTTTAATAAATGCGACACCAAAAAGTATAGAATAATTTGGATGCTTATTCTCTCCTCGACTGGATGTTAAAAAGGTTATTCATAACAGCTTAGATAACATACAGACCTTTGGGTTGCACAGATTTGCAAAGCTGACAAAGTGGCGAATATATGTGTGTATGGTCAAAGAAGCGACGATAGCCTTTTTTCCATAATATTTTAATATCAGCGATTAAGCCCACAACAAAACATATAAATGCTATAAATTCATAACTACTTAAACTTTCCACTGAATATTAAAATGAATTTAAAAAAAACTGCCTTTAAGTAAGTATGACTTCAAATGCTAAACTCAAAAGCAAACAAATAAATGCTGCTGATAGATACTTATTCTTACAATCACACTAAACTTTAGATGATTTGGGCTATAAAAAATAATGTAAAACAATTTTATTCAATAAATAGTAAAACGTGTTTATTAGAAGAAAAAAAAAAAAGAAAAAAAGATTTGCTTTTAAGTTATTCCGTTTTTTTACCACAGTTCCTTCAAAGTGCATTCATTGATTCGAATTGTATTTAGTGCAAACATAAAAAAGTATCTCCTACTCAAGTGGTAACAAATGATTTTGTTTAGATTTTTTTATATTTTTGCCTTGCTGCACAATGCTTTGTTTTCGTAATAAAAATTATTTTTTAACACCATTGGATTCGGATTAAAAAACAATTTTAATTTTTTTAACTTTACTAATCTAAATCTGTTGAATTTATGGAAATTTACAAATTATATTTTAATTTCATTATCGAACAAAGTAACAAAGATCTTCATTCGTTGTGATGAAACACTCAGGGTCATTGGTGGGAATCGAATCCACTCCCCTCGACTGATAACCTAGTACACTACCTATTAGCCTATCAGGGCTAAAAAATAGTTTATTAAGAAATCAAGCTTATTAGATTAAGATAAGCTTGTAATGATTAAGATAAGAATCATTGCTGATATTCTTATCAATATCATGTCTAAGAAATATTCTTCGCTGCCTTACGATCTTTTAGGCTGAAGTATACGCCATCACTGTTGCTAGATTTGCTGATTTCTCTGCATTTTGCTGATTTTTAATCGTAAATTTCGCTAAGTGTGCTTGTCAGTTTTCCTCCTCAAATTGCAGATTTTATGAAATGACGAAATTTATTCAGGTCACCCTCTTTTTTATTTATCTCTGTCAACTTCATATCGTTTAATAAAAATTCTTCAGACATTGAATCTTTAGCTTGGAGAATTTAATGAAATTCAAAGATTATCTATACATATAATAAAATAGTAACTCATTTCCGTCTGTCTGTCTATCTGCTTTTCATTTGCGTTCGCATCACGTAAAAACTACTGGATGGATTGTTACAAAATTTTGTGAGGAGATACCTTATCATCGTGATTCTAATATAGCCTTTATATATAATATAGCCTTTATATACCTTTTTCCTGCAAAAATATCTCATTAACAAGAGAAAGTGGAGAAAAAGCAGTGAAAAACGCAATTTCCGATTTAAATGTACTGAAATTTTCGGTTTAAAACTGGGATATTTTCAAAACCGTTACGCACCTTTTGTTTTTGAAAGTGGGATATTTTAAAAAATTGGACATTTTAATCACGGTTGCGCACCATTTATTTTTGAAAGTGGGATATTAAAAAAAAACATGCGCAATAGATGGCGCCAATTGATAAAAAAATATTTGATATGTATTTTTTGTGGAATTACATTGTTTTAAACACCTCTTGCAGAACTTTCAAATAATTTTTAGAATTTTGTATAAGTTTTAGAATTTTATCCAGGGATGTGTAATTTTATATAAAGTAAATACATAAACCAAAACTAAAGCACTATAAACGTAAGATTCTTACAATTGGTGTGCAATAGTTTCAAAGCAAAATCGAGCAAAATATTGTCAGCTAGTTAGAAATAAAACATATAAGCATATTGTATCGCTGTCAATCTCATTGGCCTTGAATCGAAGGCATTGCAAACTGTTTAAGGAGATCTATAAGAACCATCAAAGATTGATTTTGCGTTAGTAGAAAACGTAGAATGTGCAACTAAATAATGTTAGACAAATTAAATTATTCAAGCACTTGACTCCGAATTTAGAGAGTTAAAATCACTTGAGTGTTTTTATTTCCAAAATTGTTGGCTTTATAGTTTTGTTTTTCCACATGCTTTCTCTAATGTGGAACAAGTGTTAGAGAATTAGTCTTGAAAACAAAACAAGAAGTCGTATGGATAAAAAATCAATTGCAGGAATTTTATATAATAAAGACTTTATAAAATAAAATAAAATAAAATAAAACTAATTTTTCAATACTCCTATGGAGGGAGTCGATACTAATCTACCAGTCTACCAGTCTATGGTTTGCGGGTTCGATACCCGCCAAAGACTTTGGATGTTTTCTGCAGACAGGCAAGAATCTTCTTTTTAAAAAATAATGTATTTAGGAAAAGATTAAACATACTTATGTTTTTCTGTTGAATATTAATAAATGATGCTAAATTTTGTTGCATCATTTTATTTTACATGATTTTGTAATTATTTTCTTAAAAAATTCACAAAAAAACCTCATATTTATATGTTTTGTTATTTTGACAGATTTTTTGTCAATTTAAAAAAATTTTATCCGGATTTTGCCGTTTTTCTAATCCAATTTTGAAGATTTTATAGGTAAATTTTCCTTATATGATTTTGAGAAGGAGGACAAGTCGGATGACTTTTTGTTAATACCTTAACCCTATTTGAGCTAATTTCTAGGGTAGTCATGGAATGTGTGATATTTTTTTAATGAACTTAAAACTTACAATTGGGCAACACTGTGTTGGGTTCGAAGTTATGAAGGTTATGTTGTAGTGCTGGAAGAATATTAAGTAATGGGTATCGAGTACTGAGTATTTGATAATTTTTTTTTAATACTTTACTCAAAAGTAATTATTCGATACTTTTAACGTTATAGTTTTAGAAACAAATTAAATAAAAAATTTAACGACGTCATTAAAACTCTGATTAACAGTTATTATGTTAACAAAAGTAGTGTGTAGTATCGAGTAGACTACTATGTTGGCTTCAACGAACAGTTTAGCCAATTTAAAGGCCTGAGGCAGACGTATAGGACAAGAACACTTTTTTGGCATAACTTCTACCTATTCTAGATTATAAACACGTCCTAAAATAAATCGGGGTTTTTCTCTCTACTGGTATAGCCTGTGGCTACTAGCATTAAATAAGATTGACTTAGAGAATGGTTTACTGACACTTGTAACCTAAAACTTAAGTAAACGGTTCACTTTTGAAAACTTGCCATTCGCCAAGTATTAAATTTTTACAATGTTGAGATCAGACTATACTGGCTTTGCGAACTACATGAATTCTGTGAGTCTTCTGTATTGGGGTCTCGTACAATAAATTTCATTTGAGATTCTTAGCTGAACTGGCTTCGAGGTATGTGAATAATCTCTGACTTAAAAAGGCAATAATGCCATTTAAAACTAGAATAACTTCCTATAATGTGGGCTAGCTGTGCCCGCAACGTCAATATTTTGTTCGATTTGGCTTTGTAAAAATTTTAAGACTTTTACTTTTGTAGTACTTCCGTTATGGTTTGTATATTTTCCTTATATAGATGTACCCATCCCTGGGCAATTACTCAGAATAAACGCTTTATAAAAAATTTTAAAATATATTTAAATTTCTAAAATTATTGTAGAGTTCTGTAAATAGTATTTAAAATATCCCGCTTTTACAAATAAAAGTTGCTGCCAAGTTTGCCGTACTATTGAATCAGTAAAATTTCGATCTTGCGCTTTTTTTTCCCTATTTTCTTTTGAAAATAAGATATTTTTGGTGAAATCCTATCCATATTTAAACGGAGATACTGAGGTACCTCCTTATAAAATCTTATTAAAATTTATGCAATAGTTTTTACGTGATGCGAACACAGACATACAGACAGACTAAAATTCCAAAAATTGGTGTTTTGTATACCTCTTCGCTTACTATTTGCACCAGCAACAAAATTTTCAAAAAAACATATTTCATGTAGAGAAATGGTCCTGTTTTACAGTACAGTTTTCCTATATGTATGTATAGAAGAGTTTATTAGGCGCGGTAGTTTGCATAAGTGAGATGTTAGTTTGTATAAGTAAGATGCCAACAACTACAAACACAGTATGTCCTGCATATCTAGTCGTTTTTAAAATCAAGCGATTTTAAACAAAGGACGCAAAATGAAAGTAAAATAAACACGTCGTTGAATTTGTTAAAAGTAAATTTTTACTCCAAATTTTTCGAGATCAAGTTCCACCAAACCAATTTTTGTTAACCCCTTTTTTATTCTTGGTATCTTGAGATTTTTTTCAAAGACAGTTTACTGTGCGCTGCCTGTCTCTATGCTGCACAATGACCGAAGACTATTTATTTTGTTGGCGGAGGTGTGAATTTTTGATTTTTGGTAATTTTCACTCCAACATCTGATAAGTTTTTGTTTCACCTCAACCTCTGAGTGTTGTTCTTTTCCTTCTGTAACATTTCCAGCCAACGAGTTCGGATTAACCATTTTTGGTTTGAATTTTTTCAAGATGTTTGTTTTTTGGTTGTTGTTTTTTCCACAAACAACATTGATTGTTATTTTGGGGAGTGCTGGGCATCACTGAGCATTAATTTTTTTAGTTAATTTATATTTATTTATTAACAATAACAATTTAAAAACCAAATGTTTAATTCAAAGAGTTTCATGCAGCTTCAATTTGAATCTATTTCAAGTGGTGAGTTCTTCAGCAATAAAATAATTTTTATCAGCGTCTGTCGTTCGTTTTAAAGTATTTATTAACATAAATAAACAAAAATCGCCCTAAGTGTTGTTAATTTGAACTTTAACGTTTATTTTTGGAAGATTTTTACAGGTGATTTAAGTTTCTTTGTTTATTTAGAATTTGTTTTAATTTTAAGTGTGATGGAGAGATAACAATTTATGTTTAAATTATTTAAGTTTGTATTTCTCGCTTGCTAAGTTTTGTTTGGTTTATCTTATTTAAAGAAATATTTGTAGGTCACACAACAGTAAAAAGATACAGAATAGATACTTAATATATAATATTTATAAATAGACAAAATTGGTGTAAAAAAGATTAAATAAAATTTGCTAAATAATTCAGTTGCTAAAGGGTTAAGATTAATAAAATCTAAATATTTAACAGATGATGTATGTTGCTGAGTATGTTGCTGTCCTTCGGAGAGCATTCTGCTGCTGGCGGTTTAAAACTAAAGATCCAATTTAAAAGTACTGACATTAAAATATCTGTTTCTTTATCTTGAACATAAGTGTTTAATATAAATCTGCAATATGGGTTTTCTATATTGTCATTTGGCACTTGACATGACGTTGTCATTGTTCTTCATATCATACTAGATCAATTACAGCTCCAAGCAAACAAAACTTTGAACTAATGTAAAAAAAACAGATTGATCTCCCAAAATCAAATACAATCAATTCGATTCACTAGTCTAAACTCTTAATTTACCATTCCTATAATCAGAAATCAGTTTACCACTACATGTGTAATAAATGCTACAAACCATTCTTTTTTAGGCCTTGTACTGCAGGTGGAAAGGGTATCATTCCATGAGGATGCGTGCAAAAGAATTTTACAGAAAAGTTTCGATAAAATTTTTACAAAAAAGTCTCGATAAAATTTTTACAAAAAAATTTAATTAAAAAAAAATTTGATAACATTTTTACAAAAAAGTCTCGATACAAAAAAAGTGTCGATAAAATTTTTATAAAAAAAAATTCGAAAAAATTTTTACATAAAATTTTCTATAACATTTTTACAAAAAAAATTCGAAAAAATTTTTACAAAAAAAAATTCAAAAAAATTTTTACATAAAATTTTCGATAAAATTTAAAAAAAAAAATTCAATAAAATTTAAGAAAAAATTTACGATTAAATTTAAGAAAAAATTTTGATAAAATTTTTACAAAAAAATTTTGATAAAGTTTTTACAAAATAGTGTCAATAAAAATTTTACAAAAAAAATTTTTACAAAAAATATTTCTATAAAATTTTTACAAGAAAAATTTCTATAAAATTTTTACAAAAAAAATTTCTATAAATTTTTTACAAAAAAACTTCTATTAAATTTTTACAAAAAAATTTCTATAAAATTTTTACAAAAAAGTTTCTATAAAATTTTTACAAAAAAGTTTCTATAAAATTTTTACAAAAAAATTTCTATAAAATTTTTACAAAAAAAATTCTATAAAAGTTTTACAAAAAAATTTCTCTAAAATTTTTACAAAAAAATTTCTCTAAAATTTTTACAAAAAAATTTCTCTAAAATTTTTACAAAAAAATTTCTCTTTTTTACAAAAAAATTTCTATAAAACTTTTACAAAAAGAATTCTATAAAATTTTTACAAAAAAAAATTCAAAAAAATTTTTACATAAAATTTTCGATAAAATTTAAAAAAAAAATTTCAATAAAATTTAAGAAAAAATTTACGATTAAATTTTTACAAAAAAATTTTGATAAAATTTTTACAAAAAAATTTTGATAAAGTTTTTACAAAATAGTGTCAATAAAAATTTTACAAAAAATATTTCTATAAAATTTTTACAAGAAAAATTTCTATAAAATTTTTACAAAAAAAATTTCTATAAATTTTTTACAAAAAAATTTCTATTAAATTTTTACAAAAAAATTTCTATAAAATTTTTACAAAAAAGTTTCTATAAAATTTTTACAAAAAAGTTTCTATAAAATTTTTACAAAAAAATTTCTATAAAATTTTTACAAAAAAAATTCTATAAAAGTTTTACAAAAAAAATTCTCTAAAATTTTTACAAAAAAATTTCTCTAAAATTTTTACAAAAAAATTTCTCTTTTTACAAAAAAAATTCTATAAAACTTTTACAAAAAGAATTCTATAAAATTTTTACAAAAAAAATTTCTATAAACTTTAAAAAAAAATTTCTATAAAATTTTTTCAAAAAAAATTCTATAAAATTTAAAAAAAAATACTATTAAATTTTTACAAAAAAATTTCAATAAAATTTTTACAAAAAAGTGTCAATAAAATTTTTTCCAAAAAAAAATTCTATAAAATTTTTACAAAAGAAAATTCTATAAAATTTAAAAAAAAAATTTTATCAAATTTTACCAAAAAATTTCGATAAAATTTTTACAAAAAAGTGTCAATAAAATGTTTACAAACAAATTTCGGTAAAATTTTCACAAAAAGCTTTGGAGGAAAATTTTATAAAAAATTTGCGATAATATTTAAAAAAAATTCGATAAAATTTTTACAAAACATTTAAATTTTTATAAAATAATTTCGATAAAATTTTTTCGAAAAAGTCTCGATAAAATTTTTAAAAAAATTTGCGATAATATTTTAAGAAAAAATTTACGATAAAATTTTTACAAAAAGGGTTGGTAAAAATTTTAACAAAAAAATTTCGATAAAACTTAAAAAAAATTTTCGATAAAATTTTATCATAAAAATTTTGATCAAATTCTTTAAAAAACTTTTGATGAAATTTTTAAAAAAAATTTTGAATATAATTTTTACAAAATATTTTTTATAAAATAAAAAAAAAATTCCATAAGATTTAAAAAAAAATTAAAAATATTTTATAAAATTTTACAACAAATTTTCGATACAATTTTGAAAATTATGTAAAAAATCATAAAAGTACAAATCGAATGTATATTATTGTGAAATTGGGAAAAAGAAGTAAGGGAACATTTAACATTAATATTGTCAAAGGTATATAGGATTCAGCAAGGCCGAATATATCACTCTTACTTGTTTTATAACAACTTGTACGGGTGGCACCTCAGCTCTGGACGATATTAGTAGGAGCATTAGGTTATTACATATTACATTCTAGGTAAGGTGTTACATTATACTTTTGTTCTTAGAATTTTTTCTATTTTTTAGTTTCTTATTAAGAATCTATTTATTGTATTTAAAAAAATTATTTAACAATAATTGATGTCAATACAGAACACATGTTAAAAAAAAAAATTCTTAAATTACATCTAACATCGAATCAGATTAAATATTAAGTGTTAATTAGTTGTTAAATGAACAAATTAACATTAGCATTTATAGAATAATTACTAAACCACCAACAACACGACCTTTATAACAATAACTAAACCATCATACTATTAAAAATAGAGATCTTTCAAAACAAACATTAACTATTTAGATGATATTTAGAAGTGATACACGAATGTTATCAACATGCAATAAGAGCGATACAAATGTCTATTAAGCCCGTATCCATTATTACTTTTCATCACAAGTACACAGATGGAACAATTTAACATCATAGTTCTAGGAGGTTGAAAGCAATAAATTAATAAAACTTCATAAAATGCATTCGTACAAAAACTCACATCTGTACAAGTGAAATTGAAAATAATTAACATGAAATCTTTTTGAAATAGAAAAAAGTTCAACTAAACACAGCACGAGTCATTATTCCAAATACACACATTCAATATTAAAGAACAAAAGTCTAACATAAACATTTTACAAAAACTAAATGATTTCGTTTTTTGATGATCATGTCTGAAACAATTTAAAATAGTTTTAAATATTTTTCTTCGTTAAACAAATACAGAAATAAAAACGAAAAAACATGAAATTAGGAAATTAGGAAATTGTAAATAAAAATTTGTTTTACAAAGAGCTTTCTTTCTAAATAAAATAACAATTTTTGATTCTTCAAAGAAACACATGTTTTTTAATTAATTTCATCTTTTTTTGAAGCGGAAATGAAATAGTGACAATTGTTTTCCATTTGTAAAAGGAAAAATAATCATTAGTTTGTTCATCCAGAATAATTTCATTTAGTTTTATTTTTTCCTTGTCAATCCTGTCAATAAACCGGAGGCAATACGATTTTTTATTGTTAGTAAAGTTTTATTTTACAATAATAATTTGTTTAATAAATTATGAATAAAAAATGTAATGTACGAATGATACAAGCTAAACGTTTGAATTTGTAAAGTTTATTTACACTGTAATTCATAGTAGTTGGAAAGGAAATTGCCATTTCCTCAATTAAAACATAACTTTTTGTTATCCTGATAGACAAACTGAGAAAATAATCCTGTCTACCGAAGTTTATAAATCTCACCTTTTACCCGCTCTAAAAGGCAGTCAATAAATAAACATTATTATCTGGGGGAAACAAACCTTAAACCGCATCCATCCAACAAATAAACAAAACGAACATGTTCTATTAGCAACATCATACAAGTTTGGCTAAAACAACATTGAAGACATTTCAAACACGCAACAAAATACATGAACTCTCCGTTTGAGCCAACATAATTGTATTTTTTTATATCAAACAGCTGAGTTTTGTTTATAATATGTTTAAAAAAAACGGTAAATTTATCTTTAGGGTGGTGGGTGCTCGTTGCTTTCTGCTGCTGAGTTCCTTTGCCTTTTCTCTTTGGTTCTATATTTCCTGAAGTTTTTCTTTACGAGATTTAATTAAAAAAAAATTATTTTCGCCTCATTTCACTTTATAACACTGCATGGAGGCCAACAGTCGCACGCACTAACGCTCTAATATTTTCTAATGCATTCAAAAGCATCCCACTTGGAGCTAAGGCATATTGTCATGAACAAATTTATGAGATAGAGACGTGCCAAATATAAAGAAGAGTTTGATGTAAGAAATTAATCAAATTAATTTATGCAGTGTTAAAAGTTTTACCACAGGATAGTTGCATTTCGATAATCCATTAAATATTTTAAGAAAACGGATGCAATTATTTGTAGAAAGTTTTTGAATATAAAATTTTTCTATAGTAAAATAATTTTTTAAAAAAGGGTATGAAGGTTATATATGTTTGTACTGCCAAATATTATCGGTGCTTCCAAATTTATTTTTTTTTCATTGGCATCTGTTTTTTATTATTGTTATTTGGCAAAAAAAATATTTTTTCATTTTCGGTGAGTATTCGATTATTTGTTAAATTATCGATTTTTTGACAAAATTTATTTATTTTAGGTTGCTAGTAAAATTTCGATTTTTTGTAAGTTTTAGTTTTCTTGGTAAAATTTTAAATTATTTGATCATTTTCTAAGAATACTGGGTAAAATTAAATTTCGTCCGGACAAAATTGCTTTACTTAGAGTTTTCTGAAACACGATTTACTCATTTCGGAAGATTTGTCCGAACAAACAAAGCTGCCATATGAAATACATAAGTAAACAAGTCATATTAATTTTACAACGTGGCAACAAAGCAACAACTGGTTATAAATAAATTGTTGTAAAATTACATATTGTTTAGTAATTTAACATTTTGTTTGTTAAAACATATTATTTTTTATTTAGCTTCAAGTGTTCAAAACAAACAAAACAAATGCCCAATTGATGCTAAGCAAACACTATATGATGTAGCAACTCAATTCAGCTTTTCCTTAAAGATTTATATTTGGTGGCAACTCACTTGTATTTCGTTCGAACAAAAATTAAAAGATAAAACCAACTCAAACTGAGAGTTGTCCGGACAAAATCACTTCACTCACTCTCTGATGCCAATTGTCAAACTACATATAAAAAAATGTTTCCCGGACAAAATTCGGGTGCCAAAAAAATGGGTGAATCCCCAGCTTAAGAATTGTAAATAAATTTCCAGGTTGTTGTTAAATTTTAATATTTTAGGCGGTTTTTATTGAATTTAATTTTTTTTTTACAAAAATTTTTAGTTCTTGGATGAATATTAAAAAAATAAAACTTTTTTGAATGAATTTTAGAACAACTTTTGTACGAAAAATTTTAGAACAACTTTTGTACGAAAAATTTGTTCTAAAATAGATTTCAAATATATTTTATTTTTTATAATAAATTATAAATTTCTTGTTTATTGCTGGAGGTTGGCTAAATCAACCTATCAATCTGGGGTCGCAAATGTATGTTGTAAGAATACTAGTACAAATTAACGATGGAAAATTTTCTGACCGAAAAACTAAAAATTCTTTTAATTTTTGACAGAATAATTGAAATAAAGTAATATTGAAAGTAATCCACACTAAATTTGGACTCTTACTTTTATAATGCTTCAGATATGATCACTCAGGAGTAGTTCTGCAAATAACGGTTAAAATATTCCTTTGACAAAAATAAAAGGTGCCGTAAAGTTTGCAGTACCTTTAAATCAGTAAAATTGCGCGTTTTCACTACTTTTTCTATATAGATATATATTGCCTTGGAAATGATTTTTACAGAAAAAAGTTCCCTATATTTGAACCGAGATACTAAGGTACCTCATCATAAAATTTTATTAAAATTCATGAAATAGTTTTTACGTGTTGCAAACACAGGCAGACCGGCTCACAGACAGAACTTCTAAAATTTGCTGTTTGTATTCCATTTCGATTACTAACTGTTCCAGCAACTAAATTTCCAAAAAAATATTTCAAGCACAGAAGTGGTCAAATTGAAGGCATAGATGCAAACAAAATTTACCATTTTGTAAAATTTTGTGTTGTAACTGTTTATGGTTTAGTGTGCGATGTGATATTATAAAGATCGTGAAGTTACTTGCCTTTTGCAAATGTTTAGAAAAACTAAGTAAAGAAAAATATACTTGGCAGATTTTCGATTAAAATTTCTTATAAATTAAAATTGTTTATCAAAAACCTCGGTAATCGTTTATTGGCGATAGAAAATTGTTTAAACAATTAATTTTATAGATGTTGCTACCGATAAATATTTATAAGAAAAATTCACTTAGAATTTAAAGAATCACAATATCCTTTTTATAGGAAAAGGTAACGAAGAAATTTATCGATAACTAGTCTTAGTTCGGTGCTTTTTATTTATCAATAGAAACATTAAGTTTTGATAATTAATATATATATTAAGATAACAGTATAAATAATTTCTAGTTTTCTATATACACATTTAATTATCGATTATTTTGTTTTTTAATTTTAGTTATCGATAAAAATGTTGTTTTGAAAAAATTCCCTGGTTAAAAGTTTTCTAAGTAAACAGCATTATAATCACTAAATTTTTATTGAAATATATTCTTTTTAAGCAACATTAAATCACCTGTTATTGTGTGCTTTAGAAATGAAAGTTTACACTGAAGACTTTCTTTAGGTTTATTTACGAACACCTTTCCCACACACACACCCAAAATTAGTAAAAGACTTTTGCTTAAAATGTCATAAATTTTGAATGAGATGTTTTTGCGGTTTAATACCTTTTGCTACCAAATTGTTACTCTTGCAACTTGTGTTTTATTTCAATTTTATGCCACCCGAAGAAGCATTACACTGTGTGTTGGGTGTGTTTATTTCTATTTTCCTCATATAATTTATGCATTTTGTAAAACTGCAGTAAAGTGTTAAATAAACTACTTAAATGGAGATACATAAATGCACAGGCCTGTTTAAACTTCATGGCAAAAACAAAAAAAAAAGAAAAGAAAATGGGAAAGGAAAATTTACTTGTGATTTCTGGACTAGAATGTTAATTGCTTCAGTTGGTGCTAAGGGGTTACAAAAATTGCAACTAAATACACCAAATGCTAAGAACTATTACGAGGTAATGTGGTCGGCCTAAATTTTAAAGAGGGTCAGGTATGAATCATTTAAACACTTTTAATGTGTTTTAAATAGAATTCGAATGTCTTGTGTGTGGTTTATGAGTTTTTGTCGAACAAATTTAAAATTCATTGGTTATTTGAAATTGGTAGAGTGCTTTTCTGGTTAAATAACTCTCTCAGAAATAAGTATATAATGGTGAGAAGAAAAATATTTTAAGAATATTTAAAAAATTAAATGGTATTGGAGCAGCTTAGTATTTTCAGAACAATGTCATATTCAGTGTACGGAAAATACTTTTTAAATGCGCAATTTTCCTAAAGAGAGGAACAAAAAATTGATAAGCTTGCTCACCGCAGACTGTAATGTTCTGACGATCGTTATTAGTGAGCGATAATTCCACTGGCTCACATAATTTTGTGCACATTGTACTGCGTCTTTCGGCATCACATTTCTCGTTAGTAGTAAAAGTTTCATAGTTTTTCGAATTAATGGCTCTGATTATAAGCACCATAAAATGCACGTAATGCCCGAGGAGTTTTTCGAATTGTACCAGGATTTTCCAAATAAACTGAACTAACCTCAGAACAACAGTGATGCTTTAACAGCTACAATCTTCTCCGTGCTACCTAATTATATATAGACGACAGCTACTTTGTACACTCTGATATTGCTGTAGAAATATATCTGTGGCAATAAGGAGAAAGTGCTTAAGACTGATTTTTAAATTTTGTAGGAGAGCAATAAAAAAATAACTTATCTTTAAACTTTACGTATGGAAGTCAAACGTATGATTTATGTATATGTTCTGAAAGGAGTTTTCATGATTTCGAAGCTTTTTAACCGACTTCAAAAAAAGAAGGAGGTTATCAATTCGTCTGAATGTTGCTTTTTTTATGTTTGTGCTCGCAGAACTCAGTCATTTCTGAACCGATTTTAAAAATGTTTTCTTTATTAGAAAGGATATACTTACAGATTGGTCCCATTTTAAAAGAAGTTCAGAATTTTGAAAATTAAAGGGTGTCCCCATACAACATACGTGTTTTTACGTGTATTATGAACCGTAAAGGGCATCCTTTTAAAATTTAAAAAAACTGCATATCACTATAGCTGCCAATAACAGAAATTAATAAAAAAATAAACTTAAAAATTAAAGGGTGTCGCCATATGTGACGTCAATTTAAATATATGAACCATTTGAACCATTGTAGACAATCATTTGAAAATTGGACAGAATGTCCAATATTTATAACCAGAAATTAAATATTTATTATTAGAAGTTAAAGGGTGTCCCAATAGTTGATGTAATTTGATGTATATTGCAAAACTTTTGAACCGTAACAGAGAGACGGTTGAAATTTACAAAGAACCTGTATATCTAAGTCCTTTATAACATCAAGTATATAATTTAAATTTGGAAACTGAAGGGTGTCCGCTTAATTGATAAAATTTTACCTATCTAGCCCTATCTTTTGAACCGTTATAGACAAACACTTGGAAATAAGACAGAATCTCTACTACTATGTACCGTATAATAACATTTATAAATATTTAAAATTTTAAAGGGTGTCTCAATAATTGATGTAAATTGATGCATATGGCCAAACTTTTGAACCGTTTTAGACAGACATTTGAATTTGACAAAGAATCTATACTTTAAAATAAGTGTTTAATTTAAAATTTTAAATTAAAGGGTGTCCCTTAGGTGATACTGTTTAACCTATAAGTCCATATCTTTGGAACCGTTACTTTTTATTGCTGTGTCAGTAATAAAAAGTGTAAAAAAATAAAGGGTGTCGTCATATCTGACGTAATTTGTCATATATGGCTTTATCTGCTGAACCGTTATGGATAGACATTTGAATGTACAGAACGTATATTACTATGTCCGTTAGAGCAACAAGTATAAAAGTATTTGAATTGAGTACTATTTCTTACAGATTACTTCCTTTTAAATTTTTAGTTAAGAATTGATGCACATATATTTGTTTTGTAGTCGGTTTTTTTTGCAAGAATTATTTCCAAATACGATTAGACATTGAAAAAATATAAGCAGAAAGTTATTTCGCAATAGCTGCCTGAAAAATGGTACAAAGTAATTGAAACATTGCACATGGGTATTTGTTTGGAGTACGGCGATTACAAAGGTACCAGAAACTTAGATTTTGCTTAAGTCGACTTAAGCACTTATTCCTTATAGCCACAGACATATTTTAATTTTATAAAAATAAAATAACTTTTTCAAAAAACCTCCTGATTGTAACACCCTTCCGACCAACATCTTGATAGAAGAGTGCATCTTTGGGCTCCATGGGGCAGAAGCAGGGTTGTCAGTTATGGCGATTTCTCGCCAATCGTGGCGACTATTAATCTTATTTGGCGATCAAATTTTTGAATTGGCGACTTGCCCACTTTTTGGCAATTTTTTAAATAGTTGGCGATTTTCATTGTCTTTTGGTAAACACTAGAATTAATCAACACTGAATTAAGGAATTGAAAATGAAGAAATTAAAGTTATGAAATTAAATTGTTTTTTATATTCAAAGATGACTTTACTGGCAACTGAGAGATTTCGGAAATTTTAAATTTATTTCAAGTTTTTGAACATATTTTCATTTTAAAACGTTGTTATTGCCTACACAAACAATAGGACATGTTAAAAAAAATATAAATATTACCATTCCCTTGGATGTTTCGACAATAAATATATTAACTTTTGTTTTAGAAAATTTTGAACAGCTACATCTGTATCGTAATTGATGTGCAAGTAATTCCAATAAATTTTGTATAGTTTTTTTTTTACTCTGTATGCTGGTAATTCCTGTATGGAATAAGTGCTTTCAATTATTAAATCCACCAAAACTCATCGGCGAAAAAGAATAAAGTATAGTTTTCTTGATGCTATATATTATATGACTTTAGCGGTAGTTCTGCCCTTTATCTGTAATTAAATTCCATTAAAATAATTTCAAATAAGAACACTATGAATTCTTTTTGTAATGCGCAAAGTAAAAATATAAATTAAATAAAAATTTTATTCGATTGGCTATTTGGCAGTAAGTAATTTATATTTTGTGATTATTTTGAAACAGCGCCATCTATTGCGCAACTGTGTATAAAATATTCCGCTTTCAATTCATTTTATTATTATTTTAAAACAGTGTTTGAAATATTTTGCTTTCAAAAATAAAAGACGCCTTAAAGTATGCAGTACCTTTAAATCGGTAAAAAAATCGGCGGACTTTCATTGGTTTTTCCCCACATTATCTTGGAAGGAAGATATTTTTTGGGAAAAAAAAGTATCCTATATTGGAATCAGGATACTAAGGTACCACCTCTCAAAATTTTGTAAAAATCCATTCAGTACTTGTTACGTGATGCGAAAACAAAGCACGACAGACAGACAGACAATAATTTTTTAATTAATTTTTTTTTTGTGATTTACTAAAAATTGTGATTTACTAAAATTTAAAAAAAGTATATATTGTTAGCAAAATCTAACAAAAAATCATTCTGGCGATTTTTTGCATCGATTAGGTTAACAAAAATCTGACAACCCTGCGACAGTAGTAGACCAATTAACCAAGCCGTGTATACTTCTCATGCTTTTTATAAAGGCGACTGGTGTATTTCATCTTATTCTCACCTTAGTAATTAATATTAAGTGAGTGGTTTTAAGTTATTAAACCATTAAGAATTATTTATTTATATTATTATAATTTTTTTTTTATTTCACAAAATTTTTCAGCAAACCTGTAATAACGCCAAACAATTATAGGTAATTTTCCTCTGGTGTTTATGAATTTCTAAACCCACTCAAATAAATGAATTAAGTAAAATCGACAATTTTGTTTAATTTTATCTCACCCGTCAAACACTTGAAAGTACAACAACTTAATCCAGTCAGTCACTCACTCACTCCTTCAATCGTTCATTCATTCATTGTAAATTAAAGCTTTTCAACACAACAAATGTCTTTGCGGTGAGCTGTCTGTCTATCTGATGATTGTCTTAAATAATTGTGTATTTTAGTTTAAAAAAATTTAAATAACTCTGAAAATGCAAATACGATTCAGTGGATTTAAATTCATTTAATGCAATTGTTAGAAATAAAAATTTATTAACTACATACTTTCATATAAATGTTGATACCCATTTGACCAAATCTTTCATGATATTAAAGTAGATGACTAATGGTTGAAATTTTTAAATTGGTTATTTGTCTTTAAAATTAATTCAAATAACGATAAAAATGATATAATTGGTAAAATACTGTTGAAAGAAAGATATGTCCCTTTAAACCCTATCAACGATGAGGTTCGCGAATTAGGCTTGAAGGCTGTATTTTATAAACCTTTCATGATGACCAGCTAAGTAGTGTAATCTGATATGATTTTTGCAATAATTTTTAGAAATTGTCGTCATGGACGATCTGCTTTTGCTGTGCTGTTATATGTTCTAGAGGATGTTTTTATTGTGTTGTTTCTAATGCGAAAGGACATGGCCAAATGGGTAATGATGAATACAAATAAAATACTTATTCTTATATAAACATAGATTTCAATTTGAAATATGAGTAAATTGCATCAAATATCATCAAATCAATTTGTCGTCAAGATGTTAAAGCCTGTGAATGGAGTGAGTCAGGCTGTCTCTCCATTTACACAGTTGTTTCTATAAACAAAATTATTTATTGTCTCCATATTTCTTAATAATTTCAATAATTTTATGCTTATGCATATACATACATATGTATGTATGTATCTATGCGACGGATTGTTTGTCAGACGTCTACAGCATTCTTTTTGGAATCTGTTTGTCGGTTTGTATTCATGATTTGATATTTAAAGTCTTTAAATATTTTGTATTTAATCAAATTCAAGGGGATTTTTGTGTGGTTTGCAATCGGTAAAGTTTATTATGACTTAAATAATTGTTTAAAATTAAATGTTTGTATAATTCTTTGCAGACATACAAGTATACAAATTAAAAGTTTATTTTGTCAATTAGCAATTGTAAATATTTGTTTAAGCAATTATTTTCAAGGCTTTTTGTTAGAGAATTTTGTTGGATTTTAATTCATTTATTGTCTAGAAAATTAATTCGAAATTATAGAGTATTTATAAAATTCTTTATGGACTCTAATTTGCATAAATAAGACCAATTTATAATAAATAATAAATTTTAAATGAATTGTTTTTGTTTCTAATTCAAGTGCATTTGATAAATTATTTTTTTGAAATTATAGTAATTCGGTTTACAGGTACGAAGAAGATAAAGGACGGTTTTCACAAGTTGTCAATAGTTAAGCGGACACAATTTCTGGTTTTTGTTATTAAACAGATCAACAGTGAAAAAAATACAAGAAAGTGACAGTTTAGGTTCAATTCCACTATCAAAGTGTAGTAAAACCCTATACTGAGTCTGGCGAAATTGGTGACCAATTTTTCTTTACGGGCCTTGAAAAATTCGAAAAATCGAAATTATTGCCTTAGCTTCCTCTAAAATCTGCAGTGCGACCTATACCTTCGTATATAGCTAAATTTGGAGTGAGACTCCAAATTCAGCTAGGTAAAAATTAATAAGAGTTTAATGGTGCTTCTACAGTGAAAATCTTTAGTTTATTGGTTCTCCTCCAGTTAAAAATTGAGTTTAATGGTGCTCCTCCAGTTAACAGTTGAGTTTGTGGAAATTGAACCCGTCACCCCAGATTGAAAGAATAACTTACAACCAATCAGGCCTTAGACAATCAACAGTGAATTATGTATAAATTTGTACACAGACAAAGCAAAAAAAAAAAAAGTACCCATCACTGGGAAATTACTCGGGAACAAAGGCTTTATATAAAATTCTCAAATTATTGTAGATTCCTGTAAATAGTGTTTAAAATATCGCGCTTTCAAAAATAAAATTTGCTGTCAAGTTTGTATGCAGTACCTTTAATGGTTGTGGTTTGCGGCCTAATACTACTTAAGGTACAATTAAGCAAATGTTGAATAGGGTTCAGAGGAGTGCCCATAAGGATGTAAGCGGTGAAGTACCCATATTGCTGACTTAGGCAATCGAAGCAATGTTGAGATTGTTGCCCTTCTAAATATACGCGGCCATCAATCGATTATAAAACGCGTGAAGCAATTAAACGTGTACTCCAAAACGGTACATTAATGCGTTTTAAACCTAAACAGGTTTGCTTTGCTAATAAGGTAACGTTTATAAGGGTTAAAGAACACGTAGGTACAGCTGGGACGGAAGCAGCAGACAAACTAAAAAAAATTACAAAAAATGTAAATGGAGGAGGGATACTACCACATGCATAGACACTTTGTCGCACGAATGAATTGCTAATGATGCCTAGTTATCATTTAATAAAAGAGATTTTAAGAAAAAATTAAAAATGTCTTCAGTATTTTAATTTTGCAACTATAAGTGTCCGAAACTCAGCAATTTACAAAAACGTAGCTTAATATAAAACTGGAATCACCAAATAAGTATTTGTATATATGTATGTATCGCAATAACAAATATTTTCAAACTTTGGGAGTTAGAACTCTAAATCTGGCAGCCCTCTCAGGCAACAGCAATTCACTGTTGCCAGATTTTTTTTCTCTCTCCCCTAAAAGTAAATAAAAAGACCCCTAAAAAAATCAAGCTGTTTTAAAAGAATGCCCTAATATAATTTTTCTTGATTACATAAATAAATATTTTTCTGTAATTTTCAAAAAATAAAATCCAAATTTATTATATAAAAAAATCTCCTTAATTAATCCCAATTTTAACTAAAATCCCCCAAAACAAAAATTTTTGGTGTTTAAGTGTTCATTATATTAAAGAATGTATTATAAATATACATATGTATATATGTGTATATAAATACACATAGTGGCAAAAAGAAGAAGTATGAGGGCCTTCTAGAAGGCCTCTATACTCTTTCTTTTGGAGGAACAAGGCCTTCTGGTTTTTTTTCTAATTTTAAGAACTTTTAATTTATTTTTATTTTTAATTGAAATATTAAAATTTTTTGGGATTCGAACCGTCAACCTCCAGGCTGATAGACCTTCGCACTGCCAATCAGTCTATCGAAGCATCTCAATTTTAAGCAACAATGAAGTATATAAAGTCAATTTAATGAACTTTTGTGTTTTATAATTAAGAAATCTAAAAATAGAAAATTATGTATTTTTATGCAAAATGACTACACATTCCTACTTCCCTACTAAAAGAAGCGAAGTAAGAATGTGTACTGGATCTTTTAGAAGAAAGAGCCAAGGCCTTCTTTGGAAGGCTAACAAAAATGAGGATCGTATCCGAGAGAAGGTCTAAGCATGCCTTAGAGAAAGTATTCTTAAAATTACAGTTTGTTACTTATTTACTACAGGTATAACAAAAAGAAAATAGCTGTCTAATACGTTGTTTAAATAATTTAGAAGAACCTATTAGAAAGCCGATTGTTAAATGTTTTTAATTTATTGGTTGCAAAAAATAGGAATAGACCATTTAAGCATCTGGTAAAACATAAAAAATCCCCCAAAAAACACCCAAAATATTTTTTTAAACCCCAATTTTTTCCCCTAACAAATGTTAACCCCCAAATTTTCCCCTAAATGAAAAAAATCCCCTAATCAGGCAGCTGTGCAGCAATTGCAATTAAAAACAAATAATTCTTGCAAAAAAAAACCGACTTCAAAACAGACAAACTTAAAAGCATGTTTCTTTAAGACGGTAACTATTGCGAACCCTGTAATTTCCGAATTCAAATTTTATACTAGTTATAGCGGTCGTAGCAATACAGGTTCGTTGTAAATTTCAACCTTCTGTCTGTAACGGTTTAAAAGTTTGGTAATATACATCAAATTACATAAACTATTACGACACCCTGTAATTTATAATTTTAAATAATTATACTTATTATAACAGATATAGTAATGGACATTCTGTCTAATTGTTAAGTGTTTATCAATAACTGTTTAAAAGATAGGGTCATATATATCAAATGACGTCACCTATTGGGACACCCTTTAAATTCAAATTTTAATATAAATACTTTTTAAAGAACACTTTGTAATACAGATTCATTTTAAATTTTAACTTTGTGTCCATATACATCAAATTACATCAACTATTGGGACACCCTATAATTTCCAATTTTAAATATTTATACTTGTTGTTATTCGAGACATAGTAGTGAACATTTTGTCTATTTTTCAAGTGTTTGTCTATAACGGTTCCAAAGATGAGGACATAATGGTCAAATAACATCAATAATGGGGACACCCTTTAATTTATAGATCCAAGTTTTATACTTGTTTTAATAGCGGACTAAGTAATATAGGTTCTTTGTAAATTTCAACTGTCTATCTATAACAGTTAAAAAGTTTGGCAATATATATTACTTTTACATTAACTATTGGGACACCCTTTAATTTCCAAATTCATATTTTACACTTGTTATTTTAGCGGACTTAGCAATACAAGTACTTTGTAAATTTCAACTGTCTGTCTATAAAGGTTCAAAAGTTTGGCCATATATATATCAAAATAAACCAACTAATGGGACACCCTTTAATTTTTAATTTTAAATATTTATACTTATTATAACAGACATAGTAACGAACATTCTGTGCAACTTTCAAGTGTTTGTCTATAGCGGTTCAAAAGATAGAAGAATAAAGGTGAAATTAAGTCACCTATGGGGTCACCCTTTAATTTTTAATTTTATTTTTTAATTACTTTTTGTTGTTGGGAGCTACTGTGATACGCACTTTTTTTTAATTTTAAATTGGTGACCTATAATGTTCATAATACACGTAAAAAACATGTATGTTGTATGGGGACACCCTTTAATTTTTAAAATTTTGAACTTCTTTTAAAATGGGACCAATCTGTAGCCATAACCTTTCTAATAGTGCAAAATTTTTAAAATCGGTTCAGAAATGACTGAGTTCTGCGGGCACAAACATAAAAAAAAAAAAAAAAGCAACATTCAGACGAATTGATAACCTCCTTCTTTTTTTGAAGTCGGTTAAAAAATGACTACAAAATGCGAACAGCTGTAACAAAACAAAAAGGAAAAATATAAACAAACAATATGTAATCATACTCGAACCGAAACTTCAAACATGTTCAAAGGCAACCACCAAATTCCCGGCATTTTTACAGAGGCTTCATACAAGAATTGTAATGAACAAAAATTTAGTTTGCCGCGAACAGTTCAACATAGATGTCGTGCGAGGATGTAATGGGTGGAAAATTTTCTAAACACAATGTTTTTCATAGAATAAAATGAGAATTTTAATTAAAAAAAAACCGTAAAATACGTGAGCATATGATTTCTTTAAAGGTGATAAAAAATGTTCATTAAATCGTATATAGTGCTTGTGCGGTTTCGAAAAAGTCTTATCTAACGCTACCCTTTTTGGGTTTCAATAATTTAATAATTTTTGAAAGATATTTAATTTTAATTGATTTACATTTTGATGCGTATCTAAACCCATAAAAGAAAAATATGGAAAAAAATGAAGTTAATGTTTAAATAAATAAACTCTTTTTCGTGTCGTGTGTTTTTCCTATAGTGCGGGTAACCAGTTAAAAAAAAATAATGAAAAAGTACTGATAATGAAAGCGCTAGTTTAATTAATGGATTGCCTTTTCTAATAATGATAAATACCTAAAAAATATTTACATTAAACAAATATTTATAAAAAAAAGATAAATAAAAAGTGTTTAAAGCCATCAATTTGGGTCACTAAACGAAATAATTTAAAACTAATATTTAGTGTTGGCTAAATAAACCTTTTACACCATTACAAAATTATTCAAAATTTTTTGAGTGACAAGAAAATGTGAAATTGTGAAAGATAAAAAGTTTTCAAAGTTAAAGTTAGGCAAAACTTTAACAAAATTAAGCACAGTTGCTCCTACTAGTAGTTTACAATCATTCATCGATAATGTCTGCGAAGTGCTTTGCACATTGTAACGGATTAAATTATCTTAAATTTATTATATTTTTTAAACGCCACTAACGATTCATTGTAAAATATAATTTCCTATAAATCCCACTTGAATCGAGAACAATATTAATATAAAACAAAAAAAAAATAATATTACAACATAACAATTTCGTTGATAGAACGTGTACAAGTACGTGTAAGAAGAAAAGGAATAAATATTGCTAACAAGGATTAACAATGGATTACCTGACATGAGCAGCTCCTCAACAACAACAGCTAAACAATCTGAAATAAAAGAAAAATAATACTAAAGAAGTACAAAGTACTTCCACTTCTGCTTCTTAAACTTGGGCAAAAAAAAAAAACAAACAAAAATAATAACAACTTCATATTACAAGATTTTTCCTTTTCATTCAATAAATAACCCAGCAAACAATGAAAGGTTTGTATGGATATATACTAATAACTATTTTTTTATATAATTTTTGGTTTTAAACCCTAAAAGCGTTATTTTTAAACATATCTTGATTGGAAATATATATTTTCGACAGGAAGAAAGACCTAGAACAATATTGATTCCTTTCAAATCTTAAAACAGTATTTCCCGAGTTTTATCTTAAATCTAAAAAATATAAATTTAACAAATTTGAATTAATTTTTTCGAAAACCGAGACTTCACTCTATAAGCCGAAAAATGTGGTGAATACAGCTATTTGCGGCCAATAAGCCTAAGGAAAATTTAAGCATAAAGCAGTATGATATAATCCGAGATACAAGGTTGATGACTGGATATGGCTATACGAATTTATATAATTTTATTGTAGACCGCTCTATCTGCCAAGCTGCTAGCTTGTCTGCAAAAAGCACATATAGTATTTGCTGGAATCGAACCCGAAACCCCAGACTTATAGACTCCTATACTTTCAGTAAGTCTATGGAGGTTCCGAGGAAGATTATGTATTTTGGTTGTGTTTGTTAGAGGTTCAGACATACCTTACGTGGATCACAACCTAAAGACAAGAGGATTAATTCAAGGGAAAGGAGATCGATTACTATCATTCGACGGCCAGAAATCGAGTCCAAAAAGGACTTAAACTAGTAGGGGTTCAGAGTCCCTTAAAGGTAGAAAAGTGCAAATTTAATAAGAAATAAAATTGTTTGAAAGTTTCAAGCCATAAAATATGCAATCGCAACTCTCTTCACTAAAAACTTCTTTCGCCACATTTTAAAAATTAATCGTTGTTTTCTTTATATGGAGTTACGCAGTTAGAACAGCATTCTGGTGATAATTAGATGCTCACCTGCTATACTCTAGTTAAATATTACGTTTTGAGCTTCGCAAAATGTGAAAAACAGGTTTGTTATTTGAAGGTGTCTTGTACAAAATCTCTTTCTCAAAGTTGAGGAATGCTCTTACTGAGCGTGAGCTTGAATCCATTGTTATAAAATGGATTAATGCTATGCTTAGGTCTAGAGTTATAAATCTCAAAAATGGGCCTTCTAGAATCCGGGCTACGGTAGTTAAGGGTTGCCCACAGGGAGGAATTTTTTCATTTCATTTGTGGTACATTACCATTGATGGCCTTTTTTGGAAGCTGCACTCAATTAGCGTTCATGCGGTTGCGTATGCCGACGATCTGGCACTAATGGTTGGTGGAAAGTTCATCGATACCATTTAAGGATGCATAACAACCGAGGCATAGTACAATGAACAGGAGCTAAACATACATATATGCCTACAAATCCGACGCTATGCTCTTCACTCGAAGGAGGAAGAGTATAAAGGATGAATCCCTAATGCTTTTCGTAGCGGACATCTACATGTCTAGGCAAGTGAACTATCTAGGCGATACTCTGGATAAGAAACATACTTCGATACTTCGACTCGTAGATAATATGATAGTTGCAGACTGTACCTGGAAGAGGCTGAGACGGCAGCGCACATTTTGTGCGAATGTCCGGCTCTGGCTAACATAAGCCTTACGACCACTGGTAGAAGCTTGTTAAATGTGAATGCCACGGGAGACCTGAGCCTTGAACAAATGTTAGCAATTATTAGAGAGAGAGAAAGCCCACAGTTACCAATCGACAGTCTGTGATCACTAAAGTCAAGATTAATGACTGGTTGTAGCATGTGACTCAATGAAAGTAAGGTTGCCGTAAATTACATTTCGCTTACCGATAATAATAGAGGACGGAAGGGAGTCAGAAAGGTACCTATTAAGGAAGTGGTCTTCTTGTACAAAACGTTTGGTTTTACGGGCCAATGGTTTTTACTGATTTTTTGAATAACACCAGTGATATTGCTAGTGAACCCTTTTACTCAGGTACTACTATACTTCTTGTAGGGCTTTAGTCGGTCGTATTGCATATTATATTGAAAAGTTTCACCAATTATATTCGCTTTGTAGTGAATGCCGTTCATCGTGGCCTTCACCTTTCGAACCGTTCCTGACGATGATGCTGTATTTGGATGTCCACCTCTATTGTGTTTGTTAATGCAGTATTATTGCAACGTGTAAATGTATTGCTGACCAACGTTTTATTTATACGTAAATGTCTCATCTAGCTCATTGCCATTTTTCCACCAAATACAAAGCAATTACACTGTTGGGTTCGAAATCCATTTAGGTAACTTTTTTCCACTGCAACGTAAAACGATATACTTACGTAATGCGTTTACTACAGCAGCTTAAAGATGATAAAACTTCAATGGCAACCCCTGCATATTAATCTTGTGGGTCTATCCATTAAAAAAAAGAAGAGGTAAAGGCTAAATTCTTGCACATATTTATATGCGTGGTTCCAATGAAAATCGAATGGTTCGAGAGGAAAGAAGGAAAGGATGCATTCACTGGTTTAACACATAAAATCGATAATGGTTAAAAGTTGTTCACTGGGCTTTAATCCTTGCGGCATTGACTGTGAATCTGTATGCGTGTGTTTATGTATACGTGCATCTTGTATCTGTATTGTCCATCCTTCTGTCTGTATGTAAGAGTCTATCACTATACATATATATTATTTTTAGATCACCTACAACACGCAACAAATGTCGAAGCGGAGGAAATAACTTTTTAGCTTTTTATCACATGCCATTGTAAGTTAAGATTGTTGTGTATTAATATTTTACCTTCTTTATGCTGCTCCTGCGACTTCCTTTTTGCTGCCGGCATTTTTCTTGTTTTTTTTTTCTGTTGTAGAATTCTTTGAGTTTTATTTCATTTTTATTTTATTTTTTAATTTGCCTTTCGAACGGTGAGTCCTTTTTTTCATCTTTTGCTGATGTTATTGACGAAAAAATTCTTCACATTCATTGTTGTAAATATTTTCCAATGAACGAAAGTACAACATTTTTAATTTTTATGGCAGATTTTTATTATAAAATTTTCATTTTTATTTTCATGGAGAAAAAAAAAGCAAAGACCGAAAGAAGAAAGGAAAAGTCCACAATATAAAGTTAAACAAAGACTAAAAAAGGTACCACAGGATATAGTAATTTTAATAATAAATAGATTTTTTTGTAGTCTATCCTATCCGTAAAAAGGAAGAGAAATAAACTTGTTGTAATGACTTTTAATGACACGAGTAAGTATTTTTAAAGAGAAAGTAAACAGGTCCTGTGAAGCAAAAATAGGATGGGGTGGGTTAAGTTGATTTTAATTAAATTTTAAATTTGTGTTTTATTTGGCTTTAAAAATGCAAAGTCTTCAAACCCAAAATAACAAAAAAACCGAGAATTTTTTTTAAAAATAACTTTTAAAAGGGTGGAAAGTTGAGCTGTAATGTCACTTAATGTTTTAAAATGCTTCTAAATTCTTGCAAGTTGTGAAATAAGAAGAAACTTCTTTTCCGCATTTCATTCTCAACATAAAATTAAACTTAATTTTTTTTGCGGCAAGATCTTCCAGCAACAAAATTTTTTACCATCAAGAGCATTTTTGTGTTTAATTGTTTTTTTCAATTTTATTTTTGTGTTGTTTATCTGCATTTTAGCACAAAAACACATTTAAAAAAAGTGTTCGAAATGCATTGAGAACGTGCAGCACATAAATTAGTTTACAATCAATTAGTAGTGCGGTGCATTTTACAGCAAACGAAAAAAAAGAAGCCAAAAAAGCCACATTAAGAATCCCTTTAAAAATAAAAAAAGAAATCAACGCACATTTCTTTGCTTCAACTCATCATTGACGATTTTTGTTAATTTCCCTTAAGAGTCTGCCATCTAGTTACTGCTGCTGCTGCTGGCCATCCCAATCGGAAGGAGATTAATACCAGTGTGGATGTAAATAAATTCTTATTGAACGGCAATTCAATTAAATTCAATATATTTTTCGTTCGTTCTCCCGCTTTTTATTATTTAAAGTTTTTTTGGTTTCATTTTGTATTATTCTTGTACAACTGAAATTGATTTCCTGAGAATCATTTATTGCAGCAAAAGACTGTAAATTACACTTTTAAAAACATGTTTGGTAAAATGGTATTTTACACACAAAAAAAATTGCACCAATTAAAGTTTTTAATTAATTTCAGATACAGTTTTAATTAATTTTTTAATTGGTTCAATTATATTCTTAATTATGAAAGAACAGAATATAATTAAAATTAAAAAAATAATTGAATCACTAAAACATTAAATTAAATTTTTATCTAAAATTAATAAAAACCTTAAATTGGTGCAAAAATTTTTTTCTGTGTAATTTAGAAAAAATTAATTTTGTTTCTTATTTATTGATTTCATTTGTGACAAAGATAAAGATGGTCTAGTGTTTTAGAGTCCGAGATAGATGATTAGAAAAAACTTCCAAATTTTTTTTTATTTAAATCAATGTAACGTAACTTCCTTGATTTTCAGTTCTAATTAAACTTTTATAAAATTAATTAAAAACCAAATTTTTACGTTATTTTTTTTTTAAATTTACTACTTGTTTTTTTAAATTAATTTAATTTAAATTTAAACAAAACAAAAATATTTGTTTTTTGATAAATTTTATCTCGTTGTAGTAAAGACATCATTTTCAAGCTGCGTTTAAAATAGCACTATAGTACTATTTCAAATAGTGCTAAAATACTATTTAAATTAGTACTATAAGTCGCAATTTACATTAGACAGAAAAATGGGAAGACAGACGAGATTTGTAGGCAAGGGGTTGAAGAGGTAGAGTGTGTATTTCATGACTAGTGTACTGGACATTTTTTCGTTTCTCTTTTCTGCTTTTCGCTTTTTTCTTTGTTGCTTCACTTTATACTCAACAAAGATATTAAACACACAGATTTTGAAACACACAAACATGTAAAGAATATAACACAGAAAATAAAATGTGCAAAAATCTGTCTGTCTTGTTTATGTCCAATGTAAATTGTTTAAGCAAGAGCAAAAGAGAATTCAAAAAATGTCTGCCCTGTTTCTGTCCTATGTAAATTGCGACTAACACTATTTATTAGTACTATAGTACTACTAAAAATAGTACTATTTTAAACGCGGCTGCAGGCTTGCCATTTTAGCATTTTTAATGCTAGATCTAGCATTTTTTTTTTTCGATTTAGCACTCAAGAATTTTAGAACAATGCTAAATTCTAGTTTAGCATTTTTTTAAAAATATTTAGCATTTTTAGCATTTTTTTTTTAATATGTTTACATATAAAATTTTCGCAAAACAAATGTTATTATATCAAATTACGTTATGTTACGTTAAGTGAACTATTAAGGTACCAAAAAAATGCATATATGATACTACATTTTTATGCAACTGTGTCTTCGGTCTATGCTTTACATCGTTTTTTATATTCGAAAAATGAAAACAAAGTAAAAATATGTAACTGACAACAGTTTTTGTTTAACGTCAATCAAAAATTATATTCTAAGAAAAAAGATAGCAAATGCAAAGATAAAAACAATAACTTTACACCAAGAACAAAGAGTTTTGTGCGTGGTTTATTTCATTTATATTAAATCAAATAAATTATTTATTAGTGTGATACAATTGCGAATATGGAAAGGTATGTATTTTAGCGTATTTACATATATTTATTGTGTAAATTCATTGAATTAAATTATTTTTAAATGAATGTTCATTAAAATTTCAAAGGTTTTTAACAAAAAAATCCGAAAAGGAAAATAAAATTAAACAAGCCCCTTCATCAGCTTTGACTGCAAATAACGACATCAACAATAATAATAGCGATGTTGTAGTTTTAGACAATGAATCTGAAGATTCTAACACATCACTGGAAAGGTAAGCAATTTTATATATATTAAAACAGGCCATTTACTAAATTTTCTTTCAGGAAAAAATTGTATTTACAAAAAACGAGAAGAAGTTGGTTGCACAACCCTTTATTCAAAGATTGGATTTTTATAAATGAAGACGATAACTTTAACGTAAAGTGTAAATATTGCTGTCAAGAAATGCAGTCAAAACTTTCAGTTTTAAAGTCACATGCTTTGTGCAAAAAACACAAAATTAATTCCTACCCGTTTAAAGGATTACAAAAGAAAATTGAGTTCAACGAGAATAGTCCACTGCAAAAAATGGCTAGAAGTTCTGAAGCTAGAATGGCTTTGTACATTGCGTGTCATTCTTCTATAAATCCAGTAGATCATCTCATTAATTGCGTAAAGGAAAATCATAAAAGTGAGCCAATGTCGTCTGAATTGACATTAGGAAGGACAAAATGTACTGCAATTTTAAAAAACGTATGGGCTCCATATTTTAAAACGCAACTCAAATCTGATTTAGCAAATAGTTCATATAGCTTAATAATCGACGAAGCTACTGATCTCAGTAATGTAAAATTTTTAGGAATAATAATTAAATATTATAGTATAAAGCGACGGAATGTAATCACAACTTTTTTAGCAATGATGGAGTGTTACGACAGCACCGCTGATGGCATTGTAGATGTAATTAAAAAAGTGCTACATGATTTTGAATTATCTATTGAAAACTTATGTGGTTTGGGAACAGATAATGCCCAAGTGATGGTGGGAGTACACAATAGCGTTCACAAAAAACTACAGGATTTAAAAAATAAGAAATATTTAACGCTAGTTCCATGCGCATGTCATTCTTTACAGCTCGCAGTAACGCATGCGGTTAAAAAATCATTTCCACCTAACTTGGAATACATTTGTAACGAAACATATTCATGGTTTTCAAAATCGGCAAAACGACATCTCTACAAAAATATTTACAAAGCCATAAATAATGAAAATCAACCCCTTAAAATTCCTCGCATTTGCACCACTCGATGGATGTCCATAGAAGTAAATATCAAAAGAATTTGTGAACAGTGGCTAGAGCTCAAAACCCATTTTGGAATAGCTAAAGTTAACGAAAAATGTTATGCATCTCATATTCTTTATGATTTATACAAAGATGAAACTTTATTTTTGCTAGCAACATTTTTAAAGAGTATTTTGAAAGAAACGCAAACAAACGACTCATTAAAAATTTTAGATGATATTTATTTCCTTGTAAACGTTATAGCCGGAAAAATATATATAAAAGAAAAAATTATGGAAATAATTTTGGGAGATGGAAAAAGTTTATATGAAGAATTTGTTCTACCAAATCCCTATTTTGGATATGAATTCGAAACTTTATTAAAAAATAGAATTAAAGAAAACGCAATATCTTCTGAAGATGAAAAAAGAATAAGGGATATATGTTTGAATTTTTTAAAACTGCTGGTCAGTGAATTAAAATCTCGGCTTCCCAAAAATATTATTATTTTAAAGAAAATGTCTACATTTTCAATAGATAATACGTTAAAACAAATTAAGGAACCAATTTCTGATATTTTAGCTGAAATGAGTTTCAGTCCGAGTGAAATAGAAAATATTCAAAGTCAGTGGTACAATATAACACAACAGCTCTGGGATACCAAAATAAATACAACCGAATTCTGGATTCAAGTACATAACTTTAAAAATTCCATTAACGAAAATCCTTTTAAGGAGTTGTCAGATTTTGTTTTGTCCCTTTTAGTTTTACCGTTTTCAAATGCTGAAGTGGAGCGTTTATTCAGTTTAATGGGCTTAATAAAAAGCAAACTCAGATCGAAAATGAATACAAAACTTTTATGTTCAGTTATACGTATAAGGGAAGGCGTAAAACTGGATAACGTATGCTGCTGCACTATCAAAATATCGGACGATATTGTAAATAAAATTGGTTCATCAGAAAAGTACCAAAAAGAATCGTCGTTATATGAAGAAGATGAAGACGGTATAAGTGAAATTTTGAACACTTTGAACAGCTTTGAATAAACTTTTTGTGTACAAGTATAACTTTTACACTTAAAATTAAATAATGTTTATTTGATATACATATAAAAAAACTGAAAAATGTTAACTGAATTTATTAATTGAATTAATAAAAAGCAATATTGGATTTACAAATCAATTGTTAAAGCTGTTGGTTAATTTAGCATTTTTTTTCTGATCTGTAGAACATTTTAGCATTTTTTTTTGGGGGATTTAGCACTTTTTCTTTTTTATATTATGGCAACCGCCGCGGCGGCTGGCTTGAAAATGAAGCCTATTTAAAATAGTACTATAATACTAATTAATAGTACCATAGTACTATTTTAAAAGCGGCTTAAAAATTATGTCTTCACACCGAAAGCGGTCACCTAACGTACGAAACCAACAGCCAGTGACGGCGTTCTTCACCGAATGGTATGACAATAGTATTTTAGTTACTAGCGGAATAAATTCCATCACTCTATATACATAGTTGTGTCCGCCACGTGTTCGGCATCCCGAGAATATAAACACCAAATTTTAAGACTCCTATTTTATAGTGTTATGGTTTAAGAATTTACTTTATATGGAGGTACCCATCCCTAGGTAATCACTTAGGAACATAAGCTTTATATAAAATTCTAAAATTTATATAAGATTCTAAAATTTATATCTATAAAATTGTAAAATTATTGTAGGGTTCTGTAAATAGTGTTTAAAATTTCCCGCTGACAAAAATAAAATGTGTCGCCAAGTTTGCAGTACCATTGAATCGGTAAAATTTCGTACTTTCACTACTTTTTCTCTATTTTCTCTTGGAAATAAGATATTTTTACGAAAAAAAAGTGTACTATTTGAACCAACATACTAGGGTACCTCCTCGTAGTTTTTACATGAGGTGAACATAGACAGACAGACAGCCAGACGGACAGACAGACAGGCAGACCAAAAATTCAAAAATTAAAACATTGGTATTTTGTTTTTCATTTCGATTATTATCTACACCAGCAACACCATTTTCAAAACATATTTTATGTATATAAATTCCAGTTTACTATAAATCACATTGTATTTATTGTTATCGCTGTCTTACTTTTTTGTCTAAAATGAACTTACACCTCTCTTAAAGAAAGAGGTATAATATAAGGGGTCGAGGAGAAATAGTGGCAAGCAACATTTTTAACAATAATTAAATATCTAACATATTATTAAGGTTTATAAGTCTACTAGCTATCTCCGGTACGCTTCGCTACACATAGCCACTAAAAATACAATAAACGCTTGGAAGAAAAGTATGGCCAACCTTTAACTCGAATGTGCACGCTTTTATATGCAAGGTACGACTCCCAGTGTTCTCACCCAATCTGTTTTTTGCTAGACTAAACGTATTAAGACCATAATAATTTTTTGTTTTTATGGGAGGTACCACTCCACTATCTCCAGCTAGTCTGTATTTTGCTAGACTATGCACGTTAGTATGAGGATTACTTGTGCAAAGTTTCAAGACCCTACCTTTTGCATTTCTCTAGGTAGACGACAATATTTTTTCATTCCATTTTGTGTTTTGCTAGACTATGAACATTTCCAGTTTCCTAGGTACAAAATAATAATTTTTCACTTTGTCTAGGAGGTACAATGCCCACAATTCCAATCCAGACTGTGCTTCTCTACACAATGTATCTTAATATGGGGTTTACTGATGCAAAACTCCAAAGCCTTACCTATTGCAGTTCTCTAGACAATAATAATTTTTACTTTGTAAGGGGGCTACCACGCTCACTGTTCCAATTTAGCCTATGTTTTTCTACAGTATACGCAGGGTGTGAAGAATACTTGTACTTACTTTCAAGACTATACCTAATGTAGTTCTCTATGTACACGAAAATAATTTTCATTTTGTATAGGAGAAACCCCACGCCCACTGTCCCAATTCATTCTGAATTTTGGCACTAAGCGCATTATTACAGGGGTTACTCGTGCAAAGTTTCAAGGCTCTATCTATAGTTGTTCACCAGGAACTGTATAATAATTTTTCACTTGATATGGGAGGTACCACTATTCTAATCCAGTCTGTGTTTTTCTAAACTATGTATGTTAGTATAGAGGTTGCTGGTGCAAAATTTCAAGGCGCTATCTATTACTGTTACCAAGCAACACGATGATAAATATTAACTTTGTATGAAAAGTACCACGCCCACGAATATTAAGAAAATAAGTACCGTACTTTACCAATCGTATATCTAATAACAAACTGTGAAAATTTCAGAAAGTTCGCTTCACTGGTGTAGGCAGCTATAGCTTTCCGACAAACAAACACATTTTGTGCTTTATATACATATCTAGATGATGCAAATGCTTCTAAAATATGACTGCACAGTACTCTGTAAGCTAATCTTATTTCTATTTGCTACAGTAATATTTCAAGATGTTATTGAATTCTTTAACTCAAAATAAGGAAAATGTTGCCTCAGGCCTATCGATTGTAGACATCATTTGTCAGTTATTTTTAGGGTTCCGTACCCAAAGTGTAGAAACGAAACCCTATTGTTTTCGCTACAATGTCTGTCCGTCTGTCAGCGCCTTTTATCTCTGGAACCGTAATAGGTAGACTCTTGAAATTGTTACAGATGATGTATAGCTGTTGCCGCTATAGCAACAAATACTAAAACTTATAGGGTGTTCCGATAGAGAGGTGTTATTCATGAATATGTGTTTATTGCTTGAACTGTAGGAGGGATAGACTCAAGATTTAAAAACAGTAATTAAAACTTAGTTCGCTATAGAAACAAGTTTAAAAAAATAAATCTAAAAATTAAAGGGTGTTGCGATAGTGGTGTGATTTCCATGTATAAGGCCTAATTTTTTAACCATAATAGATGGACTCTTGAAATATTCACAAATTATGTATTACTATGGCCCTTATAAAAAGAGTAAAAATTGAAGGGTGTTCCGACAGAGAGATGACTTGAAATGTTTACAGTAGATGTTGTTCTTTGGCCGCTACAACATTGACTAATGACTAAAGGGTGGCCCATCAGTGCCTGATATTTTTATAGAAAGTGTATTAACATGGCCGCTATGACAACAATTACTAAAATTTAACGGGTGTTCCAATAGTGATGCAAATTTCGTGAATATGACTTTAATTTTAAAATTAAAGGTTGTCTTATAAGACATGAATAAATTAACAACTTGAATTTTTAAAGTTATACTAAACATAGTACGGAACCCTACATGTGTGAGTCTAACTCGCACTAGACTGATTTTTTATTTTATGTATTTGTTAAAACTTAATATAGAAATTAAGTAAATTTTTCGTGTTAAAGATTAATTTGTATTCATTTTTGTGCAACTTCACAAGAACTATCATAAATTGTTATTTGGGAAAAAGTTATCAAAGCAGATTTTATATATTTTGACTAAAGGTGAACATTTAATTGACCTTCTTTGAAATGGCGTAAAAAGCTTGTTTCATTTTAATTCAAGCTTAACGTTTTTTCTTTTAACTAACTATTTTTTCTGAGTGTACAATAGTGTGCCTCAATTATGTGGAGAACATAAAATAAGTATAAAATAAACTTCGCTACACTAAATTCCATTTAGGATTTAAACTTATTTAAGATTTTAAGAGCCCCATAACTTTTGTTGTAAATGATTATAAAAAGAAATTAAATTGTTTCCAGCTAATTAATTTCAATTTAGTTACTCAAATAACACTTTATTATTTGCAAATAGTTTTTACTTGATTTTTGAATTAACTACATCCTTGGCACATTGGCATGAGGCTTGATGGCATGAGGGAAGTTAATGTTACACAGCTAATTACATTTAAAAAAATAGTTAAGGCTTAAGAAAAACTCTTTTACACATTAACATTTGCTTGATTTCACATGTAAATAATAATTTGTAAGAAACAAAAAACGAGTTAACAAATACAAACAAGAAGAGGTAAATAGCAGTATGAGAAGAATGAGAATGAATTCAAATGAAATGAATTTGTCAAAGAATGAGTGAGTGGCGTCACAATTCTGTCACATTATTTACTGGCAACAGATACAAAATTTATTATTTTACTTAAATCATTTTTTTTTCTACCTTTTTATTGTTTATAAATCCCTTTAGATGAAAATATAAAAAAAGTTACTTTAAAGCCACTTATAACAATCTAAGAAAAAGCATTTTAGCCAGCCTGTTGTGCCTGGCTGCCAACGCACGTTTCTCATATTAAACACATTTAGCATGACAATTTAACGCAATTATCTTATTCGTACTTTACAGTATCGGAGTTGGGGATTTTTACTGTCTTCATTTCTGTTATTGTTTGGCATACACGAAGTCTTTTTGCCAGTTTTCCACAGGTAAAATTATTTGTGCAATTTAAAAAAAAATATATCACCAGCAACAACCTGACGCACATACACACTCATATGAATGTGTGCATATGTAGATACTTTAACGCTTTCTGTCTGCCTGCGTGTTTAAAGCAACATTTAACACAATCAAGTGAGATTTTCATTTGTTACACATTTACTTATTTGTCATGGAATTATTTATTAACCAACAAAGTATTAATTTATTTAAGCTTTTCGACTTTAGTTTTTTAAAGAAATGCGGTTCATTTTTAATGTGAGAATATTATTTAATTTTTGTACTCGTATGTTGAGATTATTATGCCAGTACGCGCTTAGCAGAACCTTATACTTTATTTAATTTTCTTTGTTACACCCATAAAAACCCAAATCATGTATGGATGTGTTTTGCATGTTTAATTAAAAATTTCTTTAGAAAGAATTTGCTACCGTCGTTCGTAAGCAGAAGTAAAAATTAATTGCCAAAAATCTTTTTATCGCAGATAGAAACCATTTGGCACTTAATATAATATTAACACAGTCATAAAGTTGCCATGCATGTAGTCAAATAAATCTTTATAATAGATAAACTAGGGAACAGGGTGAAAAATTAAAGACATTAAAAAAAGGAATGCTTACTAGTAAAATTAATCATTTTTAGAGTTTAAATTTGGGGCTTTGGTGTTTAGTACGAAAGGTATGAAGGATATAGGGCCAAAATATCATTATTATATTCGACACACTAAGACCTATATCTCCATTGATGCTACCAAAAGACCCAGACCAAAACAGATTTCTCACCGTGGAACACACAAAACGCGTCCTAGCTTAATGTAAGATAGATCCTCGAAAGCAAGTGATCCCATTCCCATTAGATACAGAGACAGATACGTGATGATCCACGTTCTCCACTTTATTTCCATCTTGTCGACGACGACAGACAACCTAAGGGATGGTAACTAAGTGAATACACAATTGTCAATAGATGGCCTTTACACTACGAACTGATGTGAATGAAGCCCGATAAGACAGAGTTCACGCAAAAGAAACAACATGACTCATCAAAAGTAGCGGGGTAGTATAATGTTCACGTTCAACCGAAGCAACAAATGTTTGACAATTTCTTTCTCTTTAGCTCTAAGGTAAAACCTCTGCAAGAGGACAATGTAATATCCACGACTTCGAAGACCAGTGTAACCTTTAAGGTAGTACTAAGACTAGATACCTCATGCGTCATAGCGGGCCACAAAATGATTACCCTGTACAAGAGAGCTAGACTAATTTTGTTGTATAGATCCAGAGTAGACGACTTTGAGTGCTAATCTCCAGCTTTTTCAAAATAAATCTTCTGCAGGAATAAAGTTAAAATTCCTTTCTTAGGACTTGTCAAGATATTCATTCTAGCTTTCAACTTGCTGTATACAACTCGATCGGCTCCTTAGTTGAAAAAGCCATATTTATTCAAAATTAATGCAAATGAGCTTAAAAGTATTCTAGCAAAACGGGCTTATTGGCTGAAACTCTACCCTCAGCATACATTGCCAGCTTCAACTGTACAAATCGAGCCTCAAACAAATTGGTTTTATGGAATTTAGTTAGGTGACACTGCCTCAACTTTCAATTTGGTAAAAATTCAAAGTCGCCTAAATAAGTTTCTACAAATGATCTCAGTTACTCCCTGGTACTTAGAAAAATCGAACACCCACAAAGATCTAAACGTGCCTTCAGTTAAAGTGGAAAAGCGAAACATTCAGTATTGAAAATTTCAGGTCTTTATTAATGTTTTTTGAAAGTAAAGTAGGTCTTAACAAAAAGAAGAATGGCTTTCCCAGATCTACAGAAACCTAGTTGAGGAAAGATTGATATCATGGGAACTAATCCTGGTCGGAGAAACTTAAGCAAAGAAGGTATATTAAAAAGCCTTTAACCTACAACCACTCATGAGAAGATTATTCGTTGCGGAATGACTTGGAAGACTTCTAACTAAAATAACCGAAAAAGGTATCTAAAACAAAATAATACTAAAACACTCCTGAAAGAAAACTGTGAAAAGATCAAGCAGGCTTCCTTAAACAAATCAACTCCCTATAAAACTTATTACTATTGTCATTGAAGATCGGACACTCCTAGTAAATCTAATAAACCAAAGCAAGAATTCAGAACAGCTTTAGGAACTTGACTAGGTTAAGAACCTAGAAGTACTGCCATCAAAGAAGGATAATTTGCAACAAAAAATTATATTAATAGTCGGTACAACTAATAGTCGGTGTAACTAAAATGAGAAGATTTTAATATGAAGCTATTATAATTAATATAAAGTGATAGAAGAATGTATGACCAACCTTTGTTTACATGAAGATTATATTTTATTTTATAAGTAACATTTAATCGGTACAAATGGATATATTCACTACTTTTTCTCTATTTTTTCTTCGACATAAGATTTCTATACGGGGAAAAAGTATCCTTTATTTAAACAAAGATTCTAAGGTACCTCCTGACAAAATTTTAATAAAGTTCATCCAGTAGATTTTACGTGTTGCGACAGACAGACATAGAGGAAAAAAGGAATAGATATATTTATAAATCTATAGAAATTTCAATTTCTTAATTTAGGTAATGAAACAAGCCATTACAGGCCTAGAGTTATCACCAACCAGGTACAATCCTGATAGGATTTGATGAATATTAATATCAGAACTCAATACTCCTAAACAGAGAAACAAGCCGAGCGGCTCAAAGCCGATATCGCGCTGCCGCCGGTTCGTTTTCCAATATTGTAGTCACCGCCGTTTTAATCGGCTTGTTTCGACTCAAAAAAGCCGCCGTTTTTGTCGACTTGTATCGAATTAGGTTGTAGGCTAGTATGTAGTATCATAGTCTATCCGTTTGGGGGTATGGTTTCGATTCCCATCAAAGACTGCGTGTTTTACTACAACGAGTGAACAGTAAGGTTATTTTAACAGTTAAACAAAGCAGCAATGCAAACGAAATTTTCGTTTTCGTTCGAGATTTCATCTGTGAGCTGATTTATGAATAAAAAGGATTTTGATAAATTTCAAGTTGTGGCTATTTATAATTTAATGTGCGTAATGTATGTATGATGTATATAACTAAAAGGAATTATTTTGCCTTAAAGTAAAATGCTATTAAATCGCTTTTAAAAACATTGTGACAAAACAGAATTATTTTACTCAATATTTTTTTATTAGATTTGTCATGCACCTTCTTACTTCTTACTTTTTAACATTTTAATTTTTTCCTGAAAAATTTTCCTCTTATCTTAAAAATGATCGATTTAACGGGCTGTCCACTCCTTTAACGAACGTGTCAAAATGTTTAACACACAACAGAAGCATTTGATTTACAATTGAGTGGCTGCGTGTAGGCCGTCCCTGTCATAATTTCAAATAATAATTTTTAAATGTGGCAGGTATGTACATAAAACTCATACACCAGCTCGTTAATGGCCACTTATGGTAAAATAAATGTCAAAACATAATTCAAATAAATTAAAAAATAAAAAAAATAAAAAAAACTAAATAAAATTCTATGCAGCTTATAATCACAACAAACCAATAAAATATTTAAAACAAAATGTTTGTGAACGATGCAGTATTATATTAATAAATAACTTATTTACATATTTTGTGAGATTGCGATTAAAGTGTCAGAGAATGTTAATTTATTTTTATTAGGGATTTTAACTCGCTGTTAAGCAGTGTCTTCAAGTTAATACCTTGACTAGAAGTTTCACAGCTAAAGTTTCTTATGTAGAAATGTAATTCAAAGCCACTCTTATGTTTAAATATTTGGAAGTAATTTTATTGTCTTTTCTCAATTGTTCTTTTCCCCCACAATGAATTTGTGTGTTCTGGTTAAAAAGAATAGACAAATAGGAAGGTGAGTTAAAAGATGTTTAATAACTTTAAGTGATTTCTCATTATATATATCTACTGTGCCAGAATACTAAAAAAAAAACAACAACAGACATACACACGAAAAAACGGAAAGCATTTTGGGTGTGTGTTACACTATAATGTCTTTTGTACACTTAAAAAAATAGTTTTAAAAATTAAACCTTTACCCCGATATTTAAAAAAATAAAACCTATTTGAAATCTATTTTAGAACAACTTTTGTATGAAAAATTTGTTCTAAAATAGATTTCAAATATATTTTATTTTTTATAAATATGGGGGTTAAAATGTTTTTGAAACAAAACAAATCTATATAATAAAACTGTACATGAAATATTTTTTGAAAATGTTGTTGCTCGTGCAAATAGGATATGGAATACAATATACAGCAATTATTGTCTGCATGTGTTCGAATCACTTAGAAACTACTGGATGAATTTTAACAACGTTTTGTGAGCAGCTACCTTAGTACCGCGGTTTAAATATAGCATACTTTTTTCTCTACTTTCCAAAAGAAAAAGTAATGAAGGTACGCAATTTTAACGATTTAAAGGTACAGCAAACTTGACAGTACATTTTATTTTTGAAAGTGGGATAATTTAAGCACTATTTACAGAACTGTAGAATAATTTTAGAATTTTATATAAATTACTGAATTTTATCTAGGAATGGGTACCTCTGTAAAAAAAACCATAACTAAAGCACTATAAAAGTAAGAGTCTTAAAATTTGGTGTGGATTAATTTCAAAACAAAATTGAAAAAATATTGTAATAGCGCTGACGAAGTGGCGAGCACAGCTGAAATATACATAAAATTAAATTGTAATAGGACCATTTCTGTACGTGATATATTTTTAATATTTTTTTTTAAATTTTGAAAATGTTATTGCTGGTACAGATAGTAATGGAAGTGGAATACAAAACATCAATTCTTGGAAATTTCTGTCCGTCTGTCTGTCTGTGTTTGCATCACGTAACAACCTCTGTATGAATTTTAATCAAATTTTGTATAAAGGTACCTTGGCATCTCGGCTGAAATATAAGATACTTTTTTTCCGCAAAGATATCTTATTACCAAGAGAAAATAGAGAAAAATATGAAGTATATTGCAGATTCAATAATATTAAACACTTGGCAATATCTTTTATTTTTGCAAACCCAGAGATGGATACCTCTATATTAAGTAAATAAAGGGTGTTTTTTATAGAGGTATAGAACTTTAAGTTGCAATAAAACAACGATGGATTATTCGATTGACATGAATTTTATTTATCCGAAAGATAATCTTGTGACATTACATTTTAAATATGATTTCTGGCATATGACCGCCACAGCTGGCGCGGATGTAGTCCAATCTGGGCGTCCAATTGTCGATGACTTTTTCCAACATTTGTGGCCGTATATCGGCAATAACACAGCGAATGTTGTCTTCCAAACGGTCAAGCGTTTGTGGCTTATCCGCATAGACCAATGACTTTACATAGCCCCACAGAAAGTAGTCTAGCGGTGGTAAATCACAAGATCTTGGAGGCCAATTCACAGGTCCTAAACGTGAAATTAGGCGGTCACGTGTCTTTCAATAAATCTATTGTGGCACGAGCTGTTTAACATGTTGCGCCGTCTTGTTGAAACCACATCTCCTGGACATCATGGTTATTAAATTCAGGAATGAAAAAGTTAGTAATCATGGCTCTATAACGCTCACCATTAACTGTAACGTTCTCGGCACCATCGTTTTTGAAAAAGTGCGGACCAATGATTCCACCAGCCCATAAAGCGCACCAAACAGTCAGTTTTTCTGGATGTAACGATGTTTTGACATACACTTGAGGATTACCTTCACTCCAAATGCGGCAGTTTTGTTTGTTGACGTAGCCATTCAACCAAAATGATGGACGATTTACGTTTTCCGCACAGAACCATTATTTTCGAAATAAAATTGCACTATTTGCAAGAGTTGTTAATAATCTTCTCTTCGACATAAAAGCTTAAAAATAAATATTTTTTTGGCAATTAGAAAGAAAAAATTTTTTTTTTTAAAATTCACATGGGCGTTTGATTGGAGGGATACCCCGCCCTGCTTATAAAAACTTAAAAACTATATTTTGATGGTATTAAGGCGTATGTAATTCATTTTTTTTTAATAATTACATTATTTTGTGGAAATAATATTTTACGTCACCGCCCACAAAAAGGGGAGGGACGCTAAAATGGCATTTTAGAATCTTCAGGGTTCAAGTTTAGGTTTTTGAATATTTGTTGACTATAAAAGTTTCATTTGGAAAACCCAAAAAAAATCTATTTTCAGAGGAAGGATTAGTTCTTCTAAGGGAAACTTTTTTCTCCATAGTGCGATTTATCTTATTTTATAGCTTTAACAGCCTATAAGAGATTTTGCTGCCAAGTTTCAGTAATATATTGGCACTCAGCAAATTTGTACAGCCAATGTAACCAAAAAAAAGTTATGTCCGGCTAGATTGGCAAAATACCCCTTATGTGCGAGGTCGCGGGGAATCCTAGTATAATAATAAATTAAAAAGCAATTAACTGGGGCGTTATTTATTTAAGCGTCGGAGCCATTTACCCTTAAATGAAATAAGCCGATATTATCAGGTACTGAGAACCTTACCTAGGCCTTACTTGAACTAAAAATTTAACCATTAAAATTTAATAAATTTTTTTCTCAGTGTATACATTAGTTTGTATTTTTGTCAAGCTTTTGGTAAACGAATACAATATGCCTTTAATGGAATTTCAAAGATTTTTAACTAATGAATTTATTATCATGTAACTTTACTCCCTTCAACTTCTCTTGTACGAGTATTTCTAGAAAAACAAGTGTATTTTTCAAGTTTTTTTTTTTTGTATTTTACAAATCAATTTCGAAACGCATTAGAAGAATGAAAAAATAAGAAAAAAACAATATCAAACAATCGGAATGATGGTGGCGTCAAATATTTGTCTACCAAGGTGTCTACAACTCCATAGAAATAAATAAATTTTACGTTAAAACAAATTTCCATTTATTAAATGTTTAAATTATCATTTCAACAATGACTAAAAAGGTATTATAATTTGTCTTAGCTGCTAGAGAAAACAAATTATCATAAAAGAATAGGAAATAATGATTCGTTTGAGGGTACGAGATTAAATTTAATGTGCGTGTGTGTGTATTAACATTACGGTGACAGCATTGGCAATTCTGGCGTCTATTGAAGGATTTCTTTCTATCAGTGTATTAATGCATTTTATTGTGTGTGTGTGTATTTCATTGTTTATTTTATGGAATTATGTTAATGTTTGAATACTTAATGAGCGAACGCAACTACTTTTGCTTGCTGCTATTAACAAAAAAAGGGCAAAATTGCGTTGATTATTGAATTGCTACAGCAATAAATTTTAAATTGAAATGTTTTCCAATTGCTTGCATGGTTTCGCAAAAGCCAGACATTAACAAGACACTTACTGGCACAAAAATTTCCCTGTACTTTATTTATTTGCTGGATAATTTGTGCTAAAAGCGCAATTATTTTCCGTTTTTTTTTGTTGTACAAGGAAAAATTGACAACTTTTTTAGCATTTCATTTCCTGGTATGTAAATGTCTGGGGGAGTTGTCTTGTCTTTGTGTTACTTAATTTATGGTAAAAAGTAAAGATTCTTTAATTTTTCAAGATTTTTTTTTGTTAATAATTATCAAGTCTTTAACACTTCTTTACACATTTCCTTTGTTAGTTTGGTTTGTTTGATTTCTTTACAAACTTAATTAAGCTTTAAGTGTTTTTTTGAAATGTGTTGATTTAAAAAGCGAACAAGATGATTTTATTTATCTCTAAAAGTACTGCATGAGCACAAAAAACGAAGCTCATAAGCAGGTCATTAAAATATTTAATTGAATTTACACCTGTTCATTGCACATGAGTAACGATGAGTTGACAATAATAAACAACGAAGAGCAGCGAGCCAAATAAGATGAGCTTGCAGAGTTTTCATTAGCAAGTTTTAATAAGTATGAGTAAATGTTGAATATAATAACAATGAACTTGGGTGAGTAAAAGCAGTTTTATGCTTTGAGCGGAAAACGAAAACAGTTCGAGGGTACAAACAAAAATATAGAATTTCTTAATAACATTAATTACGTTCATTTTAAGGTCTTTCTTGAAAAAACACTAGTACAAACAAAACGCACTAAGGCGTATAAAAAAGTTCTACATAATTACTAAACAAAAAACACTGAGTCTTTTCAACATGTGGCGAGTAAACACTGCGCTCACTGGTATTGATAATTTGTTTTAGTTACTTGGTCAGGTCATAGCGTTTATGATATAAACAAAGCTAATAATATTACGTGAGTTGTAATCTAGTTTTTATTCCAGTATGACCACTTGCTCATGAGCTTATGGGACCACCCAATCACTTTATTTTGAATTATTTAAAAAGTGAAATTATTGCTTAATAAGGTCCCGTAGTACCCAAACTCAGCTCAACTTAAATTTGAACATTTTGCTGTACAAGTCGATACTCAAACCAATATGGTGTTCCGAAATTCACTGGCTTAACTTCCATTTTATAAAAAAAACAAAAGCCCCAAAATAAAATTTTACTGTTTCATCATGGTGTATTACAAACTCGAACAAAAATCTAAGCATGCCGTGTTAGTTAAATCAGTAATAGCGAAACATGCAGTATAGTATTTATAGAAACTTGGAAATAATCTAAATTCTATGGCCTTAACATCCTTCATGAACGTGGTTGCTTTCGACTGTGTAGGGGAAATATTTCTTCTCCTGTCCAAACGTCAGAGGGATGACCCGCAAATGATAACAGCAACCGCGAAACATACAATTTTTGTTTAACATTAGGTGGACTTTACAATATTTGATTTTTTTTTTTTTTATATTTAAGACTAGCAATATTTTCTTCGATTTTGCTTTGAAAGTAATCTACACCAAATTTAAAGACTCTTACGTATTTACTTTATATAAAGGTACCCATCTCTGGATAAAATTCTAAAATTTATCTAAAATTCTCAAATTCTAAAAATTATTGTAAAGATCTGTAAATTTCTGTAATATTTTGCGATTATTTTAAAACAGCGCCATCTATTGCGCAACCGTGTTTAAAATGTCACAGCGCCATCTGTTGCGCAATCGTTTTTAAAATATACAGCTTTCAAAAATAAAAAGTTCCTTAAAGTATGCGCTACCTTTAAATCGGTAAAAATAGGCGTACTTTCACTGCTTTTTCTCCGCTTTCTCTTAGAAATTAGATATTTTCGAGTAAAATTTATTGGAATCAGTATGCTAAGGTACCTCACAAAATTTTGTTAAAATCCATCCAGTAGTTTTTACGTGATGGGAACACAAAAAAAGAAACACAGACAGGAAATGAGTTAGTATTTTATTATATCTATGTGTGTATAGATATGAGTACTCATTTTTAGTTCAAATAAATATATGAAAAACAATTTTTTTAACTTTTTAAGGCAGATAATTTCATGTAGGTCACTAAAAATCCTGATTACAACTATAAAAGCCGATTTTATAGTCTTTGTCTTTTGCCGGCCGGATGCACTTGTTAAAGTTCCTTGTGTTGACAGTATTTAGTTTATATGGATCGAAATTGAAGAGCAGTAATCAAATATGTAACTGTAATAACTGATTGTAACTAGTGCCGTACTCATCTTAACCATAACTTTTCTTATACCAAATCTAAAGCCACAAACCATGTGATATACCTGTTTTTAATGGATTTTAGCGATGATTTCCAAAGTGATTGCCCCAACTAGACTTCTTCCAAATAATTTTTTTTAAATTATGTTTTTCCATTTTCTTCCTAGATGCTACTAAAACACTACTAAAGGACTAATTTGTTATTCATGTCATACTAATCATATGACTGACTGCATTTTATTTTGATTTAACAAAATGCAAACCAATATTTTACCTAAAACGTTTCATATTTTCATTATTCTTTTTCTTATTTGTCTTTATAGTTGTAACTAATGTTTTGTTATTTATTTTCGTTAAAATTTCAACAGAAAATTATAAAAAACAATTTTGTATTTATTTAAATTTTTAATGACATTAACAACTTATTTGTCTAAAAAGAATGTTCGTTGAGCAAATGTATTCATTTCCATTCGCAAACTTATTCTTATGGGTTTAAAAAGGATTGTCATTCAACTTTAGTAGCTATTTGTATACATATGAATTTCTTTTTTATTTTTTCTGTTTAAAGTTTTAGGTTTATAGTTTATTTTTCTTTTATCCTTTTGTTTATTATTTTTAACGTATTTTTCTTCCTTTCTTAAAAACACATACACATATTATATGAAAGAAAACCTTTAGAAAACTTCCAAATGCAAATTTTTACTACTACAGAGACAGACACGATGTGTGTGGGTTGGCTTGAATTTGCTTCCTGGCAAAAAAGGATATTCAAAAGAATAAAATCTTTTAAAAATTTATGATACCCTACATCCTTCGAAATAATGATTATACTAGTGATTCTTTATAGATTAAACATTCTATTGGCTACTTTAACCTTTTCAGTCTATCAGTGCTAGTGTCCATTGCTTACTTACATATATTTTTATTTATAAAATATAAATTAGTTCTTTTAAATCCCTACAAACTTTTCTGGTTATCTTTAATATGTTTTATGTACATTTTACAATTTTTATTTTGTCATAGATTATTTACTTGCATCTTGTAGACCCAGACTGGCAAAGTTTAAGTTGAAGTTTAGCTAAAGGAATTACAATACAGATTCCAAAACACAAATATTCTAACATTTTTACAAACACATACATATTTGTATTGTAAAATTCCTTAAATAGATTGAAGTAAAAATATTACAGTGATGACGAAAACTAAATCAACAAATGAAGCTTAGAATTTTATACAAACGATTTACTCAATAAAAATAAATTAATCAGGTTGTACGGTACGGAATATCATAATCAGGTAATCTAAAGCAGAACATGCATTTTTTATACCCTTCACCACGGGTGGAAAAGGTATATATGTATATGTACGTTTGTCAATACAACATTAATTTCCGATCCCATAAAGTACTGAAATGTCATTTGCCAAGCCATACGAGGTAAGAAAATGTAAGCCCAACAATCTGCCAGGCATAGGTTCGAAAATTTTACGATTGCAATTAAGCAACATCAGACCTTCCCATTGCAGGCTACGAGTAAAAACCACGCTCATCTAGATTTTTCACCTTGTTTTCTTTCGGTTTTAATGATTCTATTTTGCTTTTTTTTGTTAAATAAACATTAGACCGCGACAGGTAGATCACAAGGAGTGCATACAGATTTTGGGGGATCAATAACCCCCAGCTAGGTCCGATTTTTCATTATTTTTATGTGGCCTTTATAGAAAGCAATACATATAGCCAATAGACCCAATAGGTGCCCACTAGTAACCAGAAGGAGTTAATATGGGGGTCAATATGGGGAAATTTTTTTATAGATTTTTTTTGCTTTAGTCTTACCATTCTAATGCAATATTGATTGCAGAAAAGTCCTAATTTTTACAAAAAAAAAATGTTAAACAAAATTTTTGAAAAAATTAAAAAAAAATTAAAAACAAATTTGCTCAAAAAAAATTTAAAAATTTTTTTTCCAAATTTAAAAAAAAATTACAAAAAATTTTCAAACTAAATTAAAAAAAAAAAAATTCACAAAAAATGTTGAATATAAATTTTGACAAAAAAATTTAACTCAAAATATAAAGAAATATTTTGTTAAAAAAAATTTTACAAAAAAAGTTCAATACAAATTTTGACAAAAAAATTTAACTCAAGATATAAAAAAATATTTTTTAAAAAAAAAATTTAAAAAAAAATTGCAAGAACTTTTACAAAAAAATTTAACTAAAAAATTTTATAAAAATTTTCAACATTAATTTAAAATAATTTTACAGAAAAATTTACAAAACAATTTCCAAAAAAAAAAATTCAAGAAATCTATTTTCCAATTTCAGGCATCAAGCCTTGGACATTGTTTCTACCGTACGCCTTGAATATCAATTCGTCAAGGAATCGGGGAAGAAAAAATTCTTCTAATGTGCAAGAAAAGCCGCTATTGTACTGGAGCTGCTATAGTACAAAAACTGCTATTAATATTTGTATTAAAAGTGCAAAGGCGACCATGCTATTACTATACAATAGTATGGTCGCCGTTAGGTCGGCCTAATAAAGCCGCCGCAAATTTAGACCATATCTGTCATATATACAAGTCAGATATGTAATCTTACTCTATAGTCTTATCCTCAAAAGAGTATTAAAAGGCTCTTGGTTATTTTTTTAGAATGTGAAATCAGACAGTAATATTTTTTTAAAGGCGATTCTTTACTTCTTTCAAATCAGATAATAATATGAATTATTTAAGTAAAAGAACCGTATCAACTAAAGTTTCTCTAAGCAGAGAGAGAGAGAGCGATAGAGAATGGATCTGTTAACTATTTGCAAACTTTTCTTAGCGACAGTAGATGCCAAACATCCACCGTAAATGTTATTTGCATTGTACTCTGAAGTAAAATAAAACAATACGAAATATACATTTCCTACATGTTTTAAAAGTTCTATTCTCATCAAAAATGTATTAAAAGAATGTTTGATTTGGAAAACTTAAATATCCAAATAATTTTCTACGAAAAATAAACGTTAAAAAAAATTAAGTGAAAGATGAGTGTCGAAAGTTCTGCAGCTGATGCTGATGATGCATTAACAATCTTTGACCAAGTGTAACTCGTAACTTCTGCAGCAAGGGTTCAATTATCAAGTGAACGATTGAAAAATTGTACTGCATCGTATTACAAGTTGTTATCATGAATAATGAAGAAAACTCAGTTTTCAATTTAATACTGATAGATTTTCAAAATTCAAGAAATAACCAAAATTTATTTCTACAGGTATGACTCACCTTAAAGTAGTGCGAGCTTATTTTTTTAAGAAACATAAATCATGGAAAAACAATTAAATAAATTTTAAAAATATTCCCAGAACACTTCATTTAATGAACCTAATTTAAGCATTCGGCCAAATATAATTAACTTTTTCATATTTCCATTCATTCCCCATAAATTTAATAATTGAGGGCTCTATTAAGAAGCATTCACTTCACTTAGTTTTAAAAAGTATTTTTATGATTCAAGCTGTATATAAAAACGATAAAAAATACTTTTAAGCAGATAAAATTAAATTCAAATGTTAGAAGAGAAACACGTAAAAATAATAAAAGGCAATCTGGTTATTGGCACCACCGGTTCTTTTTTTTCTATTTACTCGTCATTAATTCAATCGTAAAATGCAGAAACATTCTCGGCTGCTGCTTCACTTTAAATTTTACAATGATTTTTAAAAGATAAAAATTAATTGAAAAATAAGAAACAAAAAAACTAAATTAACATAAGTTTAATATTATGATTATGAATGGAAGTTTAGTTGCTGCAATAAAAATGTAATTGAATTTCAATAGAAATTCGAAAAAAATGGAATATTGGATATAAAATTCTCATGTTACTTTTTAACCACAAATTCATTAATTTTATCACAAACCGCTGATTTTATTGCAGCAAGTTAAACTTTCGAATTAATTACTTAAATCCATCTGATGTGGTCGTCTTTTAAAACATATTTGTTTTTTACGACACCTATTGTATCTGGCTGCTTGAATAAAATAAATTCAATTTTGTATTTTATGTCCTTGAAGGCTAAATGATTGATATTAATTTTTTTTTTTTTAATTTAATTTGGGTTTTTATGGTTATACGTTATTAAACATAATTATGTATTTTGTCTTTTTAAGACACGAAAAATATAAAAGCTTATATGTAATAAACATATTTAAGCTTCTTGATATAGTAAAGGGGAATTTTTCTAGTATTCATTATTTAAACAGTATTTGAAGGATCTATTTTACAAAAAGATTTTTTGAAAGTCCTGTATTTTTTAAACTGAAATATTTCTTTTTTGCAAAAAAAAGTTTTTTAAAAATTTTATCGATATTTTTATAACGAAATTTTTATTCATCCAAAATTTTTTTTTAAAAATTGTTTATTTGTAATTTTTTCTTAGAATTTTATTGAAAATTTTTTGTAAAAATTTTTTCGAAATTTTTTAGAAAGATTTTATCAAAATTTTTTTGTAAAAACTTTATCGAATTTTTTAAAAATTTTATTGGAAATGGCTTGTAAATTTTTTTTAAATATTATAGGATTTTTTTTCAATTTTATCGATTTTTTTTTTGTTTTATCTAAAATTTTTTTAAAAATTTTATTGAGATTTATTTGGAAAGATTTTATCGAAATTTTTTGTAAAAGTTTTATCAAAAATTTTTTTTTAAAAATATCGAAATTTTTTTTAAATTTTATCCAACATATTTTATAAAAATTTTTATCAAAATTTTTTTGTAAATATTTTATCGACAATTTTTTAGAAAAATTTTATCGAATTTTTTTTTGTAAAATTTTGTAGAAAATTTTCTGTAAAATTTTATAGAATATTTTTTTTGTAAAAATTTTAAATTTTTTTTAAAAATTTTGCAAAGAACATTTTTTGTAAAAATTAAACAGAAGATTTTTTGTAAAAGCTATACCCTTCCTGCAATCTATATTTCCTTAGAATGGTCAGACTAAAGCACATTGGGATTCATATTGACCCCCAATGTGCCTATTGACTGCTCCTGGTTCACAGTGGGTACCCTGTGGGTCTATTTTTATGACAACCGAAAAAATAAAATCAACGTGAAAAAATATAGGTGGTCGTGTTTTTTTGCCCGCAGCCTCGAATGGAATGATCTGATGTTGCTGAATTGCATTAGTGAAATTTTGAAAACTAGGCCTGTCAGATTAGTGGGCCTAAATTTTCTGTATCTCTTCTGGTGCCTTGGCAAAGTTGATTTCAACCCGAAAACAGTCGGAATTCGCTTAATCAACTTCTCTATGTATAAGGATACATACATATGGGGTCGGAAATAAATATTGTAAAAATTACACAAGGAATGTCAAACGTATAGATACCCTGAAGGGTATAACAAAGTTTTGTTATAATGTTTATTAATGATATTCTTTAAAGTGTCTGTTTTAAAAAGTATTATTTTTAAAGCTCATTTTTAAAGAGATTTCAAGAAATAACTTTTTTAAATTTACTTTTTTTAAGCAGGACTCAAGTAATAATCCCTACTCATGCAATGCCGGAATTAGGAAATTTCGTTATAAGAAGGCGAGTATAGGGATTGGTATTAATAGACATTTCACTTTAACTTTGCCACATTGAAATTGGCAGGAAAGAGGTCCGCATGTCCACCGTTCGCGCAAAAAATGAATCAACGACAAATTGCTCTTAATGAATAGCGTGTTGAGCCCAAAAATGTTCGAGCACATTCCATTGTAATAACGGTACGAGACGTTGCATTGATAATCCGGTGAGTCAATACAGCTGCATACCCTACTGTCACCGAAGAGCTTTTTCGCCGTCTCCTGCACATTGTTGAGTACTTGCAAAATACAATATATATGGGAGTTGTCTTCCATTTTCGGGGTGTTGCAACAGTGACACGATTTGTACGTATACTGCCCTATTATTTTAATCGTAATAGGTATGCTCTTGATATTTTCATAGAAAGTGTACTACCATGGCCGCTATAACAATTACTTAAATTTTAAGGGTGATTCGATAGTGACGCGATTTTCGTGAATATAACTTTTTTAACCCTAAATTTTTAACAGGTGTGTAAAATTATGTCCGCTTTAGCAAAAAATATAAAAAAATTTGTGCGGCACAAAGCGCCACAAATTTATTTACACTTTCAAATTTATATATTGAAGGTAGTGCGGGACTGAGTGAGATTGACTAGCTTATTTTAAAAAAATTTAAAAGTTAAATTTTAAACAAAACTTTTTTAAGAGTTTTTATTTAAGGTACCTATTTGTAGTCTACATATTTTAAAAATTAGTATTTTGAATTTTTTTATAGGGTACCCTTTTTAAGGTCCATTAAAAGTACTATTTTCGCATACATACATATTTTGTTAAAGAAACTTTTAATTACTTTTGAACATAAAAATTTAACTTTATTAAAAAGATTTGAAAAGGTACTTTTTTCAAAGGTACTTTTAACAGTCTTCTTTAAAGGTACTTTTATAAGTATGCGTTTTTAAAAAGAGATTTTTAAAGGAGAAATAATGCTAAATAATGAACTGTTTATCAGAAATGCCATTTGAAGGATGGAAACCCAAAGTTTGGTTTAACCTAAAATTTAACTTTTTGATCTATAACAAGTTGAACAGGTCCCAAAAATTCCCCTTGTAAATGAATTTATTAAATGATGAATAATAATAAAATATAAAATCTTTGCCCTTAATTTTTTTTTGTGAATAATATAAATTGCTATTAACCATAAAAAAGAGAAGTAAGCAACAAAGTGACAACAAATTAGTTTTAGAACGCCCCAATTATGGAACTGAAAATAATAAAGCAAATTGCATCTATTAAGCCATAAAGTAATAAAATGAAATCAAAAAAGAAAAAACCTCAAACAATATTTAGCGATTATTTTTTTAACGTTCAACATTAAACGACAAGAGACTAATTCTCGGTTACATTTTGTTTGGCCTAATCGTTGGTACTTTTGTAATAAAACAACAAACTTGCTGGCAAGAAAGAGCCTCTTTGAAATTGAAAAGCAAAAAGAAATGAACGAGTAAAATGACGTGCATTTATGAAAATCTAAAAAATGAAATTTATGAACGCGATACAAGTAAAAAATTGTATCATAAAACAAAAAATATTAAAAGACAAAAATCATAAAAATTTTGTTTGTTGTTTGTTCTTGTTTTGTTAATAATTTTGTTATGAGTTTTTATCCCTTTTTGGAAACATAAATATTTGTACGAATTCAAGTCAAATAAAAGCAATGGCTGACTGACTGACTGACTGACTTACATGTAAAAATGAGTTTTTCCTTAACAATCGTTTTTAATAAAACGTTTCGACACCTATACAAATGTTGTAAAAATAGCAGATTTTATTACAAAATTTCATGTAAAAACAGCATTAGCAACAATTGAGTTGATAGTTGTTTGTTTTTATTATTATTTTGTTTGAAAATAAAATAAAATCATTTCTATCCCCCCTTTTTCACATACATTTCCATATACTCATCAACATAATTTGTTTTTATGCTTTCGTTCGTTTGTTTTTTTTTTTTGTATAGTTCAAGTTCTATTTGCAACACATTGTTCACCTTCTCCTTGAAGGTAAAACAAACTATTTCTTTTTTCTTTGGATTTTTGATGAGTTCCTTCGTCATAAGCGACATTAAAGGGAAAAAATAAGTAAAAGTCGGCAATAAACAATCATGCTTTGCACTGAGTGTTTTATATTTATCTGGATGATTTTTATTCTTTTTTCTTTAATTTCTGAAGATGCTGCTGACTCTATGAAATCGACCAAAAAAACAAAACAAACTAAACAGAACACAGAACAAAACTATAAAAAAGTTTATTAGTTATTTGGTTTATTTATTTTTTGTGGTTTTCAGCTTCCTGGTTCTTTCCTTTAGGATGTTTTTTTTTTGTACTCATAATAAAATGCTGTTTTTTGTATACGTTAGAATTCTTTTGTAATTGAAAAACATTTAATCATCAATTTGAAACCAGAAGAATGATGAACAACATTCATCACTGTACAGCAGTGAACGGCAAATAGAGAGCTTTGCGTGAATCAGTTATTATTTGGTGTCTTGCACTTACAAAAATTCCCTGACAGCCCCACTAAAAATGCCCAGGGCAAAACTGGATGAACTCTTCTTTCTAAGTGGGTATATTGTGACAATACATCCCTCACGATTTTTTCAGTCTTCTATACCCATCTACCGTTAATTAAAAAAAAAAAAATACAAATGCAGTTGGCATTTAAAATTATCTACAACATTAATATGAGGAAAACTTTAAATTCCAATAAATAAAACGTACTTATTACTACTAAAAATAAAATTGTAAGCACTTTGTCAAAATATTTAAACGATACCTGCTTAAGAGCACAGTGGATGCATCCGATGTAAAGATGGGTATAAAAGTTATCGGTTTTGTATAAGTTGTGTTATATATATATATATATATATTACTAGCTGTGCCCACACATGTTGTGTGAGTCCTGGCAATATTTTGTTGGATTTAGCTTTGAAAGTAATCCACCCCAAAATTTAAAAGTCTTACTTTTATAGTGCTTTACGTATACGTATTTACTTTATAAAAAGGTACCTATCCCTAGATAAAATCCTAAATATTATACAAAATTCTAAAAATTATTGTAAAGCTCTGTAAAAGGTGTTTAAAATATTTAATAACAATGTAATTCCACAAAGTAAAAATACAATAAATTTTTTATCAATTGGCTATTTGGCAATAAGTAATTCATATTTTTTCATTATTTTAAAACAGCGCCATCTGTTGCGCAACCGTGTTTAAAATATTGCGCTTTTAAAAATAAAAAATGATGAAATTTTTTTAAGGAATTTTTTCGCTTTTGTCTGAACATTACTCTAATGCAATTTAGATTCCAGGAAGGTCCTTATTTTTATAAAAAAGGTTCTACAAAATATTTCAAAAAAAAAAAATTTTAAATTTTAAAAATATTAAAATAAAAATTTACAAAAACTTAAAAAATACAAAAAATTGTTACCAAAAATTTTCAAAATCAAATTTACAAAAAATTTTACAAAAAAATATAATATAAAAAAATTTTTATATAAAAATTTTATAAAAAAATTTTTACAATAAATTTAAAAAAAAAATTAAGAACAATTTTAATCAAAATTTTTCAAAAAATTTTCTAAATAATTAACAAAACATGTTAAAAAAAATTTCCAAAATATTTTCTATAAAATTTTTGCAAAAAATTTTCGATAAAACTTTTTTCAATAAAATTTTTACAAAGATTTTCAATAAAACTTTTACACAAACTTTTTAATAATGTTTTGTACACAAAATTTTAAATATTTTCTTTAAAATTTTTACAATCAAGTTTTCTATAAAATTTGAAGAAAAAAATTTTTACGTAAAATTTTCATAAAAAATACAAAAATTAAAAAAAAAAACTTTTAAAAACATTTTTACTAAAAATTTTTAAAAAATTTTCTAAATAATTAAAAAAATACAAATTCATTTACAATGAAAAGGTTTTGGGCAAATATATTTATTTGTTTCGATATGAAAAAGTAATTTTTTTTATAAGTTAAATATGTATTTCTACAACATTTTCATAGTTTTGATGTATGTATGTAGCTGTCGTCTTCAACAAAATTCAGTAGCTGACTACACGGCGACGATTGTACCAACAGCATTTGTAGTCGTGTAGCGTTGTAACCGCTGTTGTCTATGTGTTTAAAGCTTTAAATTAAATCAATTTTGTACCTATGTCTGTAAAAATAAAATCAACTTGGTGAAGGGTATAGAATATTCGGCACGGCCGAATATAGCACTCTTACTTGTTTTTTATTATACTCGTTTCAATAAATATAGTACCTCAAAAATTGCATTTTCAAAAAAAATAGGGATAAAAAACTGAAAGTATGATTTAACGATTTAGTAATACTTGGCAGCACCTTTTATTTTTATAAAAAAGAAATTTAAGACAACATTTACAGAACTCTATAATAATAGAACAAAAAAAATTACACGCAAATAATAATATGGATGTGGTAACCATAATACATGAGAGCAACATATATTATGATTAAATCAAATGATAGTCAAACCATATTATTATTAAACATAATAACAGTATTGGTATTAAAGAATTATGATAATGACATTGTTAAAAATAATTCAAATTTGTTAAATATAAACATATTAAGATAAAATATTACCATAATAAAAACAACATTATAATTTTATGATCAAATTTAAATTAAATGATTATAGTTCTATTAAAATTTATGAAATTACATGTGGGATAGACCCGCCTTAGTAACACTTTTGACAATAAAATACACAGTTTATTTTTATTTCATTTTTTAATTTGTTATTCATATAAAATACAAAACCACAGCGGTTTTACAAAAACATTGTAAAATAATCTGTTTCGTGGGGAATGTTGCAATTTTTGTACCGTATTTTATAAAAACCCTGTTAAATGCATGCCATAAGAGGACCGAATGCATGTTATAAGAGGACCGAATGTATTTAGAACCTAAGAAACCGTAACAAAACTTACGAAAAAGCACGCTCACGTGAGTAAACTATTCATGAAAATTAAATGTAGTCAAACCCCAAAAAACATCAATAAAAAATCTTAAGGGTTTGCAAGAAATAATCATAAAATCAGCCATTTTTCTGTTACTTTCCATTTTACTCAAGTGTGCTACAAACATGCGACATTTGAAAAATCTAATATCAAATTACAAAATTTTAAAGCATTAGGGAATGAAAGTGGAATGTTATTACTTCCATTAAATCCTTGCAACATTAAGTATTGATTTCAATTGTTTTTATTTTTCGACATATTTATCTGTTAAACCGATGAAGTTCGAAAATAGACACAAATTCCATAGATGTTTTGTGTCAAGAACATGAACCCCGTGTAAAACTATTAGCAAGGACGGGACGAGTAGCTACGTATTTCAAAATCTACACGAATTGCAGAAGAAAAAAAGTGAGCGTTACAATTAGAATTAGAGTGTGTGGCAGCCAGATGCTCATCAATGGCAATGGCTGTTGCACAAGCACTAAAATGTGTTTGTTGTTGTTGTTCCTTTTAATTTGTATGTATGAAAGTATTTATGCTGGAATGGTTATTTGATGTTTGTTAAATTAATTAGAGTTGTTCGTATGTTCTCAAACAGAAATCAATGCCACATTCGTATATTCGTATCTTTCTACCACATCTTACATATACTTACATTTCTATTTGTAGTTGTATTTAAAATTTGGTTGAGTTTCTGTTACTTTCATTCCATTTAAAAGATTCATCTTGTAAACAAAATTTAGAAACAGAAATTGAAGTTAATTCTAATGAGCGACACACACAATGCGGTGTCTCTTATGCAATACAAACAAACGTTAGGGCAGATGGACTGGCAGACAGACAGAATAGTTACACATCTATTTATATTCTATCTTGGGAGTTGTAGTGTAGATCAAATAATGACGAATGTGCAGTAGTTTGAAGGTAAATTGTTTAGTTTAGTGTTTTTTTATATTCGGAAGTTTTTTTCTTGAAACATCAAAAAACAAAATCTATCAATGTTTTCAATTTGTATACTTAAGTTCAACATGTAGCAGCAGTATCTTGAAAGAGTGAAATCGTTTGGTATTAAATTGATTTGATTTGTTCCGCGAGTAAATGATATACTGTTGTTATACCTGTCACAGGCTGCTGGTTTGGTACGTTTGGCGAGCGCTTTCGATGTAAAGACATCATTGTCAAGCCGCTTTTAAAATAGTACTGTACCTTGACTAGCAGTGCCAGTGACGTTGTCAGCATCCTAACATCATTATCGTTTTTAATTTGGCCTTCGTTTTTAAACTAAGCCAAATCAAATAAGATTTAATTTGTTTCTTCGTTTAGAGGTATCCGTCACTGGGTATTTACTTAGGATAGTGCAACAGACCTATGTATAGTAACCAATGTTAGGTGACGCGGTTACGGTTATGATAATAGTGAAGTCGGTTACGGTTTCAATAATTTTTCTTCAACCAAAAGGTGCTCAACGTGCGTAAAGAAGTTTTCACTTCAAAAAACTGTAATAAATAATTAATTTTTGCCTGTTTAATTAAAGTCCTTCCCAGTTATCTCCAAGTCTTCTCTTCTCATGTATCATGTATCCATTCGTGCGTTAAACAGGTTTAGTTAACCTTTCGTGAAAATTATTATTTTTTTTTCTTCTTAAAACTTAAAGTAATTAACTTTCAGTTTACTGCACTGGTTTTATTTATTTTTTAAATCTCATAAAAAAATAATTTTAATTTCCTCTAGTGCAGTAAACAGTTTGCATGGATAAGTGAGTGTGTAATTATTTTATTTCATTGTAAATATTTATTTCATAGATATAATTTTACAAACGTTTGAAGTCGTTTTTTATTTCAAATACTGCAGCATTTATTTCTTTAATTCATGGGTGGCTTAAAATATAAATTTTAGTTTTTCTTATTTAACGTAACATTTCAGATGCTAGTACATGGTTATGTGCTTATGCTGGTGGTGGCCTCACATAAATGCTGCAATAACAAATTTGCAAATGTATAGAGTTATTTAAGCCAATACGAAGTATTTGGAAAACAATTCTTAAACAGTAGATCTTCTAAAAAAATCATTCTCTGCTTTTGTCTTAGAGACTAAAAGACTACATGTCCATGGGACCACTTCCCTTGTATTTAATCAAAAGTAGCAGTTTTCTGGGTTTCTTTATTTGAAATTTTCTAGTTTTTTTTTCCAAATAACTTATTGTAGTTGCTTTAGCATTCGTTTATTCAGTTCACATTATTGTGCTGCTAAATACAATTTCAGGCAAAGAGTTCCAGAGTCAGTTGGTTGCTGGTTGAAGGCAAACATACAGACAAACAGACATACAGAGAAACGGACATGTATGTTAATTGTTTCCTTAAACTGCATTGGCAAGATTTATTGTGAAATTAAAATTTTTAAAGTAGATAAAATTTCATTCTCGAGTTTTCATTGAAAAATGAGTGATACGTGTGTGGCATGATAAAACAAATAGAGAAACAAATTATGGTAACAAAGTAGTAAGATTCATTTTAAATTTCTTTTTTTTTTCTTTTTTGGAAAAAGTTTATGCTGCTGGTAGATCACGTGTAGTAGTAGAAATTACTTTTGTGGATGGATAAAAGTTTAAATCCACAAGTGAATAATGTATGGTTTGGAGATCTAGAGATGATGGAGAAAACAAATATAGGAGAGACTAGTCATTCGCTTTAAGCAAACTAATGCATTTTGTACATTGTTTGGAATAAATCATATTTAAGACTTTAAGAAAATATTTCATTTTTAAAACGAAATTTTCTAAAATAAATGCGGTGTATTTATAGCCAAGTCATTAATAAAATTATGTTAAAGTTGTTTTATTTATTGCATCTTCAATATAACTGAACTAACACTAAGTATTCGTCTTAAGTCTAAAAATGGCTGTGCCCGCCACGTCGTGGGCGTCCTGATAATATTTTGCTCGATTTTGCTTTGAAAGTATCAATCAATCCTATTGTAAGACTTACTTTTATAGAGTAGCACCTATTAAGGAAAAATGCAACTAAACTAAGAAGAAACTAACAATAACAGAATTTTAACGCTAAATAACAAAAACAATGTAAGCACATAAATTACATAAGTATGTATGTATTTCACAAAATAACCAAATTATACAACAGGTACGCGCCTTAAAACAAATACAAATTTTATTCAATTGGCTATTTGGCATATTTTGTTAGCGCCATCTGTGTTTTAATATCTGTGTTATAATATTAAAGGTGCTGTGCCGTACTAAGTAGTTAAAACGATCTGTGTTTTAAAATATACAACTTTCAAAAATTAAAGGTGCCGTACTAAGCAGTACTTTTATACCGGAAAGCGTACTTTCACTCTTTCTTTTTCACTATCTCATGGAAATATGTTATTTTTGCGAAAAAAAGTATCCTATATTGGGATTAGAACACTTATGTACCTCCTCACAAAATTTTGTTTTAATCCATCCAGTATTTTTACGACAACCGAACGCAAAATAAAAGCAGAGAGGCAGACGGAAATGAGTTACTACTTTATTATACGTATAGATATAGATTATACTTAATTAATTCCAGCCAATTTAATATTAATATATGATGTTATTATTTTAAATTCACCTCTCTATGTTCGCCGAAGATAAGGCAATATTCTATGAATGTACTTCTGTTTAAACCGTTCAGAGTTTTTTTTACTATACCAAAGAGCGGCTGTAATCACTCACAAATTCTTATTTTGCCGCCTTTGTAGTTTTAATGACCTGATCGAATTATTAAGTTAAATAATGTCGAATTTACGGCTATAAAAATGTGTCCAATTGTGCCTTGTGATATTGATGAGTGCTTGACACCAAATGTGGAAGATTCAAATCAATATAGAATAAGTCGAACAGCTGTGAGTAACACTAGCCGGCGGTCATTATACTCTTTTTACAAAACAATCGCTGGTTATAACACGGCACATAACCTGCTCAAATTCGCATTAGTTTTCGAAAAACTCACCCTTGAAGTAAAAACACAAATGCACTTATGTTCGAGTGTAAGCAGTTGCCGGATCTTATCCAAACATTCATTTAAAATAAATCGTTAGGTTGCTATATTCTCAGCCACTTAACGCACTTTCAGTTCCTGTCCAATATTTGTTCAAAGACCTGAGCGACCTGAATAACTGGCGTTACTTGCGTTGGCACGACTGCATTGGAATTAAGCAAACTATTTCTTCTTCCAGAAATATTTTTTTGTAGGGGTAATACCGAAGCATATCACTATCTATTCATGGGTCCTTTTTCGACCCCCTTCATTCTTCAATGATTTGTGACATCTGACTGGAAATTTAATAACATCTTACTTTCATTGAGTCCCGTGCTGTCACTAGCATTTTACTCTCGACTGTAGCGTTTTCAGACTGGCGATTGATACAAGTCGACATTCTTCCTCATCAGAGTGTCTACGGTTCCTGCTAATATTTGCTTATAGACTAAGGTCTCCACAGCATCTCCATTTTAATATGTATCTGCCAATATGATCCAAAGCCTTTTTATATTAGCCTATTTCCAGGCACAGTCTGCAAGTAACGTCTTACCTCGATTTTTATCTTGGCCAAATAATACTTGACAGCCCGTGATCTGCCACTAACGCAGATAATCATATGTAGGCACCCAGGTTATATCCAGGCTCCTTCTTGGTCATCCTGCCAACTTGAAGTGAAAAATTTCAGAGTTTTTGATGGGAATCGAACCCACAACCTTACACTGATAGACTAGCACACACCCTACTAACACACCAAGGCACCCATCTATCAGAAATTGATGGTGCATGGTATTTTACAAGCCTTTTCTTGGTTTCGGTGAAGTTTATTACAAAAAAAGCACAAGAAATTATTTATTGTTTACAAGTTTACGAATTTCCCTGCTTTCGATGAATGACAATCAAAAATTGAGAGAAGCAGTTTGTTCAACATTTTAGAGTTGTCTATTAACAGATGATCGATCATACAGAGAAGCTTAGTTGACACATATGGTCACGGGTTCCGTCCCCAGCCGTTTATATTAGTTCTCTTCACAATAGTACATGTTAACGACCCTCCTGCGTCGGTATACTATAAAAATAATTTATAAAACGGCTTTAAGCTACTAGCTTAAAGCTGTTGGAAGCTGAGATAGTATCCCATTACTGAATGTCATAATATAGGCTCGGAGTTGAGTTTTTGCAAATGGAACCACTTTATTTCCTCTGCTTTTAACTTCATTTGTGTATATTTTGCTTCTATGCTTTAACCAAAATGGTGACTTTTATAGGTTCAGCGATGTATGCCAATTTATTTGACCTCCGAGTGTTGAGGTAAAATTTCGTTATTTATTGGAATGGTTGGGCAGAGTGAGTGTCATTAATTTTTATTCCACATTTTCCAAAAAAAAAATATTTATTTGCGATTTCTGTAATATAGGCGAGTGGCTCTTTTAATAAATTTTTATAGGAATCACTCAAAAAATTGTGTGCTTTTCATACAAATTTTCTAGACGAGTCGTTCGCCTGTAATACAAAAATCGTACACTAGTTTTGTAAGTATTGGGATCCTACTTGGGTTTTTCTATGAATGCTTACAAAGGCGATGTCGTCAGGAAATGTGGAAGTATGGACTTGCTTACTAGATGGCATATCTGATGAGTCCAACAAATATACACAGACAAAATGTTTGATCCAATTACAGGTTTTAATTGGATTCAGATACAAATTTGATTAATGTTTTAATTAATTCAGTTATATAATTCATTAAGAAAGATTAAAATAATGTTTTAATTAAATAAATAATTGAATTAATTAAAAATTTAATCGAAGTCGTATCCAAAACTAATTAAAACCTTTAACTGGTGAAAATAATTTGTTCTATATAATATTGTTCTCAAAATAATACCTTAGGGAACTCCGACTTAAACTCAATAAGGTTTAAGTCTTATACTGTAAATTGTGATGAAACTCTGCTGATGGAACTGTAATAAAATAATTCTTGTAAAAAAAACCGACTACAAAACAAATATATGTGCATCAATTCTTAACTAAAAATTTAAAAGGAAGTAATCTGTAAGAAATAGTACTCAATTCAAATACTTTTATACTTGTTGCTCTAACGGACATAGTAATATACGTTCTGTACATTCAAATGTCTATCCATAACGGTTCAGCAGATAAAACCATATACGACAAATTATCTCAGATATGAGGACACCCTTTATTTTTATACACTTATTATTACTGACACAGCAATAAAAAGTAACGGTTCCAAAGATATGGCCATATAGCTTAAACAATATCACCTAGGGGACAGCCTTTAATGTAAAATTTTAAATTAAACACTTATTTTAAAGTATAGATTCTTTGTCAATTTCAAATGTCTGTCTAAAACGGTTTAAAAGTTTGGCCTATGCATCAATTTAGATCAACTATTGAGACACCCTTTATAACTTTAAATATTTATAAATGTTATTATACGGGACTAGTAGTAGAGATTCTGTCTAATTTTTAAGTGTTTGTCTATAACGTTTCAAAAGATAGGGCTAGATAGGTAAAATTTTATCAATTAAGGGGACACCCTTTAGTTTCCAAATTAAAATTATATACTTGATGTTATAAAGGACTTCAAAAGTTTTGCAATATACATCAAATTATATCAACTATTGGGACACCCTTTAACTTCTAATAATAAATATTTAATTTCTGGTTATAAATATTGGACATTCTGTCCAATTTTCAAGTGATTCTCTACAGTGGTTCAAATGGTTCATATATTTAAATTGACGTCACATATGGGGACACCCTTTAATTTTTAAGTTTATTTTTTCTTATTTATTTCTGTTATTGGCAGCTATAGTGATATGCAGTTTTTTAAAATTTTAAAAGGGTGCTCTTTACGGTTCATAATACACGTAAAAAACACGTATGTTGTATGGGGACACCCTTTAATTTTCAAAATTCTGAACTTCTTTTAAAATGGGACCAATCTGTAAGCATTTCCTTTCTAATAAAGAAAAAAATTTTAAAATCGGTTCAGAAATGACTGAGTCCTGCGGGCACAAACATAACAAAAAAGCAACATTCAGACGAATAGATAACCTCCTTCTTCTTTTGAAGTCGGTTAAAAACAGCAATGATATGTGATGAGCACATACATACTATACCTCAGAGAAAAATTTATTGGCGACATTTTATATATTAAAAAAATAAAATTCTATTAAAGTTTCCAAAGAAAGTAACATGCTTAATATAGGTTCTAGTTGCCTAAGTGTAACATCTCTTTCAAAAAAAAAAAAAAAAACAAAACTTACTATAATCAAATTATTAAATTTGGGCCTAAAATCTACATAATAATGACTAAAATACTTACTTTTGATTTTTTATTCAATAAATAAATTGTCAAAATTTTGAAGCAACTTCAAGCAAACGTGATTGAAATAATTGCCAATAATTCAAACTTTTCAGATTTTATTTCTTCCACAAATTACTATTTTTGAAATGATTTCAAATCATTTATGCGATGCTAAATACTTGTGCAGTCAGATTAGAATTGCTAATATTTATCTTTGACTTAGTTATTATGCCTTTGTATTGAATCTCCAAGTTGTGTAACAAATAAAACATAAAAATTTGAATCTTTTATTAAAAGTGACTTCCTACTTTAATCTTATGATGGATTACCATAATCAGATTGGAATTATACGAGTATGTTGGAAATTTGTTCTCTTTGCATTTTATATTGCCAAGATGTGATGGAGGTATAACTGAATATCAGGGGGTGGTGTTCATATGTCAGTGGTAGTTGCCCATGTCAAACAAAGAAAATATAAAAAGCAAATTTTATTTTATTACAAAAGTTTGAATTTCTTCAACATCATTTTTGATTGACATGTGTGTATTTTTGTTGGCAAAACCAAACTAATTTTTTCTTTCCGGATTTAAGGAAAGAAATACATGCACAGATATAAAAATTTAAAATTTTTATTGATATTATATTTGAACTTTTTTAATTAAGCTTTAAATCAAATCTTTTGCAAATTCGAAATAAATTGAAATGTTTTAAGTTTTTTTTACATTAACAATTTATTTTTTATATACAATTTTTTACTGATTAATAATAGCATACATCTTACAGACGTACATAGGTATACTGTCTAGGAGACAAAAACATTTAAATTTCGATTTAAATTTTATATGCATATTTTTTTTATTAAACTGTTGCTTTAGTTGCTCATATACAGTGGGTAACATATAAAAATTGCTGTCTAATGTTTTGTTATATAAAGAGAAGTAACACTCAGGAAATTATGTCTACCAATAACTGTGTTACTTATTTTGGGAAAGGGATAGAGAAGAGAAAATACAGTTGGTGAAATAAAGGAAGGAAGCTTCACTTTTACCAACTCTGTATATTGCACGTCATAATTATTTTTTGAACAGTGTTGCAGCGGCTCTAGTCCCAAGTACGAACATTAATTTTGAAGCTTTAGAGCCCATTTTATTAATATTTTACGATTTAATACTATAGAGTTTACCGGTGAATGAGAGTGCTAACATGGATAAAACTAATAAATATCAGAAATAATTTTTGCAAGAAAACCTGACTTCAAAACAAATATAAGTGCATCAATACTAAACTAAAAATTTAAAAGGAAATAATCTGTAAGAACTAGTACCCAAATCAAATAATTTTATACTTGTTGCTCTAATGGACATAGTAATATATGTACGTTCTGTATATTCAAATGTCTATACATAACGGTTCAGGAGATAAAGCCATATGACAATTACGTCAGATATGAGGACACCCTTTATCATTTTCCACTTATTATTACTGACACAGTAATAAAAAGTAACGGTTCCAAAGATAGGGCCACATAGGTTAAATAATATCACCTATTGGGACACCCTTTAATGTACAATTTTAAATTAAACACTTATTTTAAAGGACAGGTTTTTTGTAAATTTCAAATGTCTGTCTTTAACGGTTCAAAAGTTTGGCCATGTGCATCAATGTACATCATTTATTGAGACACCCTTTATAATTTTAAATATTTATAAATTTAAATATTTAAATTTTAAATATTTATAATTTTAAATATTTATATATGTTACTATACCGGACATAGTAGTAGAGATTCTGTCTAATTTTCAAGTGTTTGTCTATAACGATTCAATAGATAGTGCCAGATAGGTCAATTACATCAATTATGGGGACACCCTTTAGTTTCCAAATTTAAATTTTATACTTGATGTTATAGTGGACTTAGATATACAGGTTCTTGGTAAATTTCAACCGTTACGGTTGAAAAGTTTTGCATTATACATCAAATTACATCAACTATTGGGACTCCCTGTAACTTCTAATTATAAATATTTAATTTCTGATTATAAATATTGGACATTCTGTCCAATTTTCAAGTGATTGTCTACCACGGTTCAAATGGTTCATATATTTAAATTGACGTCACATATGGGGACACCCTTTAATTTTTAAGTTTATTTTTTTTTATTTATTTCTGTTATTGGCAGCTATAGTGATACGCAGTTTTTTAAAATTTAAAAATGGTGACCTTTACGGTTCATAATACACGTAAAAACATGTATTTTGTATGGGGACACCCTTTAATTTTCAAAATCCTGAACTTCTTTTAAAATGCGACCAATCTGTAAGTATGTATATCCTTTCTAATAAAGAAAACATTTTTAAAATCGATTCGGAAATGACTGAGTTCTGCGGAGAAGGAGGCTATCATTCAGTCGAATTGATAAGCTGCTTCTTTTTTTGAAGTCGGTAAAGAAAAATTGATTTTGATTATAATCGCGGCTAGAATATGATCCCAGGCGACTCGGTTAGTAGTCGACGTGCTACACGCACCATTTAAACATCAGGCTAAGCAAAATGAGTCGTTTATTTATAAAGCCAACAAAAGACAAAAAGGTTGCAAAAAGTTTCCATTGATATGGCACTCACTGTAAGCATAAACATATGATTATTATAAATACCCAACGTGAAAAGATTTATTAGATAAAATTTTGAAATAAACTTAATTAATGCTGCAACCATGCAGTCAATAATAATAAAAACAACCAGCATCAAACGTTGCAAATTGTTAATAAAGTTAAACATTTGTTGTTGTTGTTGTTGTTCCTGATTTCAGATCATGCAAGCTTGTAAACATTTAATTGTTACTGTTGTTGTAATTGGATCAACCATTTCAGGTCATTTGGAACACGGTATTGGTAGTTGTCTCCGGCGGCAGCTTTTAAATTCGCAATCGAATAAATAAAAGAAAATACTATATTTAACGGTATTACACATTTCAACAAACAGTTGCGGTTGTAAAAGTAGTGATAGTAGCAAAACGTTTTAATTTAAAAACGATTTTAGAATAGTAATCTAAAATCTATACATATAATTAAATTGTAACAGGACCCTTTCTATACTTCATATATTTTTAGAAAATATTATTGCTAGTGCAGGTATTAATTGATTTGGAATACAAAACATCACTTTTGGATTTTTTCTGTCCGTCCGTTTATCTGTTTGCATCACGTAAAAAAATTTTATGAGGAGGTACCTTTATATATCAGTTTAAATATGGGATACTTTTCCCTTCAAAATATCTCATTTCCAACAGAAAATAGATAAAATCTAGTGAAAGTACGCAATTTTAATGATTCACTGGTACATCAGTCTAGGCAGAACCTCTTATTTTTATCCGCGGGAAATTTCCTAGTTACAAAACTCTACAATAATTTAAGAATGGTATGTAAGGCCCTTAAGTAAATACCCAGGGATGGGTGCCACTATATAAATACAAATAAATCATTTGTGCAGCACTATAAAAGTAAGAGTCTTAAAATTTGGAGTAGATTACTTTCAAATAAATACGAAAAAATATTGTATAATATTCTTAATATGTAAGTCGCTTTTTAAAACTCTCATTTAGTTTACATCAGTTTTAAATATAAAATATTTTTCAATTTTTTTAAGTCATGGTTTTTCGTTATCCTGATGTTTCACAACATTTCCTCAACAAACAAATTTTAATGATTTTATGATAATAGCACGAAAAATAGGAAAGTATCTGTAATCTCTATATCTATATATATAATAAAACAACTCTTTTTTTGAAAATGATATAAAAAAAAAACTACTGAATATTTTCTCAAATTTCTTTTTTTATTTGAAATTGTACTTTCCGGTTAATAATGGAAAATAATTTCATTCAAATGGCTGCCTCGGCTAGCAATGCAGTACCCTACACGATCAGTCCAATTATTAAGCACATTATCTATTGTGTGCAGCTGTATTTCACCAACGGCTTCACGAATATTGTCCTTTAAAGCGTCCATTGTCTCTGGCTTGTCGGCGTAACACTTATATTTGACGGCACCCCACAAATAATAATCCAAGGGCGTCAAATCGCAGCTCCGAGCTGGCCAAACGACATTAGATCTGCGGCTGATAATGCGATCTTCAAAAACAGGGCGCAAACCATAGAGTGTAGCTTCGGCTGTGTGGCACATAGCGCCGTCCTGTTGAAACCAAATGTTGCCAATATCCTCCTCTTCAATTTATGTGAACAAAAATTCGTTCAACATGGCCCGATAACGATCGCCATTGACTGTAACGGCCATTCCTTGCTCATTTTCGAAGAAAAATGACCAAATTATGCCTCTGGACCAAAATCCGCACCAAACAGTGACTCGTTTTGGGTGGATCGGCTTTTCAATGTATGCGTGCGGGTTTTCTGTGCCCCAAATGTGACTATTTTGCTTGTTTACATACCCGCCAAGATCAAAATGAGCTCATCTGAAAAGATGATTTTTTTTTTTGGCAAAATCGGCATCTTCTGTAAGTCAATAATTCCCAGCGTTGTTCAAGCGTATACACAACCATATTCGTTCAGCGGAAGGATAAAACTAACTATATATCAAATCAGACATGAGCTGAGTGTTATCATTCACGAAGCACTAGTTGAAAAAAAAAAACGTTAGATCGCGGACCTTTATACTTTTTATACTTTTTTCCTCAAAAATATCTTATTTCCAGGAGTAAGTGAAGAAAAACCAGTGAAAGTACGCAATTTTACCGAAATGCGGCATATTTTAGTAGGGATGAGACCTATTATAAAAAGTAAATACATTAACCATAACTGAAGCACTAAAAAATTATGGATCTTTGAGTGGATTACTTTCAAAGCAAAATCGAACAAAATATTGTAACGACGCTGACGAAGTGGCGGGCACAGCTAGTTTAATATTATAGTATTTCAATTAAGTAATTGATTATTTTCATTACCATTTTCGACAAAAAAAGATCTAAAATATTAAAAAGCTCGGAAGAGTTTTGATAAATTTCGCAGATTATATTTAAGTTTAGCCTTTTTCTTATATAAAGTTGTGCTAATTTTTTTTTCTCTGCTGTATGTTCAACTCACATTTAAATGTTTATATTTTGGACGCTTTATTTATTTTTTGTTTTATATATTGTTTGTAATAAGAGTTCGTAACACAATGAGTTTCGGAATAAAATGCTAATTTTCTAATGCAAACACACACATACATACATACACTCATACATACATACTTCCATAGAACTGTAAAGTTCAACAATTTAAGATTAAAAATAATGAAAATTTTCCATTTTGGCCTGTGTGTTTTGCTTTTATATATTTGACTGCGTTTATTGTTTTCTTTACCTTTTGTTTTTTGTTAGACTTTTAAATACTTTGATCTTTAATTTGAAGAATATTGTTAGTACTTTTGTTTTTGGTACAAGAAAAAAAATCTGAATGCATATTACGAAATAGGAAATCATATATTTTTGTATACCTGTTTACAGTATTTTCCTGGCTAGGAAAAAAAGTAAAAAAATAGTTTCGGAATTAATTTCAATAGATAATTTGTATGATGAAATTTTATATGAAATCTTTATCTTGCGGCCAAGAGGTGTAGAGATGCACCAAAAAAAAAAAAAAAAAAAAACAAAATAGTTCAAAAGAGAATTAGAAAAAAAAAGCATAAAATTATTTCAACGTGTAAATTAGCCACTAACTGTGCCTGCCACGGTGTAGGAGTTCTGATTTTGTTCGATTTTGCATTGAAAGTAATCCATACCAAATTTTAAAACTCTTATTATTATAGTGCTTCAGTTATAGATTATATATTTTCTTTATATAGAGGTACCCATCCCTGGATTAAATTCTACAAATTTATATATATAATTCTCAGTTTTTCAGTGTTTTACAATTTACAATTTTCTCTTGAAAATGCGATATTTTTATGGGAAAAAAGTTTATTATATTTAAAACAAGATACCGTAGTATCCTCACAAAATTGTAACAAAATTTATCTAATAGTTTTTAACAGACAGACAAAAATTCTAAAAATTGCTATTTTGTATTCCCTTTCGATTACTATCTGCAACAGCAACAAAAATTTCAAATGCTTCTTTAATATGTAAGGGGTATATGGGAGAAATACCAAAAAGGGGGTAACGTTACGACTACTTTACTTTCATTGGGTTTCGTGCTGTCACTAGCCATTATTCGAGAGTAAAACGGTTTCAGATTGTCGTCTGGCACCTGTTGACCTTACTTCATCAGAGAGTCTCAGGTATTTGCGAATTATTGTCTTATACTAGCCTGTGCTGGACATTCATACTCGTTGTACTCGCGCCGCCGACTCTGCCTCTTTCAGACATCTATTTTCACGCTGGCCTGATGATACCTCAAGTTTCGTAACCAGTTATTAACATACACAGAAAAAAGTGTTTTCACCAATTAAAGGTTTTAATTAAATTTTATTTAAATAATTAAAATTTAAAATTAATAAATAATTAATTGATTCAATTAATTGTTTTATTAGGATTTTTTTCTGTTTTAAACAAATATTTATTTGAATCAATTAAAAAATTAATTGAACTTTAATTTAAAGCTTATTAAAACCTCAAAAACTTTTTTCTGTGTAGTTATTCAAATTAAGAGACCTCTTGTTCTCTTTATTTCAAAATGTTCTTTTTATTTCTTCCGCAGTCCTAAATAAAATAAAAATAAAAAACGGAGTTCCTTCAAAGAGTAATTTCGCCTCCTCTTGCTAGCCGTACTTTTCCATCCCTGTCGATCTCTCGAGATTCTGTTTGATTGAAAATTCTTAGTAATGGAAAAAATTGTGCAAGTAAAGCTCCATATGCACTGGTAAGTCTAAAATAAAACTGGAGGTCGACTAATATCTAGAGTTCGATCGATTTAATTTAGCTAGCCTTCTAGCAAAGGTAAGACCTAACTAAGAGCCTGTTATTAGCTTCCACCGGCGAAGGTAGAAGTCGATTGTGGCGAGGTATACCCTTGTTGCTGCCAAGCGACTGCTAATCATACTAAAAGTTCAATGCAGTGTCAACGATATTTATGAAAAAAAGAGAAGAAGTATCCAAAGAGGATTTGTTTTGCCACATTCAGCTGTTTGCCATAATGTTCAGATCCGGTTGTCACAAAGGGACCATTAGGAGCCAAGTGAGTAGGTTTCTGATCACAGAACTTGTGACCTGTGCAACCATAGCAGAAGCTGTATGAATTAGGGCATTATCCCTGTTAAAAGGCCCTTGCTTTAGTTCGAAATAATTTATTTTTTTGTGCAAACAATTAGTCTTCCAATATTGTTTTGGATGAATCTCCTGTCATTTTCAAAGCATATCGACTCCTTCTTCTCTTTTTTATCTTATTTTCAAAAATATTTGCATCTTTGTCAAGTAATGGAATTAATGGCCATTTATCTGGGCCATCAAATTTGATTTTTTTTTTGGTCGCTAAGCCACTTTTCTCCTCATGCTATCTCATCTTTTGAAAATTGTGAACGATTGGTGGATTGTGATAACGCCAACACTAAATCGACTTTCTCTACATATTTTTGAAGCAGAAATGATAAAATTTAAGGCAATGAAAAAATCGTTTGCCTTTCCGTTGTAGTTACTGCGTCAATTTTGATTCCGTACCCAAAAATGGCAAACGCTTCGGTTGCCGTACGTTGGGACATGGGTTTATCTTTAAAGCAATTGCCGAATATCGATTAATTTAACAGAGATTTAACGGTGATTCCCTTCTAAGAGAAGGGAAGCAGGAATGTATACTGGATCTTTTGGAAGGGAAAGCCAATCGTTTCTAAGAAAAGTGAAGGGAAATAGGAATGTGTACAGGCTCTATCAGAAAAATGAGGGTAGTAGTGAGATATGGTCTAAACCTGCCTATAGAAGGCCTCAAATAAGAAGGCCTGTTTAGTTTTACCACTGTGCAATTACAATTGATATACATGTATATGTTTACGGGTATGTGCTCTGATAAAGGTGTTTATTTGAATGGAAAAAGAACAAAACAAAGCCATTTCATTTTGTTCTCTAGTTTTTCCAGCTAATGGCAAAAACAAAAGATGTTGAAACAAAAATAGAAAATATTCATACGAACATTGGAAAAAGCGATTTTTTTTTTCTATTCCCAGTGTTTTATTTCTGTGCGTCTTCTAGCACTGTTGTCTGACTTTAGGCAGTCTTAATAATCGATATGCCTTTTTAATTTTCTTTAAAAAAAAGTAAAACATAAAAAAACTTCTTTTGAAGAAATTTCTCCTAAAACAAGAAAAAAAGCAATCACATTTTTTCTTGGAATATTTTCTTAAAATTAAGTACTTTTTACTGATGCATGCAATTTTAAACATTAAAATTTCTCCTAAACTCGTAATTTTTTACTTTTTGAATAAAAAACTAGGCAAAATTTAAAAACTTAAATCTTACCCACATTAGTGTAGTGTAGGACATTCATGTCACTTCATTTGGCTAAAAACACAAAGACCAAGAAATAAGAATACAACAACTATAACAAAATTGTTGATTCAAGTGAACTTCGCTTCTTCAATTATGCACAGACTCTAACGATATGAAATCCCCCACACCCAACTCCCATTTTTAGAAACTTCTTGTATTCATGTTCTAGCTTTTCTCGTTGACTCTAGTTGAAGTTTAGTTTAGTTGTCAAAACTCTTGAGAAAAAGTGTTTGCAAGTTTTGTTTTGTTTAGTGTTGCTCTTGGTACTTTTCGCCATCAGAAAAACTTTACGAGTGAAAGTAAAACAAGAGGAGAAAAATAAGAAATAAAACTTGGTTCAACATCACGCATACGTAATGCACTTAAAATAAAGGATAGAATCCCTAAGGGTTTTCATTCTTGCCATTCTGTTTGTATTGCTATTCCTTGACAGAGATGCAAAAACAAAATAAAAATACAAACTAAAGAATAACAAAAAGTTTGTCAAGATTTTTGACATGTGTATATTCAAATGCGTATCTTAAGAACTCGTTTACTCAGACAGAATTTATGATTTTTTATATCATACCATAAATTGTTCTCTAATGCTTTAAACACATAGACGACTGTGGCTACACTGCTGCATGACTACAAATGCCGCTGATATATCGGAACAATCACTCTGACTTTAATAAATTGTGCAATATAAACTTAATGAAATTAAACTTACTGAAAGGTAAATGTAATTGTTTATCGAGAAAAAAAAAACTGTAAGATGCTAACTATCAAACCTTCAATTGCTCAATAAGGCTAGAAGTGTACTTGGGTTTAAGGAGGGCTAAAGAGTTCACTGATTTATACATAACAAAAATGCTATATACATCAGTTGTGAGACCAATTTAAAAAAACAGTTCAGTAATATAATGGTAACCACAATATAATGTCCTCATTAAGAACTTTAAATCGGTTGAGCAACAACTTCTAATTTCTTGTTCTTGAGGTTTGACATGGGTAGTCTGGAGTTCATCTTCCATCCTATTAGACTAAAATTAATTAGATTGCCTATGCTAAAAAGCCGCAGAAAAAACTTAATGTTTCTTTTGCAATCAATTTAATTAATGGCAAAAATGCAGTGGACTTCTTGTAATTATTATTTTTCAATTGCAGTTATTTAGCTTTAACTTAAAATCACTCCTTATTCTTAGAGTAAGGGGGTTACATAATGATAAATATTTACCTAGTATGGGAGTTTCCACACCTAGTCTATCCAGTAAATTTTTGTGCAGCTATACACATTAATAGGGAAGATCCTCGTACAAAATTTCAATACTCCACCTGCTGTAGTGCACGATAATATTATTTTTCTTTGTAAGAATGTTGACATGCACATGATTCCAATAAAGCCTGTTTTCCGTTGGCCAATGCTATATAAAAGTTACTGGTGTAAAATTTCAAGGCTCTTCCTACTACAGTTCTCTACATACACGATAATAATTTTTTTATGTGCCCACTGTTCCTAACCAGCCTTTATTTTTTCAGACTTTTCACATCGATTAGTGAGTTGCAATTGTACACAATTACAAGAAGATTACTATAGTGTGTTACAGTACCTCTGGTACACTATAGTAATTATTCACTTTATATGGGAGTTGCCACGCTACTGCTTCAACCCAGTCTCTTTGTTACTAAAGACTATGCATTTTATTATGAGGGTTATTGTGCAAATTTTAAAACTTTAGGTATTTCAGTTCCTCAGGCACACTATAATATTTCTTCACTTTCTATGGGAGGTACTACGCCCACTCTTCCAATCCAGCCTGTTATTGCTGGACTATGCGTATTAATGTGCTTGTTACTTGTGCATAATTTCAAGATCCTACCTTTTAAAGTTTTCAAGAACCACGATGATAGATAATAACTTTTTATGGGAAGTGCCAGGCCCACTTAAAATATAAAAAAATACCCATTTTTATCCTTCGCATATCTGGTGGTAGCAAACATCAATTTGGGTTTACTGGTGTAGGCAGCTGTTGGTGTAACTGTAGCTTTCCGATATATACACAGACAGACAAATGAACAAACAAACAAACACATTTTGTGCTTTATGTATATATGTACATACATCACTTAGGCAAGTGCAATGTACATATCCTTATTGAATAAATGTCTTTAATTCTGAATAAAACATTTTAAATTACACAGTTCAACAGGAAAAAAAATAACGGGGTTCCGACGATTGCTTTTGCTAGAGGAGACCAATAAAAATATACTCGTTTCCCAGCTGTGGCCTGTTCATGCAGCATATCGGTATATAAAAAATATATAAAACTATGTTTTCTTTACATCTGAGTGTAGGGTATGTTCAGCAACTTTGTAGAAAATGTTATGGCAAATATTATTGTAGAACATATTAACTCTCTATATGCTGCAACAACAGGCCACAGCTGGGAAATTTTAACCGACTCTTAAATCAAATTCCTATGTGAGCTTTTAAAACCCCGATACACGTATATTTATAAAAAAAATTATGAAATTCCTGTACAGTGTTACCACAAAAAAGCTAAAATTGCTTAAAAGCGGTTTAGACGAATTAAGGTATGTAAATTCCAAGAGAAAATAATATCAAAATTCATGCATTTTTTTTTTAGAAATTAGAGTATATTTTTTGGCGTTTACACTTTTGTAGAATAAATCATATTTAAACGCAAACAGCTGTTTTAAGTTTTTTCCAATCTTTACAAAACTACCAATGATGCCAGCTGAGTTTGTTTTTTGCCTGTTTTGCTGTTTTTGATAGTTTTGACGCGCTTTGCATTTGAAAAGTTGCCATCACTTAGAAAAATTCATCCGTGATCTGATGAGATGATTTTTTTTGGAAAATTTTCAAAAAATAAAGACTAAAATTTTTATCCGTATTTGCTATATATTATGTTTACACGAAACCATTTGAGCTGTTTTACACTAAAATTTTACATGTCGTAAGACTTCTATGATCATGTAAACCACCCTTTAATAACACAAAAGACAAAAGAAAAAAAGAAAATAATTTTAAATCTATTTTCTTCAATGCTACTCTGAAATGTTTATTATTCTAGCAATTTCCTTTTCTTTATCTCTTAAGCAATAAAGTTATTATTACATTTGAAGGTAGACGGACGCACAACTTAAATAATATAAACCAAAAAAAATATACATAAATACAGTTTTCAATGCATGCAAAGTGACAGGTATTTGTATATTACGTGCAAAAAGATGATAAAATAGAATACTCGTACATATTATTGAAACAACTTCAACTCCATAAAGAAAACATTGATGTAAGTTGGAAATTTCAAAGACCAACATGGATAAAAAAAAACGTCCTCTAGTGCCTTTTTAGGTGACATTAAAAATCAAAATATTCGCACAGAAGCTCGTTAAGTGTTTTGTCGTTAGTGAATGAATGGTAACGTGCTGATATACTATTAGCAAGTGAAAGGTGCAGGAGGTCAGTAAACGTTTAAGTGTTGCAAGATATGAGCGTATAATATGTAAAAGATTAGGGTGGTCCCTTGAACCACTATCATTGGTTGTTGGTAAAATGTCCTGCAAATAAAGGGAATTTAAACAGTATTCCTTTTTATTTTTGACTTAGTGTTTGAGTGTTGTTTTTGCTGATCTTTTGCTGGGCCATGTCATCCAACTAAAGACTGCTTATTTATCCATCTAAAATAAATTAACCCCTTTAGTTAAATTTCTTTAAATATATTTAAAGTTTCTAAAAAATGTCTCCCTAATGGCCAACCCCTTAGACAACTTTTACCTAGCAATCATTTACTCATTTTTATGACACAAGTAACCTTCTTCCACAACCTCCACACTTGTTAGCGTATCTCGAAATGTAAAATAAAGGAATAAACAAAATTCCAACTAAACATAGACACACACACACTTACACTAACACGCACACACATAAACAAAAAGGATACACAGCCAACAGACATGGCTGGCATTCGTTAACATCGCCACAAAGACCAGAGAAAGGTATAATTTCTGTGACAACTTTTATTATTCATCGTCAGTCATCTACACTGTGGTTGGCTGCTGTTGTTTTAATGAATTCAAACTTGTGCTGTTTGCAACTGGTTTTTGTTTTCTATTTTGTTGCACAAGAAATATATGTGATATATTTTTTATTTTTTTGATTACTCCCTGGCTACAAGAGACACTTGAAATGTACGTTCTTTAAACAGGATTTTCAGCTACTTTGAGTTTCTATTTTAAAATTCTTGTTAGACTCTCTGTCAGACGGTCGTCTGCTTGCCTTTGGATTGCCTGTCATCTTCTATGTTTATGACTGTTTTGTTTTTGTTTTTTTTTTGATTGTTGTCCTTGAGTGCATTTGAGAATAAACAATGATTAAATGTATTCGTATTTCCCAGATAAGTTTTATTTAAATAAAGCAAACGTATTTCGATACCTTGAGGGTGCTATTTCAATTTGTCAATAAGATATCAATAAAAAAGATTAAAATTGAAACTCAATAGAAAAATAAGTTTAAAATTGTTAGACTTTAATTTTAATGGTTAATTAGAAAATCGAAAAAATAATTCTTTAAACACATAGACGACAGCGGCTACATAATTACATGACTACAAAAGCTGTTGACTACAATCGTTGCCGCGGTGTAAACAGCGATTTAATGTTATTGAAGACGGCATGACGTGACTCGTCAGCTAATTTACTTATTTTTATAAAAATAAAACAACTATTTAAAAAAATCCTTTTGTCACTTCAAAACAAATAAATTTATTTGCCCAAAACTCTTGATTGTAAATAAATTTATAATTTTTGAATTAAATGAAATTATTTTTAGAAAACATTCTTCACAAAAAAAAAAAAAATATTTAGAAACTTAGACAATTATTGTAATTTTTACCTTTTTAATAATTTTATAATTATGTTTTTAAGCTTTAGGTCTTTTTTATAAAAATTTTAAAATTTATTTTTATATTCGATATTTCGCTACACCATTGGGAAACATCGTCAGGAAAAAAATAAATTTAAAAATTTGTATAAAATAGACCTAAAGCTTAAAAACATAATTGTAAAATTTAGAAACTTAGGGTGGCAGTAATCGTTGTAGTCGGTAGTCGGTAGCCTGCAGTCTGCTATGTGTTTAATTCATAAGTTTTATGTTAAAATGTGAGTTTGGAAAAATCGTAAAATTCATTATACTTTTCATAGCTTTGCAGCTAGGAAGAATTTCAGTTCATTAGTCGAGCTTTTCCTCATACTTCAGGGGCACAACATTAGTGACCACAAGAGCAGTATGTAAAAATTAGCATCGCAACGGGAAACCAATTGAGGACAGAGTAAGTATTTGCTCACCACTTTGCTCATTTTCAATCGTTATTGTATCATTGCACATGAGAGAGCATCTGTTATGATCTTTATTTTTTCACCGCTCATGAAATGATATTTTTTGGTTTTGCGCACACATCATTTTCCATAAATGAAACTACGGGTTTTTTTTCACAGCACATGAATAAGAAATGTACACGTTTCATTTTGCCCATGAGCAAATTTCATGAGTGAGAAATTAAAAATTTTCATTTCGTACATGCGCGAGTGAGTAAATACCTACCCTGATTGAGGATGACACGATTGAAACTAATGAAGATATTCATAAGAACATACTAGATTAGCTCTGGTTAAAAAAATTCTGTAATATATTAGCAAAAAAGATAGTTGGGTTGCAACACCCAGGGTCTTTTGTTTAAAATCGAACACACAAAGCATCAGACTGATAGAATAACACACTACATGCTATCTTATCGGGGTACCAGTGTAAGCAAATGTAGCGCAATTTAACCTATACATATAATAAAATAGCAACTCATTTCCGTCTGTCTGTCTGTACGTCTGTCTGTCTACTTTGTGTTCGCATCAGGTAAAAACTACTGGATGGATTTTAACAACATTTTGAGAGGAGCTACCTTAGCATCATGGTTTCAATATAGAATACTTTTTTTCTGGAAAAATATCTCATTTCCAAGAGAAAGTAAGGAAAAAGGAGTGAAAGTTCACCTTTTATATTTGAAAGTGGGATATTTTAAACAAAATTGCTCGAGAGATGGCGCCAGCTGAATAAAATTTGTATTTGATTTGTATTTTTACTTTGTGGATTTACATTGTTATTCAAATATTTTAAAGACGTCTTATAGAGGTTTACAATAATTTTAGAATTTTATCCAGGGATGGGTACCTTTATATAAAGTAAATATATAAACAATTAACTGAAGCACTATAAAAGTAAAAGTCTTACATTCGAGCACAGCTAGTTAAATTATATATTTATATATTTCAAATTTTCTTTATTTTCTATACTTATATCAAGAGCCCCCACGTATACCCCTAAGGGTCTGTGAGCACATACACAATTTCAACGAGAATCTCACAGCAAACAAAAGATGTAAAAATTTTAAATCAGTAGCATACCAGCTTTCAACAAGGTAGTTTTGTGTCACTTTGCTAAATATTTAGCAAACTAATGCATTTTCATTTTAACCTCTTTTTTTGGTTTGGGGGCCTTCGCTTATATATTTATTATTAAATTTTTTATACCTTCAATTAAGACCTTCAATTTATTGTTATTTCGTGATTTTCTAAGGCTCTATTAAAGGAATACAATTTAATTATTATAATAATCGCTTTATATTTATTATGTGTATCTTGGCACTTAAAACACATTTCCTAAACAACAATTGTTCTGCTTGCTTAAATTGCTTCTTAAGACTTCATAATTTCAAGTCACATTGAAAAAAAGAAAAACAGAAAACTTAACAAACACTTGTAAGCCCAATAAGCTTCAGCTCTGCAAAAGGTCATTGTCTCATTACGCAGACAATTAGTTGCCATTACACTTTGTTGCTCGAGCACAGCATAAATAAAACTCAAGGAAAAACGCAGCAATTCACAAAATGGGAATAAATCTCACAGCAACCTAAACAACAACCTTCCCAGAATCAAACTTAAAATACGAGCACCTTAACACAGATAAACTTACTCTCCTAGTTTTGTTTGTATCCCGCTACTTTATACAAATACCATGCAGCAGGGTCTTGGTTGAAATAATCCTTTTCCTTCTGTTTATAACAAACAAACAAACAGCATACAACCAACAAATGTCGCTTCGTGTACCTGATGGTTTTGCGAGGATATATGTGTGTGTGTGTATAATAAATAGGAGCATTAATAAAACGTGTTCATTCAAAACAACATACGCAATATACATATATAACTTTCATTCATATTTTTTTACCCTTCACCACAGCTGGAAAAGTATTTATAGTTTGTCATTCGATTTGTAATTTTGACAATATTGATTTGCTTTTCAATAAATACATATGAATATCTACATATACATAAATATATTCTTGCTTCTTCTAGGTAAAAATAGATTTTCCAAAAACACCAGATTATTTATACAAATTTTTATCAGAAATACCGGTCCATTAATGGCAACCATATGGACCAAAACGACGAGAGCCTTTATTTTAATCAGATTTTTCAAGGTTTTATTGTTTTTTTAATTAATAAAAATAAATTAGTCATGTGGGAGTTAGACTGACATACGTAGGGTTCCGTACTATGTTCAGTACAACCAAGGCGAATTGAACACTAGGTAAAACTGATGGCCCAGGTGAACATCTTCTTTTATATGTGTTTTATACCCTGCTATGTCAAAATTTTTTTAACATTTTCTTAAATAAAACTTGAAAATAAAAATTTATTGCACTCCAAGATTATGTTCTTTTATTTTTCACGTTTTTTCACTTTTTACTTTAAATATTATAATATATTTTGCAAAAACTAACTAAACTTTTGTGTTTTGTCTAAAAAATTTTCTTCTTTTTTATTTTCTTTTGAATTTTTCTTTGGGTTTTTGACAACTTTGGGTGTTTTTACACAAACAAAATTGCCTGTGGTTGTTTTTGTTGCTTCATTGCGATTACCTAGTATTCAATTCGCCTTGAGTACAACTTTAAAAATTAAAGTTTTTAATTTTTTCATGTATTGTAAGGCACCCTTAGTTTTTAATTATTTTTTATACTAGAGCAAAGTACTAAATACCCGGAGTAAATATCAAGTGTCCGCTTATAACGTTTAGACGAGAAGGCCAAATTACTCAAATTCGGGTTATCTAGGGAGCACCCTTTTATTTTTAATAAATTTATTTTCGTTACTTGTTGTTATTATGTATAGTTTTAAGTGCCTCCCTATCACTGTTCAAATATAAGGTATTATATGCAAAATCGTGTCATTATCGAAACACCCAATCATTTTTTGTTTTATTATTTGTTCATGGTATAGATGACAAATTTATATATAATCTGCATATATTTAAAGTTTCTACCCGTTCCTTTTAAAAATTAGGTTACATGCATACGTAAATATTTGTCACTTACGCAAAACCCTATAATTTTTATTATTTTATTTTATATAGTTTATTTGACCTTTTTGTTAATATTTATTTATTTTTTAATTGTAATTTTTCATAACGTTAATTTGTTAATTTTTCCTGATGATGCTACACAAAGGAGTAGCGAAATATCGAAAAAATAAAAATTAAAATTATTTAAAGACCTAAAGCTTAAATAAAATAGTTAAATTAATTTTATTATTTTATATTTTTTGCTATAGCGGACATAAATTTACACAGTCTGTGTAAATTCAAGTTTAATATATTAAAGTCATATTCGCGAAAATTCGCAACACCCTTTAAGTTTTAGTAATTTTTATAGCGGAGATGGTAATACACTTTCGATAAAAATATCAGGAGCCTACCCTATTGTGGTTCTAAAATAAAGTAATATTCTTGAAAAACATGTCGTTGTCGTAACACACTTCCCTTTAATTTTAAGTAATTGTCATAGCGGCCGCGGCAACACGTCTTCTGTACAAATTTTAAGACTCCACCCATTGCGGTTAAAAAATTAGGCGTTATACATGCAAATCACGTCATTGTCGGAAAACCATTTAATTTTTACTGTTTTTTATATGAGTCATACTAATACACCATCTGTGAGATGGTTAAAAATTTCGGCCATATTTATGCAAATCACGTCACTGTCGGAACACACTTTAATTTCTACTATATATTGTAGTGGATAGTAATACACCTCCTGCAAAAATTATCGTTCAAAACTTGGGCCATATACTTACATGCAAATAACGGCACTATCGCAACACCCTTTAATTTTTATGTTTATTTTTTTGATATTTGTTTTTAAAGCGAACATACTTTTAATTACTGTCTGCAAATTTTAAGTGTATGCCTCCTACAGTTAAAGAAATAAACACATATATATGAATAGCACGTCTCTATCGTAACACCCTATAAGTTTTATAATTTGCTGTTTGAAGATTACCTATTACGTTTCCAGATAAAAGCGCTGACAGACGGACACACATTGTAGTGCAAACAATAGGGTTACGTTTTTGAGTACGGAACCCTAAAAACTGATAATGAAACCAAAATAATGGCAATTTCATAAAAAATTTAATTGGTCGCATCGTCTATAACCTGCTTAACAATAATAAATGCTATGATAAAAAGAAATTAGTTGCTTTTACATATAAGCCTTTTTTTTTGCTAAATATTTTGAGTATACCTTTTTCATAAAACACAGCGACACAAATCTACTTTATTGAAGGCTGGCATGCTACTGATCAGGGTTGTCAGATATTTTTTCATCTATTTCGGCAAAATCGATGTGAAAAATCGGCAAAATAGATTTTTTTAAATTTGCTAGGTATAAACAATATTATTTAATTTTAAAAATATTTTTTATAAATCACAAAAAATTAATTTCGATAAAATAGCTAAAATTCCACAAAAATATAAAAAACGCCAAAATATAAAAATATTTTGTTTTTTTTTATTTAAAACCATTACTGCCCGTGACCATCCTAATTTTTACCTAAATCAATTAAATTAGTAATTATTAAAATATATAAATACCTGAACATGCCAACTATCCTAAAAATCGCCATGTCGCGAAATCAAAAATTTGATCGCCAAATAAGTTTGAAATCGATAGACCAATTAGTAGTACGCTAGTCTATCACCCACCATAGATTCTGGGTGTATTTTGCAGACAAGCAAAAGGCTTCGCAGAGGTATTGTTTACTTTATATATAAAAAACGTTTGGCGAGAAATCGCCATATCTGCTACTGATTGTGAAAATTATTATATTTTTTGTTCTCTTTATGAGTGTCTTGTCGAGATTGTGTGTGTATTCACAGCCACTCACTCAGGGGTGGGTGCCTTTGCAATTATTAATTAAAAAATTAATATTATACTTGTACAAATAAAATTAAAAAAGATAAAAACTTTCACAAAAATCGCAATTTCAATAAAAAGCCATGTATTAAAAAAAAAACAAAAAACCTTAAATTCTCTAAAAATTTTAAAATTTTTTGAAAAATCTAAATTTCACCAAAAATTAGTAATTTGCTGAAAATAGTTTTTAATGAGTAAATGTTTAAACTTAAATAATAAAACTGAAATTGGAACGTTAACTTTGTAAGGCAATAACTGAAATCACTATAGGGAAGAGTTAATAATATTCGTTTCGGCCGAATATAGCACTCTGACTTGTTTATATGTTATTTTTTTATGACATCGTAAACACCTCTCAGCTTATTTTGGAATGTTAAAAAAAACTGTGTTCTTGTCATGCGTAAAATGGGTTTTGGATGCTGAGTGCTTCAATTTAACTTGGGCTGTTAACATTAATGGAAAAAAGATCTCTAGGGATAACAGTGATTTGGTTGCATAAATATAAGAATTTGAAAAACAAATAGCAATTTAAAATTTAATGTCAATTTATATAATTAATGATTTATTTTAACAAATTATCTAATCGGTAAATTATGCTTTTTTAAAGAAAACTGCAAAATTTTTAACCACCTATAAATATATTTAAATAATAATACGTACTTAAAAAATACCTTTAAGAAAATAGTGTTTAAAAAAGTACCTTTTAACAAATAACCATTGAAAAGGATTAATAAAAAAAATTCTTGCAATGGAGAAACTTTTTAAAAAATCGCTTTCAAAAACCATAATTTTAAAAAATATTTTTAAAAGTTAATTTTTGAAGAAAAAGTTCCTTTCTTCTATAAATAAGTACTTTTTTTTTAAGAAAAATACATATTTTAAAAATTTACCATTTTTAATTACAAGTTTACCATTTTCTTTTAAAAAAGAAACCCTTTAAAAAATATTAAAAAAAATATTTTTAATGAAGAGATATTTCATAAGACATATTTTTAGAGAACGTTTTAAAAAAGTACCATTTAGAAAAGTACCATTTAAAAAATTGTCTTGAAATTAAGACCCTTAAAAAATAAATTATATAAAAAATGTCTTTTAAATTTTTTTTTCTAAAAAAGTACCATTATTTACCCTTATTTGTGCATAATTCCTACTAATGAAATTATAAATTTATAAATATTTCATGAAAGAATCACAAAATATTTATTTCAAAAAATATATAATAATCGAAATGACTACTGTGGGGAAAGCATATCCAGATAGTTATTTCGCTGGGGCTCAGTCATCAGTGGCCTCAGAAAATTTCTTCCGAATTTTCTGAATAAAACCACATTTGCATACATCCGAGTAGTACAAAGAGATGCTCCTGGCTTGTCTACAGAAAATTGAACCCGCAACCCCAGACTGATAGATAAGCGCACTATGGGTACCTCGATAGACTATAGCAAAATGATATAACGAAAATCTAAGTAGATCATTATGAATTAGAATTGGGCATATTCGTTCATTTGACAGAATCGTTCAGAGCATTAAAAAAAATTATGTGAAATAGATCGTTCTTCTCGTTCATCCTTCTTTTTAAATGTAAAAGGTGACTGATGGCTGAACAAAGCTGACTAAATTGTTCAACGTTCTGTTTTGGCTTAAAACTAAAGTTAAAACTAAGTACTTCTTTTTCTACTTATTCGTAGAAAAAGTTTTTTGCACCAATTAAAGGTTTTAATTACTTTTAAATTAAAGTTCAATTAATTTTTTAATTGTTTCCAATAAATAGTTCTTTAAAACATAACAAAATAATCCTAATTAAACAAATAATTGAATCAATTAATTATTTAATTATATTTTAATTTGAAACCAATTAGAACCTTTAGTTGGTAAAAATATACTTTAAAACACTAAGTAAAAGTATTTTGAAGAAATTAATTCTTTTAAAAAAATTTATTGTAAATACATTTGTTCAAGAAAATACCAGAGAAATAAATACCTTTTAATAATAAATGACTTTTTTAAACAAGTAACTTCTAAAAAAGTTATTTTTTCAAATAGGTACCTTGCCAATTATATCAGAGACCTCTTTTTTTATATGGTTTCCTCATTGTCAGTAAAAGTTGTAATAGATTTTTATTGATATGTGTTTTTAAAAGTATTTTCTAATTTAAAAAAAAAATTGTCATAAAAATACATTAATGTAAATAAGAAAAAAATTATAATTGGTTATACATAAGTGACTGAAATATCTTTACTTAAAATTTACTATTTTATATCTTACTTTCCAGATATCTGGATCAAAAAATTAAACACATTTGGGGTAAGTTTAAAATAAATAAGTATAATTATTTTTTCTTTTAAAAAATAAAATATATATATATATATATAACGATAGAAATTATATGCGTTTTTTACGGCAATAAGAGAGAAAAAATTATTCTTAAATACAGTATATTTAATTGTTGCAAATCTCAATCATATGAAGTAAGCTGTTAGCCGTTAATACAAAATGGATAAAATGGAAAATCTTTTTAGATCATTATAATAAACAACACATATTCCACAAAAACGACAACTTACTACAAACATTTATTTGTATTATTTTATGTGGTAAAAATAAACATTTTTTAATGAATTGCGAAAATGAATACTAAACTCGTACAGGACAGAGGCAAAAATTAAAAGTGTTTTAATATCCTTTTACTTATTTCTTTCCCTTAATAATGCTTGACTTATATATATTCAGCTTCTACATTACAGTCAGCATTTAATTCAATTTGTCCCGCATTTGTTTTCTATACAATTCACACAAAGATCTATCTTTACAAAGTTTTTAATATTAAGACAAAAAAAAATAAATTACTGCAATAAAGTCAATAATGCCCACTTCTATGCTTCATTAAGTTTTATAAGTATCAACGCTTTTAAAGACACACACACTCACACACACTCACACGCACACATATGAAGCATTGAACCCAAAACAATTTTCCGAATAAGATTTATTACATTTCCAACTCCCCCTCATTACTAAAGGTGCATACGGAACGAACAAGACAACATTGAAGTCGTAACCTTTCTAATGAAAAACATACGCAAGCATAATATAGAAGAATTACGTTTAATATGTTCGTACGACTAATATACATACATTATTGCACATACACTTACATATTCATACTCTCTGCACTAAATAGTACGACTGTTTTTGCAACCCCTCTTAAAACTGTTTCCGCTAGCTGTACGTTTCTAGTAGTGCTGAAAAAATCAACTAACTACGTTTGATTGCTGGTTAATTTTTGTAAGGGTATTCACACTTTTTCCTAACTTGCAGTATCAGAAAAAAAATCTAGCTTTTGTAAGCAGTACACTGTTTTCTCGCCATACAAAAGCTCTTAATAGTTAGCACATATATTTATATACCTATACATATGTATGTTGGCTCAATAAATGCAATTTTGTATGACAGAAAATGTTAAGTTTACAAAATATCATTCCCCTTACAGTAGTACATACTAGGAATCATAACTCTAAGGCTAAGTAAAAAAAAATTTAATTCACGAGGAGTTGCGAAGAGTTCCGAACATAATACGACATGATTGTAGGACGTCTACACTGCGCTGATGTAATCGCTTAAAAGGAAATACATAATATGTACTAATTGGGACATCCCTTTGCGCAAAGGGAATTACTTGGGGACTGCAAGGTCATTTAAACGATTGATTACGCAGACGATATCTGCCTATTAGCTCACAGCTACTCAGACCTTGCATCAAATCTAGAAAATATGACAACAGCAACAGATGCGGCCAGGCTTAAGATTAACACTACCAAAACTAAAACCCTGCGAATTAATGCATCGTCTCAAGAATTATTCACAATAAATAATAATCAAATAGAGGATGTCAGACAGTTTTGCTATCTTGGGAGCGTAATTTCCAAAAATGGCGGGTCACGTGAAGACATTGACAACCGTATACAGAAAGCGCGACAAACTTTCGGTCGTTTAAGACCCATTTGGAATTCGTCTTCACTATCTCAGCGCACAAAATTAACAATATTTAACACAAATGTCAAGTCTACTGTCCTCTACAGTTGTGAGACATGGAATGCTCGAGACATGCAGAAGATACAGGTGTTTGTGAATCAATGCCTCTGCAGGATAGTGCGAATATTTTGGCCTAGAGTGGTGTCCAACAACAGGCTTTGGGAACAATCCAACCAAGAAATCAAGGCCACAGAAATAAAAAGACGTTAGTGGCGATGGAATGGCCACACTTTAAGAAGACCAAGGAACGACATCACAAGAAATGCCATAGACTGGAACCCGCAAGGCAGTCGAAGAAGAGGACGTCCAGCCCATACGTGGAGAAGGCAAATCGATGTAGAAGTGACTAAAATGGGTAAAATCTGGGGCGAAGTGAAGACGTATATCTATCTATCTATCTATCTATATATATATATATATCTATATATATATATATATATATATATATAAAAACTCGGTATTCCCTTACAAAACTGCGTACAGCAAATCAGTATTTTTTTGTTGGGCCACACGCAAAGAAAAAACAAGGTTCAGATAAACATAATTTGAGAGCAACATATTATAATTGAATTATATGGTTGCAGTCAAACCATATTATTTTTACCATAATCATATTGTTATGTTACAGCCATATTATTGTCTAAATTAAAAATAAGATGGTTAATATGACCATATAGTTATGAAATAAATATAGTGAGATATATATTTATAAAAACATAATTTATGTATATAAACATACTTTATAATAAAGGGGCCAAGTATTAATTAGTTTATTTTTTAAGCGTGAAAAATTACTCAATTCTTAAGTTATTATTTTTTGAAACATAAACCCGTAAACTTAGATACTTTTAATTAAAAAAAATAGACACAGAACTTAAAAAAAACCAAACATTATTTGTTGTTCTTAGTCATATTGTGATTACATACGAGCAAACTTATCATTATTTGTTTACCCAGAATATAATATAGTTTTAAAAACAATATTGTTATGAAATATGAATAAATCTTTGGTTTTGGTTTGAAAATCATATAGTTCAAAGCAACGATATTGAATTCTTTTAAGTGTAGTAATCACTTAATGATCAAACAGTAACAAAAACTTGTTTATCGTGACCATAGTAATGATTAAAACAAGTATAAAATGTTCATTGCAACCATATATTAGATGGTTCTTGTGACCATACCATAACCATGTTTTTTCATTGTGTGCAAAAATTTTAATAAATCTGTAGTTTTTTAAACGAGTAGTTTGATTTTAAAATCGCTACAGACGAGCCATAGTAGACCCTGCTAAAGATTTAAAAAATCCTGTTATTTTGTGTAATGTTGTAATGCTGTTCTTAAACACCGGCAGTTCATCTATCGATATTTTGAATCGGTTTTGTACTCAGTGTATACCAGTGTAGTATCAGCTAGTTTTTTTAATTTATTTGAAATTCATCCTTAAGCCCAAAAATCAGGCTATATTTGAGTGGTGGCACAAGACATGTATAATTTTAAGACAGCAGAGATTAGTGGCTCATTATTAAACCTCTAACAAGCCACTTGGTGGACCTTGGATGGGTTCGTCTCAAATACTCTTTTTTTTACTTATCCGTATTTTTTACTGTTGCCTTGCCCCTGATTCTTATGATGGACAGCGCAAACTGCACATCGTACAACTGTGGAATTTTAGCTCAGAGAGTTGTTTAGTTTGGGCTTTAATGCCCTGAGTATATGCGCCATATGGCCTTAAATTAACATACTTCGGGACTATAAAACTGTAATTTTTCATGTCTTCTGTAATTGAGTGCTAAATATCTCCTACCATTATGTCTGAAAAAAACTGAAAACAATTTTAAATGATTTTAATGCACTTTGAATTTCTCCCCTAGCATTTGCCTAGTAACAATAGAAAAAAACAAAATTTGGAAGTTCTTAAAACTTTATCAGGAATTTTCGGATTTAGATAAATTAATACTATCATTCCAGTAAATGCAGAATTTCATTAGAATGTATTAATAAGCAAATATTTTACAGGAATAAAAAAATTCAACATCTTTGCCTGCGATTTAGGAAAACCCACAAGAAATAGACTTACAGAGTCAAATAGCAACATGTGTAGCCGTCCTGTTGAAACAACATGGCGTTGGTGTACATATCATTTAATTCAGGCCAAAAGAAATTGGTAGTCATAGACATATATTATTCGCCGTTGACCGCGGTGCCCTGGGTTTCAAAGATGTATGAACCTATGACATCGCCAACTCAAAATACACACCAATCAGTGACGTTTTCGAAATGAAAAGGCGATCTTGCATCTCGTTTCAAATTTGACATTTTTATTTGTTGACGTACCCATTTATTCTGTAATTAGTCTCATCGCTCATTAATGTCGGCAGACTAGTTGGTCGATTGCTGGTCCAGTAGTCTGGGCATTGAAGATTCAATTCACACCACACAATCCGGTTGTTACATTACAACGGAAGCTTTACTACCAGAGACCCCAAAAGGTATTATGTACATAATTATTATTATTATTATTATTATTATTATTTCCATTGTAGTTATTACATTTTTGGTGCGTTATTAAATTTTAGAGACCTTCATTTAAAAAATAAATTTACACAAATACTGGATACACACCATTCCACAAGCATTATTTGCTAACTGCTCTTAAGGACTAAAAGTTATTATGTACTTAGAAATATCTAATTTTCTCATTCAAGGTAATTTCAAAAAGGGGGAACACTTTGCTGTACCGAAGACTTAAACTAGAAATAATAAAAAAATAAGGGTGGTCGCATAATCAAGCTGGTGCAATTGAAGTCATGTACCAAGTACCATGGGAGATGCAAACAGGATTACTGCTGATTTCAACATTCATACTGAGCGTTTCTTAGCCTCTCCTGTACCCCGTTTTTTTTTTAACAGATTTATTTATTTATTTAATTCTACTCATTACAATTCTTTGTTTAGTGATACATAATAAAATGGCACAATTTATTTTATATCCTCAACTCAAGACAAAAAGGAAAATTTTTCATTTGATTCCCATCTTAATATAGAATTCTTGCAACTTATTTGTGTCATTACTTTGTTTTTGTAGTATAATGGCTTTTGAAAATAATTAAACTGAAACTGAACTGAAATTTTTCATCACAATTTCATGGATGTTTAACAAACGATAAAGAAAAAAGACGAAAGAAAATCATTTTGCAGCATAATTAAAATTAATTACACATGTGAGTGTTGCAAAGTAAATTCTTCTTTTATCCATCAGCATACAAGTGATTCGTTTTAATTTGCCACAGCTGAGTTCTCTTATTTCAAAAGAAGTAGTTGCTGGTTGCACTTCCACTGAATTTTAGTTTGATCAAATAAAAAATTTTAATACTGGAGAATTATAAAATGATTTTTCAAAAATACAAGAGATTATTTATGAGTATAAACCAGGGACCACCCATACAAACTGGAGTACAAAGAGATCCATGGAAGAAATGTGTGTTACTATGACAACTAGCGGAAAAATAGTAGGGCAAGAAAAAAATTGAAATAAAGTATAAATAAAAATTAAGTTTTTAAAACATTATTTTTTTCTATGCAAAAAAGACAATGACAAGATATATTAACCCTTAAATATATAACCCACAAATTAGCAGGTGAGAATCCCACTATACATTAAAATCTAAATTTTTTCAAAGTAACAAGGTTCCGATAATGTGCTCTGGCAGAGGAGACCAAAATCAAAATACAACCCTGCTGTGTATTTTTTGACCCTTTCCTTTAAAAGGGGAAAAAGGCCCCTTAACATATAGATTTAAATATTGAATAAAAATATTCGTCATTAAATTCTATTAGAAGACTTAAAATACAAAATGGAACTTGGAGATGAAACAGAGGACAAAACTTGAAATGTGTTTAAGAGTCAATATCCACTTATTTAAAAAACTGACACAATGCCTAATAGAACCGGAATTTAGGGAATAAGTTTTTTATGAAAGAAAGAATGTTCATAGGATTCTGTTAGAACAGTTTCTCGAATAATCCATATGGGTATTAAAAAATTCATATGAGTTTTTTTATATGTATATTTTTTCAAAAGTGCTAAGCATATTGTCGTCGACAGACATTCGATTAGTACAAAGAGATGCTCCTAGCTGGTCTAACAGAAAACCCCCAAGTCTTTGGGTTAAATTGAACCCGCAACCCCAAGACTGATAGATTAGCGCACTGTGGAGTACCTCGATCGACTCGATAGCACAATGATATTATGCTAATCTAAGTAGATCCTTGTGAATTAGAGTTAGGCATATTCGTTCATTTTACAGAATCGTTCAGATCATTGAAAACAATTATATGAATTAGGTCGTTCTTTTTTTTTGATGTCAATTGTGACTGTATCATCTACGCCTTAACAAAGCTGACTAAATCCTTCACCGTTTTTGGCTTCAAACAGTTAAAACTGAGTACTTTTTTCATTTATTGAATAGCATTTTATAAGTGCTGTCAAGCTTGCAGCACCTTTTAATCGGAAAAATTTTGTAATTTCACTATTTTTTCTCTAGGAAATGAGATATTTTTGCTAAAAAAAGTATCCGATATTTGAACCACGATACCAAGGTACCTCCACACGAATCTTTATTTAAATTCATCTAGTAGTTTTTACATGCTGCGTACACAGACAGACAGACAAAAATTCTAAAAATTGGTATTTTGTATTTCATGTACAGAAATGACAGTTTTATTTTATGTACAAGTATAGATGTTATGTTTGAAATAATGTTTCCGTTTAGAGAACTAGGACCTAAGAACGTTCCATAAAAAAAATATTGCTTTAGAACCGCTGATTTTTTATTATGAACTTTTGTATAGAAAACATAACACAATGAACGTTAACAAAGAAAAACACTGAACGAATCAGAATCGTTCACTTTACTGAATAGTTCTACGGAACTAGGTCGTACGACACGACTCTTTTATTAAGGTGGGGGGAGGGGAACATGTAGCACCATTTTGTTGAAACTACTTGTCTAAATCAATTTTATCCAAATTAGATAGAAACAGTATTGTCATCATAATCATCATAGCCTTAGTGAACTGCTTCTAAATAATTAAGATTAATACCTATGAGTAAAATAAGGAAATAAAAAAATATATAACATCATATGCTACGGTCATTTACATCGAGATCGCGATATAATTCTTCAAAATAAAATTTTCATGCACAGATTAATTTAATTTTAGAACAAAAGATCTTCCAGTGAAAGAAAATGCATAAAATGTAATTGACCGAGTAATTTATGGGATTTCTAATTATGAACTTGTTTTATGAATAAAAAAAAACACAAATTAAATAAATGAACTTTAAAGCACTGGGTTGTTTGCTACAAGTTCCTTAGAAACTGCAGAGAAATAAAAACTACCGTTAATAAGGCAAATAAAACAATCCCAACCCCAATAATTCAAGGCGCTTGACATCAAGTCGTCGATCTGCTCTTCACAATGATGATCTTGTTGTTTTGATCAGCCAACAAACAAAATACTTGTGTGCCGCTGGCTGCAAACAGATTTATTATTTTTTTGTTTTTATCCACAAATCAACGCACTTAATCTGCCAGATAAAATTTTATACTTGAAGACAAAATAAAAGAAAATGGTTTTATCATAAAATGTAGATCACTACAGTAAAACAGTCGAGACATAAACCTGACTAATCAGTTTGTTAAACATTAAAAAAAAGTATCGTAAAGAATTGTGTTAAATTAAACTCCATAAATCAATGTTCAATGATCCGTAACATAATGAAGATTTTTTGTTGTTGGTTTTTTCTGTCTTAAATATTTGTGGCACAGTGAGTGAGTTACATCATGTTGTTTTGCTTGTTTTTTTTAACGCTTCGTCTGCAAAGTGATGAAGTGTGCTGCAATGTGTGTCATTTAAGATGAAATGACTGCGCAAACGAACAAAATGACTGAATTTATGCGCAAATTATACAATATTTATTATTTTGAATTTTATGAATGATGATGGCAATATTGAATTTTGATTGATCGCAATAACAAAAAAAACTTGAAGCAACGTTTCATAAGATTTATTTATTTTGATTGATGTGACTTAAATGAGAAGCTAATTGAAAATCATTAAGTTGCTATTTATTTATTTTTTTTTTATTACAAATCAATTAAGAACATTTAAATCTTACAGTCTTATTATTATTTTGAGATCATGGACGCAATTTTTGAACATAACCGAGTTTTTAAATAAAATATTGAAATAACGCAAAACCCAGTTATCTATACTAATAATAAAACTGTAGAAGGACCATTTCTGTACAGGAAATATTTTTTGAAAATTTTATTGTTGTTTTAGTTAGTAATCGAAATGGTATATAAATCTGCAAATTTTTAGAATATTTGTCTGTTTGTGTCCGCATCACGTAACAACTGCTATATGTATTTGAATAAAATTTTGTGAGAGGGTACCTTATTATCTTGGTTCAAATATAGGATATTTTTTGTCAGCGGGATATTTTAAACACTTTTTACAGAACTCTACAATAATTTTAGAATTTTATATAAATTGTAGAAATTTATCCAGGGATGGGTACCTCTATATATAGAAAGTACATAACCCATAAGCGTAAAATATTTTTGCCAGGACGCCTTCGCGGTGGCGGGCACAGCTAATTAATTATATGACTATGTATAGTGTTAAATAAATTCAAAATAATTTATTTTTTATTAATTCTTAAAGCCGTGGTACTTTATCAAAATGTTAGAAGTTAATTTTAAAGTATTTCTAAAAAAGGTACTTTTTATAGAAGTACTTTTTTACTTCTTACATAATAGAAACTATTAACTATTTAAAAGAAGTTAAAATTAAAAGCATTTTTTAATGGTGATTTCTAAAGATACTTTTAACCATTTTTTTTAAATGTTTATTTTTTGTTTTATTTATTTTTTTAATAAAAGTTCCTTTTAGTTAAAATATTCTTTGATAAAAAGTACTTTCATCTAAAATGTACTTTTTTAAACAACCTTCTTTTCAAAGTCTTGTTTTTTAAGATAAGGGTATCTTTAAAACTAAATTTTTGTAAAGATTTTTTATTAACAGATACCTTTTAATCAGGTACTTTTTGGAAAAGTACTTTGCAAAAGCTTTTTAAGCGGCATATTATGAATGGGTTCTTTTTCATAAGTCTTTCTTTGAAAATCACATTTTTAAAGATCTTTTTTAAATCAATAGTAAGTTTTATAAGGGGTGCTGTTTTCAAAGGTACTTATTTTCAAAAGTACCCTTAAGAGGCAGGTTACTAAACTTTAAGGGAAATTATTTTAAAAGTAATATTTTAAGGTTTTTTGTAAAAATATATTTTTAAAGCACTTTCTAAGGAATCTTAATTGAAAGTATTTTTTAAGTTTTTTTTTTTAAAATTTACTTTTCTTTAGGGGTTCTTTCAAAAAGTAAATTTTTAATAGAAGCAGTTTAAAAACAATTTTTAAAAGGTAATTTGTATTAAAAAAAATTCAATGTTTGAAAAATATTTTTAGAAGAACTTTTTTAAAAACTTTTTTATAATCTCAGGCGTAAAGGCATTTAAGCATGAAATCTATATTCATTTAATCTGATTAAATATTTGCTTTGCCAAAAGTATATTTACCAAACATAACATTTCCTTTTCCTTCAACAAAATTATTTTACCCTTCTTTCAATTCGAGAATCATAAAAAATTAATATTAAAATATTTTCCCTAAAAATCTTATTCCTCACACAATCACGTAATCCCTTCTAACAAATGAATAAGAAAACAAAAGATTAAAATTATTTTTATTAACTTTTTTGCTTTCGAATCTTGTTAAAATTTTAATTTAAACACATGCTCAAAAAAAGTTAAAAGAAGTTGTATCATCTGGCAACAAAAAACAAAAAAAAAATATTTGACAGACAAAATGTTTAAATTTCTTGCAAGGAAGATTTTTATAAAAGGGGCCCATATCAACTGCTAAATGATGGCACAACACTTTTAACGTCACTGCTTTTGAATCTGCTTGTTACTCAGTGACACCTTTAAGTGACAATTGTCAAGCTTATTTTCATGTTAGCTACGCTTCAATTGATTTACACAATGCCAACATTAATTGTTGTTCTTGCGCTGTATGTTGCAAATACGCGTAAGTCAATTTATTTTAAATAATTTTTGTTAAAAGCAGGGAAATTTTGAATCTTCTTAAACATATTTAAAGCATTTGGAAAATGTGAGGGATGTAACACGAAAAGGTGAGTTGTAAGCAAAAGATTTCATCATAAATCAATATAGCAGCGTATCCACCCTACGCTGCTATACTGCCAACACACGACTAAATGGGGAGAAGGCAATGCCAATTTTTTTGTAATGTTTTACGACTGTTTAAAAATTAATTATACGTATATGATTTCTTTGTTGCCTTATAGTGGTAAGTTATATAATGAAGAGAAATATTTACTTTTAATTTTTTATGCTAAAGAACTAAGAAAAAAAAAACAAAAACAACCAAAATCTTGATAGCCTTAGTAGTTGTCACTCCTTCATACTCGTATTTACAACCACAATGCACCAGTGGCACTACAAAACTAACAGAAAAAAAACTACTTCTACTTAGGAGTATGTTCATCCAAAAAATAGAAAACACAAATATCAGACTTTAAAAGGAGTAAAATTTAAAAGAAAAATATTATGGGAAAAGTACACTTTAAAAATGTTTTTTGTTAAGTACTTTGCGTATTGTTAGATTAGAGCTTTTATTAACTAATAACTAACACTAAGTTCATTCTAAAACAATAACTAAAAAATTATTATTAAATACAAAAAATGCACTCATGAAAATCCTTTATATAAAAATTTTATTAAAACTAAAAGAGTTAATTTTAAAATTTATTCAACCAAGAAAAAATAAAAACGGGCATTATAAAACATATTAGAAATCCACTTCAAAAAAATTATCTTCTTTAGAAAGTGTCTAAACTAAACTTGGACACTAAATAAAATATTCATGGTCCTTCGAACCTTTTAAAAAAGTACTTTTTTAGATAAATTAACTTAAAAAACTTTTACAAAACAACGTTTAAAATATAACTTTTCGAAAAAGAACCTTTTTACATAAGAACTTTTATAACTACTTTTGAGGAAAAATATATTTTTTCTTGTTAAAAGATTTAAAAAATAGGTTTTTCAAATAAATCAGTCAAGTGCGAGTTAGACTCACACACGTAAGGTTCCGTACTATGTTTAGTACATCTTTAAAAGTTTTTATTTTTTCATATCTTATGGGGCAACCTTTAATTTTAAAATTAAAGTCTTATTTGCGAAAATTGCTTCAATATTAGAACACCCTTTAAATTTTCGTAATTGTTGATATAGCGGCCATGGTAATAAACTTTCTATAAAAATATCAGGCACCTACATGCTGTGATACAAAAAATAAGGTAATATACATGAAGAACATGTCACTGATGGAACACCCTTTAGTTATTAGTAATTTTTACAGCGTCCGAAGTAAAACATCTACTGTAAATAATTCAAAAAATAAGGCAATTTACGTACAAATCATCTCTCTGTCGGAGTACCCTTTAATTTTGTTATTTGTTATAGCAGCCATGGTAATTATCTTTCTATGAATATATCAATACTTATTACGATTACAAAAATAAGTCACTATACGTGAAAAACATGTCACTGTCGGAACACCCTTTAATTTTTAGTAATTGTCATATCAACAACACATCTTATGTACAAAATTTTAAGAGTCTACGTATTACGGTGCAAGAAATGAGGCGTTATACATACATGAAAATCACGTCACTGCCGGAAAAGCCTTTAATTTTTATTATTTTTTATAGGGGTCATAGTAATACCCCATCTGTGAAAATTTTAAGAGTCTAATATTATGGTTAAAAAATTAGGTCATATTCATGTAGATCACGTTACTGTTGGAACACCCTTTAATTTTTAGGTTTAATTTTTTACACTTGCTTAAAAAGCGAACATAGTTTTAATTCCTGTCTGCATGTGTTACGTGGTTGCCTCCTACAGCTACAGAAATAAAGACACAAACGTAAATAACACGTCACTTTCGGAAAACCCTATAAATTTTAGTATTTGTTGCTATAGCGGCAACAGTTATACGTCTTATGTGAAAATTCCAATAGTCCACTGTTGCAGAGATAAAAGGCGCTGACAGACGGACGGGCAGACATTGTGGCGGAAACAATAGGGTTACGTTTTTACCCTTTGGGTACGCAACCCTAAAAATGCGCCTTTAAAATAAGAGTCTTTAAAAAATTTTTTTTCGAATACCGTATTAAATACCCCCCTATAAAAAATATCCAAAAAATGTACTCTTAAAAAAAGTTTTTTGTAAGAACTTATTTAGGAAAAACCTGTTCAGAAGATAATAATTGAAAATTTTCCAGAAAAATAAATAGTTTAAAAAGTACCTATTAAAAGGTACTATTTAAAAAAAGTACATATAAAAAATTTACTTTTTATTAAAATTTTTTTTTAAAAATAGAATAAGTATATTTTTTATAAAATTAACTTTTTAATTTTTTTTATATAGACTCTTTTTATAATAATTAATTTTTAAAATTTGATTTTAAAAAATATTTTTTAAAATCTTCGCATTTAAATTATTAAAAAGAATTTTTTAAAACTTCCTTCTACCAGATTAACTTTTACCAGAAAAAGGGTTTAAGGCCAAAAATAATCTTTATTCAAAAAAGTACCTAAAAATGACCTTGGAACAGTAATTGTTTAGAAAATTTAATTTTTAAACAAATATGTTTTATTAAAACAAAAGTGCCTTCCGAAATAAAACATATTTAATTTTTTTTTTTTTTTTTCAAAAAAGTACCTTTGTAAAAAGCTTCTTAAAATCCAAACGTACCTTTTTCAATAAGTACCTTTTTTAAATAAAACACTAAATTTTTTTAAATAACTAACAACACTACTTTAAAAATTTAAAATACTAATGTAAAAAGGACTTCTTAAAAATCCGAAAAGTACCTTTTCAAAAAGCACCTTTTTTAATTAAAGAAGTATATTTTTAAAACAGCTAGGTCAACACTACTTTAAAAATTTAACTCCAAAAAGTGGAATTAAATTTTATTTTTGATAGTTAAACGATTTTTAATAATTTTTAACTTTTTAAAAGACCATTTCCTAAATAAGTACTATTTTCAAAATGTCATCTTATAAAAGAAGACTGCTTAAAGCAGAAATTCCATAAAATTAATAATTTTCCAACGTGAAAAGTTGTCTTGGAAATATGTTTTTTACTTAAAATTGACTTAGAAAAGAAAAAATACATTTTTAATATAATATTTCTTTAAAAGTACTTTTTGCACCGAAAAAACATTAAAAATAAATATTTTTATTTTACAAAAAAGTTACTTACCTTGTCTTTTCTGTTTACAAAATATTTATGTACCCAACTTCCATAACCAAAGCCTCAGAACGAGCAGACATGTTCATCTGAAATGCAAAAAAAAAAAATTTTATTAGAAAAGTTTTTGACTGACCGCTACAGTTTCAGAGTCGGAGGAGTAAGTAGTCAGTAAATAGTCAAATACTCGGGAAAACAATGTTTGTTTTCACCACTCAACTACAAGTTATTGTTTTCTTTATTGTAATGTACTTTTCCACCTCCTCCCTTTTAAACAAATATTTACAAATGTATAGAACCCTTTTTAAAGATTTTGCAGGATAAAAATACACACGCTCACCAACAATAGTAAACACACACACACAAAGGGAGTATAAAGGAACAAATTAAAAGTTCGTTGGGGTTTATTTTTTTCGCCACTGAAATGTTATGTGGCAAGAGTAGAAAAAAAACAAAAATGGCATTGAATTGTTGGCTAAAATATTTCACGTTTAATTTCACGTTAACAATTAAAAACATGAAAAAGGTAAAAAATTAAAAATAAAACAGAAAAAAAGGGAAAAAGGTACTGACACAAAAAGCACGTTTTATTAAGCTAAATAAAAAAGAAAAAATAACAAATAAACCTGAAAAAGGAGTAGAAAAACTCAATTTCTATGTCTGCTCGATAGGAGTTTTAGTGATTACAATAGACTTCAATTTTTCATTTCCGTTTAACTGTGTAAACTATACTCATGCACACACACAGTTATTCAGACAAATATAGACATTTTTGTGAAAATAATCTATTGGATTTTGATTTATTTTTTTTTACATCATTTCATATCTTTCGCACTCATGAGTAATAGACTATGTATTGCATTGTATTGAAGTTGTTAAGTATCAAAATCCTTTTTCGTTTGATTCACCAAATTGCTGAAACCTAGCCTGTGAAAAAAATTTTGTATGTTTTTTTTTTTTTTGGTACAAACTTTTTTTTGTTCCTGAGTAATCAATTAATTTCTGACACTTTTTTTCAATGTGTCTGGTCGTTTACTCGTTTTTTGAGTTTGTTTTTTTCCTTTTAAGTTCTTGAGTTCAGTTGCATGTCAATTGTAAACTAAACTTTAATGTCCTTTAGAACTTTTCCTTAAACTTTTGTATCATGTGTTAGGGATTAATGAAGTTGTCTTGATAATTTTTATTAAAAAATAGTAGTTTAGATACGAGTCTCGTGCAATATGTTCTTTAAAATCACAATTTATGGAGAAAATTTGACATTCAGTTTCTTAACAATCGATTGCTTAATAGTACTTCCTAGCAAAAAATATGAGTTTTTGTAAGCAGCACACTATTTTTCTGCCATACAAAAGCTCTTAATAGTAAGCGCATACATTTTGGCAATTTTGCATGACAGAAAATGTTAAGTTTTCAAAAAACAAGGAATTTTTCACATTTCTCCTTACAGTAGTGCATACCAAAAAGCACACCTTGAAGGCGGAGATAACAAAATTTAAAATTTTCGAGGAGTTATGACGAATGAATAACATAATACGGTATGATTTTATAACATCAACACTGCGTAGAATTAATGGCTTAAAAGGAAATGCTGCTAAGTCGCAATTTACATTAGACAGAAAAATGGGCAGACAGACGAGATTTGTTGGCAAGGGGTTGAAGAGGTAGAGTGTGTATTTCATGACTAGTGTACTGGACATTTTTTCGTTTCTCTTTTCTGCTTTTCGCTTTTTTCTTTGTTGCTTCACTTTATATTTCTCAAGTCGGCCTCATTTTAATGAGTTTCTAGTAGAATGTGCATGTGCGGAAAATGGAAATGTCTGTCTTGTTTATGTCCAATGTAAATTGTTTAAGCAAGAGCAAAAGAGAATTCAAAAAATGTCTGCCCTGTTTCTGTCCTATGTAAATTGCGACTTAGTGGGACATCTCGAAAGAATATTATATCATACTAACACCCCGTCTTCACTAGCCATCAATTTGAACAAACATAAACATAACGCCGCACATATTTTGAGAAGGCGGCCAAAAATCTATTTTTTATGGTTACCGATTTCAAAGCTATATTACTATATTACTAGCTATAAATAACAGAGTACCTCGGTAGCCAAAATATTATCACAGCGAACAGGGTGGTCCAAAATTGGCTTTCTCTGTATTTTGCTAAAATTAAATTTTTATTAGAAAATGTTAATATTTATATGCCCATAACGTTTTTGTTTTAAAAGATTTTTATACAAAATACACTCAGTATAGCTATGTAATTTATACGCTATTATGTAATTTATACGCTATTTCCAAAAAATTAAGTCTTTGTGTCTTTCAGAAATCTGTATTTTTTTTTAAGGTCCATAAGCTTCAAAATCTCTGAGTTAATAGAGCATAACTCCTAGAGGTCATACCAGGTCAAAAAAATCATTCACCAGTTTATAGTACAAACTTCTATACCCCATTATACAAGCGTCAGGTTGCGACCGTGGGCACCAGAACAATATTTCTGACCCAAGGTCCGATATTTTCTGCACAAATTAATAAATACACAAGTTTTTAAAAACCAATTATTTTCTGCACAGCTTTGCAACATTGCTTTTTGAAATATTTCGGCCATTTTAATAGAAATCTAAAGACAACAACTTTTTATCAAATCGTCTTCTTGAGTGTTGGGTCCTATTACTTTTGGCGTACCCTGCCAATAAAAATAACTTGACTCAGTATTAGAGTAATAAATATAAAAATCATATCGATATGCGTATAAAAATTCCAATTCAAAAGACTTCTCGTGAAATGGTCCACTGTGCACCGTCTTGTTATAACCTTGGTACTAAAAAATGTATGTAGTACCGTGCTCTGTGTATCAGCACCTAATATCGCACAGAATGTACCGCACAGTCACAACGTGTAGCAACTTATAGAACATGGCTAGCCTGAACCCATGTTCGAACTTCCTGTTTAGGGGTTGGTGACCATCCTACTCCTTCTGTTGAGAGTGCAACAGCACATTTGACCAACCGTACATCATTTCTGCATGTATTAGTCTTAAACCACAGCCACCAGTCGTTTGGACACTAGTCGGGGGAAAAAACCCTTAATAAAACACCAGCGTCTTGCGCCCCCATTTTTCCCCAGAGCATTTCGTCAAAACTTTTGGAAATTCTGCAGGAACAGTTTGAACCCCGTTTAACGTTTTATTATATATATATAAAGTAGATGGACACAGTTCCAATTATTGAACACGATACCGAATGCAATCATTTGGGTCTTTTTTGGTATAACGAACTACATAAGTAACAATACGGTACGACATATCTGATGATGTCTATTGCCTTGTAAACTGAAAGTGGCGTCAAAACGATCGAGGCTGTTACCAAGAACCAAGATGCTTGTTTTTGGAAAGGAATTCGCTGGTCTAATTTTTCTCTCCAATATGTAAATAAACAAACGATCATTTTGTTTATTTACATATTGTTGAAATGTACAATGTTTATACCTAAACATCGTAGCCTCATTACGGCTGAGAAATATTCGGCGAAAATTTATAATTTTTTATATGGGATAAATTTACAAATTTGCATCTAAAATGAAAGTTTAACTGTCAAACTCCATATAAAAAAACTAATAATTTTCGCCATAATATTTTCCCTCCGTATTGAGGCTACCTGATAAAGGTGCTTGTTTCGTAGCTTATTAAAAATAGCTGGTTACAATTATTTTTTTCCGAAAATAAGGCAATAAAAAAACCATTTGCGTTTGCATTTCATTTGAATAAAATTGTTTCAACTACGACGTAAAACGGTATAATTTTGCAGGCTGATACAAAATATTAGACTGACGTATGATTGTCAAGAAACCAAATCAATGTCATCAGCCGCGTGGTTGCTATAGCAGCGTGAAGTTGGTAATACTTTGAGCTCTGCCGCCGGTGTGTCAGCAAAAAAAAACTACATTCGCAAGAAAACGGAGCTTTTTCTATATTGAAATGGCTTGAAAAAATATAAAAAGTTTGTATAAAAACATGCAATTGCATTTTTAAGGTAAGGCTTAAGTTCGTTTTATACTCTCTAAGTTGAAAGAATATTTTTTTAACTAAAAACTTTATTTAAAGGTAATAGAAATAATACATAAACTTGTTTATACTCAAATTATCTAAAAGAAGACTTCATCTTGTTCAAAAGGATTTAGCAACATTTTCTACATTGCAAACATTAAATCAACTGCATACATACATATTTGTCAGACACAACTCATCATTAATCATGCGTTTATCAGCATAACTTTAACTTTTTTTTAAATTTTATTAAATCGTTATACCAAAATGCATTAATAAAAGTTGTGAACAACTACGACATGGCACAGTTGGAAGTAACACATCCCAAAGCACTATTAAATCACAGCAGGGTGTACAAGTTGGATGGAAAAAGGACACAATTTAAACTCAAGTTTAAAGCAAAAGAAATACATTGAAACAAAGCAATCTTAAATATACAGATATATTATCTGTGAGTGAGACTTTAATTAAACTAAAAATGCTTAATGAGAACAAAATAATATTTTTTTATTTAATTACATTTTCATTTAAAACCCCATCTTATTAACTCCTCCTACTCGTCCTCCTACACCATCACCTTAGTAACATTTTGTGTCTTAAAGTTTCAGCATGAAATTAAGACTGCGAATTCCACCCGCATTAGATTTAGATTCTGTTTATTTAGTTTGTTATTTGGAAAAACGTGTACACAAAATTCTCACACTGAATGAAAACTTTAGCCACATCATTAATTTCCATCTTCCCTCTTCCACCTTCGACCTTATTAGCTCCTCCCTACATTAACAGTTAATCTTATGACCAAAAAGCTGTTAATATTAATTTCTCCCTCTTTTAATTTCAGTGCTTTAAGTTGCACGTTTGCTTGTAGCAAAAGCAAAAATAATTAGGATAAAATTAAGAATACATTCGTGATTATGTTGTTTGGGGTAGAGGGATTATTTAATAAAATAGTGTGGAAGTTGTGGCATCTTTAGCTTTCATTACTACGAGAATTAAATATACATAATGTTATTTTGCTCCTTGTCGTTATTTATTGACACATCTTCAAGGATTTGTGTAGTAAATTGAGAATATAAATTTTTTATTTAAATAACTTGGAAGGACTCTTAGGTCAGGTACTAAGCAACCTCTTAGGCATAATTACATTTTATGGCTCGTTTGGATGTAGAAGATACACTTAAGGAAATTAATGAAGAAAAGAAAAAATCCAAATAAAGACTGTTAAATTTAATTGTCTTAACTATTTCACACACAATTGAAAAATAACCAGTTACATATGTAAAAGTATGATAACATAACAAGTCGTAAAACTTTCCGCCAAAAAACACCTAATTCGGAAGAATCTGTAAACTGGCTGTATCTATTCCTCCATGTTTCTAGATGTCTATGTGTACCAGTAGAATTAACACAGATAGATGAAAGGCTCATTTATTTGGTAGCCTCACTACGGAGGGAAAATATTGGGGCGGAAATTAAAATTTTTTTATATGGATTTTGTCAGTTAAACTTACAAATTTTCTCCCAAAATAGTAGTTTAACTGTCAAACTCCATATAAAAAAATTTTAAATTTTCGCCTAAATATTTACCCTCCGTATTGAGGCTACCTGATAAATGTGTCTTGGCTTTAATGGTTTAAAAATTTTTTAGTTATGCTAGTTTTAGTTGTATGCTGTAACATCTTTCCCTAGGGGAACGAAACTAACACATGACTTATCACATGAATAGTTCTTAAGTGATAGAAACGGGTTCGAGTTGTTCCTTAGAAACGAACCTATCACTTTAATTTGGGGGTGGCCTGTGATACTCAGTTTCTATTATACTAGCCTAGCTCTAGGTAAATCGCTGTTTTTATATGTTATGCAAAGGCCCCCAACCAAAAAAGTGGTTAAAATGAAAATGCATTGGTTTGCTAAATATTTAGCAAAGTGACACAAACCTACATTGTTGAAAGCTGGTATGCTAGCTGGTATGCTAGCTGGTATGCTAGCTGGTATGCTACTGATTTAAAATTTTTACATGTTTTGTTCTCTGTGAGATTCTCGTTGAGATTGTGTATGTGCTCACAGACGCTTAGGGGATTGCGTGGGGGCTCTTGATGTTATGTGATGTATCCTCTTTTTACCAATCACGGTTCATTATTTTTTGTACCAAATTTAGTCTGACAAGTCATGGGAATTGTCAACAATTTTTATTTTTAAAATTATTTTCGAACTTACAGATAGTTTCCTCTTGGCGACTTTTTCATATTTGACTGGTTTTTGGATTTTTTTTCATTTTAAAGCTTTTCATTACTTGATTTTTTGTGAGTTTATTTTCTACTTCTCATAATTACATTTTGTCAAGCCGAGTTTTTTTTTGTATTTGTTGTAGGTTTGTATTTGTTATATATGTACTTTCGAAATTTCAAGTGAAAACTCAACAGTTGGGCAAATTTTCTATCATCAATTTTCTATAAATTTTTTCAGCATGTTGTGCTCAGCGTACAAAGCTAATAGAAGAGAGTTATGCAATTTCTTCTCCATACTTTTTGGCTCAAATAATTGATTTTTAAATTATTTCTTTGGTCCCTATTTTACTTTTTATTTTATTGTTTACGTTTGCCTTCTCTTTATTTTGCAGTATATTTATCAAGCCGTTTCAAAGACGTAAATGTCAAGCCCAACAGTTTCGTAGTAGTTGAACTCAACAGTTACGTAAAAACTCTCAAATATGAACGTGCCCAATAAAGCAATTGGGCAAAAAGTGTAGCAGCTAGTAAGGAATGGATCAGTACAATTTAAAACATTTTTTATTAATAAAATTTTTGGGAATTCAAATATTAATTATTTAATATTATGCTAATTACCCATAACGTTTTATAATAAAAATGCAATTTATTTGTTGGGGGAAAGAGCTAGTCCCTATACGAATTTCACTGGTTGCTCAGACCAGATCATCAGGAAACCTTTTTTCTAATTTTAGAGAAGCCAAAAATACTCTATAAGTAATAACATTCTACAAAACACAATGAGAATTATGCATGTTAATAGAATAATATTACAGAATATTAAAGCTTCAACAAAACACCAACAAACAAACCACGTTTTCATTTTTCCTTACTGTCCTTCTACAATTGGATGGTTTTTTGCCATCACTGAATGCAGAAGTAAGGTGTGATGAAAAGCATACACAAGTTAATTTTGTTCTCGCAAGAGAATCGAAAAAAAAAAAAACAAGTGTTGCCAAGGTTTGCACAAGCAGTTGCATATTTAGTTATTAATAAAATTTTTGGGAATTCAAATATTAATTATTTTTTTTCTTATTACCTGTTGATGGAAAGTCCAAATGTAAAGAAGTGAAAAAGGCTTTTACGTGAGAAACAAGTACAAACCTTCTCAGTGACATGTTTTTACATACGGATTTCTTATAGCAATTGTAGCAGATAATGTTTAGGAGAGATTAATTCAAAAAGTTACTGCAGAAACAATTGAATTTGTTAATAACTTATTATTCTGCTCTGGCAAAAGTACCGTACTCAGGTCATCCGAGTACAAATGAACGCTTTGAAATTAGAACAAGATCAGAAACACATAAAATTAAACCCTATTTTATGTAACTACATAGTACCTTTAACTCCAACTGTGGAAGATAACATCTCATTGCCGTCTGGAGCTGCAGAATTGCAATAAGAAAAAATTTTTAGCTTTTGTCATGGTATCGGTAAAGGCGATAAGATAGCGGGAACAAAAATGTGAAAAAGAGCTTGATTATCCCCTAAACAATTCAAAAATTTAAATATGATGGCAGTCGCCAAATATGTCTGAAAAGAGTATGTGAAATTTCGGAATTTAAAATTTTTTAATTGCTTTTTTCCAAGTGTAAGTGTAAGTATATCTTTTACCAATTGAATTTTTGTCTTTCGAAAAAATAATTTAATTTAATAATTTGCAAAGTATATGCACTAATGCCTTTTTCTTTCTCAACAAGGTCGTTAAAATAAACATTTTGCAAATTAATTTTTCTGTAATTTTATTCTTGAAAACTGAAATGCTTACATTTTAACTGTTACATTTTCATCCCCAACCTTGATCATTGACTGCTTCTCAGAAACTTTGGCTCATTATCACGAACATGGGAAGTAGTAGTTAAGATTATACTGTTGTCATGCAGTTAGTAGTGGTGGCACGAAAAATATTTCATTTCAGTTTTTATCGTGAGCAGTAGTTAAACGTCTGCTAAGGATTAACTAACCTCCCACTTAACTTCCGTTTTTAGGCTTTTTAACGTTTAATGCCAGATTTATCATGCCACACAACAGACAAATGTAGGTTTTTGCCAATAAAATTCAAAGTCTTGATAGAGAAAGCTGAAGAAAAGAAAAGGAGAAAACAAAATACCATCAGTACTGCTTGGGTAGTTTTTTTGTCAAACTTAATGCATCTTAATGGACACGACCATTGTTCGATGTTTGTCCTTCTGTCTATTGTTTTGTTTCCTAAAACAGCACGAGTTCCCTTTTGTTAAGATTCAGTTGAAAAAGAAAACGGATAAAAACTTGAAACATACATGAGATGAGGCAGAGTGTGTAAAATAGATTCGCATAAAAAATTTTCAATTGTAAGAAAAGTAAAATTTTAGAGGGTGATGATGGTGAAAGAATAAAAGCAACAACTTTTTTCAATATTCTGCCGGTTTTTTTTTTTTTGTTTTGCTGTCAAACAAAAGATTTAAAAACGAAGCTTTTTTATTATCAGACTTTTAAACCTGACATAAAAACTATAAAAAGAAACTTCGCAGAAGAATTTTGATTTTCTAAGCGAAATTTTAGTTGTGTCAGTCAATATTTAAGCACAGAATTGTAAGTGAAAGAAAAAATTTTTTATTTCTTTTACAATGGAAAAAATTTAATTAGAGAAAGATTTTAAAAGTAAAGGATAATCCAAAGGGATTTAAAATAAATCCAAAAGATTAAAAATAAATACGAAAAAATAAATAATTTGAAAATTAGTGCTTTAAGATTTATATTAAACCACTGTGTGAACATAAATGGGATGGGATTCTAGCACTGGTCTTGAAACAGTGATCTTCGAAGCTGGCACGTCCTTTAGCAGTCCTTTTAAGCACTTTGTATTATGCTGGTAAATTTCCAAATTTCCAAATTTTGCTAATGTAACGCCGATCTCCAAAAAAGTAGAGGCTAACAACCCTGAAAATTACCGCCCAATAGCAATTTGTTCTTCACTTTCTAAAGTAATGGAAAGTATGATACACTTTCATCTTGTGAGGGATCTGGAGTCAAACAGCTTACTCAGCGACCGACAGTATGGTTGGTTTCCGTAGGGGGCGCTCGTTAGGTGACTTGCTAGCTTTCCTTTCGGAAAAATGGTGTCACTCTATACATCTTTTCGGCGAAAGTAAGGTGGTGGCTAGATATTTCCAAGGTGTACTTCTGCACTTATGTCAAACCTCATTGCTTTTGGTGTCGGTGATAACTTCTCCCGAATTATATTGAGTTTTCTCAGGAATCGCACGATACGTGTTGTTATAGATGGGATTTTATCAAATGAGTTCAAGATTAATTCAGGGTTACCACAAGGCTCTATTCTTTCTTTTCCCTATTTCTTATTTCTCTAAATTACCTTCTTTGTAAAACTTTCAACCCTATCTACTCTTTCGCAGATGACATTCGTATGCATTTAGTAATAGACCGAACCAGTTGGAGGTGTGGTCGAAAAGGCAAAGCATGAATGATACGATCAATCACGATCTCGTAACAATATCCGAATGGGGTCGTGTGAATAGAGTCGACTTTAATGCCCGTAAGACTCAATGACGCTTCATCTGTTATTATGGGTGATATAGATATTAAGGAATCGGAAGCACTTGATGTTCTTGGCATGATGTGTGATGTTCGATGAACTAAACACATTTTTCAAGTCTCTAAAGAAGCTTTCAAGTGCCACGGTTTCCTAAAACGGTTTAAAACATACTTCACTCCATCCGATCTTACTATTTATACCACCTATGTATATCCGGCCGAAAATGGAATACAACTTTTATGTAAGGGCCGGCGCGCCAAAGTCTATTTAGGCGCTGCTCGAGCGCACAAGAGAGAGCCAAGGAGCTTCTTGGTGACAGCAGGGTATCCAACTCTATTTATTCACTTGAGAATCGACGCAATGTGGGGTGTATATCACTGTTTTATCGTTACTACAATGGTATTTGCTCTAATGAAATCAGTGAACTTGTTCCCGATACTTCCCAATACTTTTTACGTTTAACACGCTTTTCGTTTAGAGCGCATCCACTTTGCATTACAGGGATAATTCGTTTTTTAGCAGAACTGTTCGTATGTGGAATAAACTTCCTCCAGAGGTCTTTCCTGTCACTTTCAATGTAGGAAAATTCAAATCGAATGTCCACAAACATTACTCCCTCTTTCCTCCTTCCTCCTTCCCATAACCGAATTTCCTAGTTCTGTTTTAAGAAGTATGAGTAAATGTTGAACATTATAACAATGAACTTGGACGAGTTCAACCAGATTGTTGCATTCAGTGAAAAACAAACACAGTTCGAGTGTTCAAACAAAAATCACTGAATTTTTTTAACAACATTTCTTACGTTCATTTTGAGGTCTTCATTTCTTAAAAAAATACAAAAACCACAAAACTACTACTACAAGGAAAATGCACTAAGCCTTTTCTAAAAGTTTTACACAACTACTGAAGAAAACACATTGAGTGTTTTGAATATGAGACGGGTAAACACGGCACTCACTAGTATAAAAAGTTTGTTTTACTCGATCAGCTCTTTACGTTTATGTTAGAACCAGAGTTTTGCTCACTAATAGTATGGTGTGAGTAGACATGTGTTCAGTAAGCTAGTTTGTGTTCGAGTATGACCACTTGCTCATGAGCTTGCTCATACAACTCTTTAATTTATATTAAAATTTTCCCTTAAAATATTATTTTCTAAGAAAATGTATTGGCCTAGAAAAAGACCTCTAGAGCAAATTACTTAAATAATGATTAATTTAAATGTTTCCAAGATTTATAATTTTGTTTCATATTACTCTACTGCTCTAGTTCTCAAATAAATCATTTTCATTCATTATTCATCCATTTTTGTTTCGTTTTAAAGATTTAATTGAGCGAGTTCAATTAAATCAATTTAAATTCCGTTCAAAGCCAGCTATCAATCGATTAAACAAGTTCTGCAAATTGTAAAACATTTGATCTTTAATGGTCAAAACAATCATTTGTATTAATTTCAAATGCAAATCAACCAAAATAACACGTAATCGTAGTGCCAACCAAATAATTATGAAATCAGCAATGTTGTATGAATACGAGAACCAATCCGTTGCAGGTGTAGTTACAAAAATGCAGACCACTAAAATTATTTTTAAATTTTTAAAATCGTTTTTTTTTTGGTTCTGTTTTATAGTTTTAAAATGGTTTTATTTAATAAAAAAATAAACAATTTGATATTAACTTGTGATCGTTTCAATTGTTGTTTCTTGTTAGTGGTTTCTACTGCTGCTGGTTTTGAGAAGCAACCAGTTTAATTTGATTTTATTGATTGTTTTTGCTGGTCTATTAACAGAAATAATTGGTTTCGCTTTGACTATAATTTTTGTACCCTACAAATGGGGCTGCTGTTCTAAATAAACCATACGAAATGAAAGCTTTTTATTTTAAAATCCTTAATTATTTAAACAAATTACTTAAATAAATTGGTCAAAGTATGGTGCTACACCATCGCACCCTCGCATAAAATTTAAATTTGAATTAAAAGAATTGTATAAATTTATTTATTAGCATGTGGTTAACAACACTTATTTTCGTATTAAAATTTGCATTAAAAGAACTATCATAAATTGTACAAATTTTCTTATTAGCATGTGGTTAACAACACTTATTTTCGTACCCACATAAAGTTAAAATGGAAACAAAAAAGTTTATTCTGCTGTTAATATTTTATCCGAAATGTTTGCAATTAATTTATCATTCATTATCAATTAACAAACACGGAATTTCAATTTATGCCGAAATTTTGTGTTTTTCTGAAATCGAGATTTTTGAAACAAACATAATCATTTTTAAATGTTTGGGTAAAAATGGAATTTTTATTGAAATCCTGACTTTTAAAGATTTTTCAATCGGTTAATCATATTATTTTAGAAAACTACAGTTTGTCGCGAAATTTAGAGGTCTAAGGAAGTGGCCTTTATTTTCTTATACCATGGATTCAATTACACCAAACCGTTTAGTTAGTTTTCCAGGGCAAAATTACATAACAACGGCTTCGGAAGTAGATTGACTACAAAATAAGTTTAGGGATTAGTCAGTATAGAAAAGAATTATTCTTGCAGTTCGGCAGCGGGAAAAAAACCACACTCACAGAAAAAACATGGTTATGGAATGGTCATAGGAACCATTCTATGTTCTGTGTAGCAATATATGGTTACTACGAACAGACTTATAAATAAATATATATATTCCTGTTGTTCCTATAAGGAGCATAGGGCCTTAACGATTGTATTCCAATTTTGTTTGTCTGCTGCGGCAGTCTTCAGCTTACTCTACGTTTTGTTGATCTTTCCAGTTTCGATGTCTAGTTGTCGACGCCAGGTGTGACTTGGCAGACCTTTTCTTACCTTAACTTGGGGGTTCCACTCTAATGCATTTCCCGTAGTGTCGGCTTGGGGTCTTCAAAGCCATTTCCGTTTTCGTACTTCTGACTCAATTCTGCCCACAGCTGCTTATTTGAGGTAATGTCTGGCCAGAAAATTTTAACTATTCGCCGGAGGCAACGATTGATAAATCTTTGCAGGGTTTGAAGTCCAGGATTCACCTCCATAAAGCGCAACAGATTTCACGCAGCTATTAAAGATGTTAATTATGGTGTGCTTTGAGATTTGGGAAGACTTCCAGACATGGCTGTGGTTGCCGTAGACTTATAGTAGTTTTAATCATTGCTATGGTCGCAGCAAAAAGTTTTTTGTTACTGCTTGATCATTAAATGGTTACTACACCCAACGTATGCACCATGGTTGGTTTGAACTATATAATTTTCAAACCACAACCAAAATTTTATTATTACTGCAAAATAATATTGTATTTAAAACCATAATATATTATTAGTAGACAAATTACGATCAGTTTGTTTGTATATAACCATAGTATGGTTAAAAACAAACAAATAAGGGTCGTTTTTTTAAGATTTGTGTTTAGTTTTTTAAGGTTTTGATCGAAAAATTACCATCTTTATTTTTGAAATATGTATTGTTCAACAATGTAACCCAGTTGTTTTCTGGATCATTATAATCCATTTTACCTAATTAAAACTGTCAGAACAAAAATATTTTCAAAATATTTTTAAGGGTTACCAATACCAAAGGCGACGAGTTCAAAAATCTTGGGACGTCTTTTACAGTATTCTTTTTTTGATTATAATTTATATTTAGCGATTTTCTTAAGCAGATTGGTCTTTGCCATAAAGTGATCGGTCATCTGAGCAACAAATAATACCACACCAACCAGTTAGCTATATTGGCTGCTTGCCTTTTAATATCTAGATTAAAGGATCAACTGCAATTTTAACTTTTTTTTTTTGGTTACAGCAAATCAGGCTAATAGAGCTTAAGCTATTTTTTATTTACAGCATAGGGTATCATGCAATCCCAGCACTCTAGAAGAAATCTCTAATTTAAACCGATGCAGGCATAATAACAGCCAGAGTTGGTTATTAAAGCGAACAATCATGCAACAATGATGATGACGACGATGACGTTGGTGAGAACTGACAAGGCTGAGTTATTAGAAGGCCGTCTTTTGAATGCATACCATAGACGTTTTATTAAGACTGTTTTAACAAGTGTTTTAATTTTCTTTCGCTTTATTTTTTGCGTTGAAATCTTGAACAAAAATCGTGATTAACAGCAGAATAAACCAAAAAAAAAAAAAAAATATATATAGAAAATAGAAAACTCGAACCGACCAAACAAATCTTTAGTATACGAATATTTAACACATGTTTGTTGCTATTGTTGGCAAGCATGTTGCAATTTAAAAATGTTGCTGATATAGTAAAACCAGCAATTATCATTTAAAGCATAAACATGATGCTATTTTTCACAGCACAGATTCCCATTTTCTCGCTCACAAAGTGCTTTATATTTTCAAATATTGTTTTTGCTAAATAAGAAAATGTAGACGGACGACACAGTACAGCACAGCGCTTTACTGTATGAAACAATTTCAAAAAACAAAAAAAGCTATATTGCACTTTTCATAATTTGCAGAGATATCAACTGGAAAAAAATTAAAAAAACAAAAATAGTAGATCTTATCCAAAAGCCTTCATGATGCTTCATTAGTTGTTAGCACATTTTAGATTTTTGTTGTAATGCTATTTGTAAGCATGTTGCAAGTTCTTTGTTAACATTTTTAAGTTGGCGCTAAATAACAACATGTACGCAGATTCATTCATTCATTCATATCTGTGTATTTTATTGTGCTCTGTCCTTGTTGTCAGTCATTAGATATTGTTGCTGTAGTTGTTGCCGCAGCCGCAGCCGCATATTCATTACTGGCATTTGAGAATCTTTAAACAAAACTATGAGCTTAATTACTGAAAAACACGCTTATCTTCATGTCCCATTCATTCATTTAGATGACAGGTATTTTTTCACTGTTTTTTTTTTTGTTTTTCATTTTGTAGTTGGTTTGTGTAAAATTGCTCGCCATTATTTATAGACATTTTTATGTTGAATGTTTAAGTTTGTGTGTGCACTTAGAAATAATGCATTAGGGCAGGTGTTATTCAGCCAAAGAGTTGTTACATAAATGTTGTTGAAAATTACTGCACGTATCACGTTCTATAAAACGCACGCAATAGTTTTATTTTTTTTTTTTTTGTTTTGGAGTCACACTAGAAAAAAATCTCATGAACAAAAAAAGTAAAATTCATCCAGAATTTCTGTCTTCCATTAACCCAATTGGAATATTACGAAAAAGCAGTTTAAGGTTCTAAGGCTGGTGAAAGTAATGTTAAAAATATTATTAAAGATCTTCCAGTAAATTGAAAATTGAATTTTCAAAAGGATTGGAGTGAGAGAAAATAGATTGCAACCAATCAGTGGTGGTTTATCCTCCATTTCTGTGGAAGCTCCTGATATTCTGGCATTACGATTAGAGTATGATTCATTTAAAGTAAGTTATCCTACTTGAAATAAGACGGTAAAACCTTTTTTAAAAATGAATGAAGGCGCCCTAATCCCTATAGCGAATTATTCAAAAATGTTATGTGGCATTTAGCCACTTTTTGAACACATCGCATGCCACAGTAATCTGGAATAAAATGCGAAGCATCAATTAGGCTCTCAAGTCCAATAACACTTGGCCCAGGTCACAGGCAGCTTAGTAGCAAATTACACTGTAAGCATATGACGCCCACAGAAATACCTAAGATAGGGTCTCCTACAGGTCAGCTCTGAATAACATTTTTTCCAAAATCCAAAAACCACATTATAAATGTTGTTCTTGGAGGTCTACCTATCCAGCACCTATTACCGAGTTAAGACCAGTTAAGATTTCGTTGGTGTTTTAGGCTGAACTCCTAAAGGCCTGGAATTTAAAATGACAACCCTGATTTGTAGCGGACTCCCATGTCAATTATCTGTTTAACTCTAGGAAAAATGCAATTCAGCTGGAACCCAGATCACTATGGACCATAAATTTAAGCAGATAAAGCGACTTTTTATCGTGCTTATGCTTCGTCGCAATAAGAATAGTAGTAATAGCAAAGTATACTATCGGGTGGTTAAATTTTAAGGGCCGATGTTGACCACACCTAAACGACAATTTTTTTTGCATTTTATTTGACATTTATCCATTTTACTAACTCAATTTGAACCTTTAAAAGATACACAATCGAGCAACCTGGCAAGAAATGGCAATAGTGGATGATCAACTTTCGAAGAAAAACCTTAGTGGATTCGTCAATAAGCAGAATTGTCGCATTTGGGCGAATGATAATCCAAGAGGGATTGTCAGAAAACCAATGCACCCACAAAGAGTGACTGTTTGGTGCGGTTTATGGGATGACGGCATCATCAGGCCGTTTTTTCCAAAATGAGGCCGGTCAGGCAGTTACTGTGAATGGTGTTCACTATCGTGAGATGATAACGAGCTTTTTATGGCCCTAATTTGAAGATATGAATGTGGACGATATTTTTAACAAGATGGTGCCACTTGCCACACAGCTAACGAAACAATGGCTCTTTTCCGCGACAAATTCAATGGCAGTGTTATCTCACGTGGTGGCGATTTCAATTGGCCGCCAAGATCATGTGATTTGACACCGTTAGACATCTTTCTTTGGGGTTATTTGAAAGAAAAGGTGTACATCGATAAGCCAGCGACAATTCAAGAGCTAAAGGATGAGATAATTCGGCACATTACCGATCGGCGTAGAATCTCAATTATGCCTCAGTGTCATCGAAAATTTGAAGCATCGGATGGAGGTGTGCCGCCGAGGTCGCGGCGGCAATTTGTCTGATATTTTGTTCCATACATATTTAAACCATACCAATAGGCGTCGTGACAATAGTTTGTTCGATTTTGCTATAAAAGTAATCCTTACTTTTATAGCGTTTCAGTTATGGTTTACGTATTAACATTTTACAGAGAACCCATCCCTGGATAGAATTCTAAAATTTATAAAAAATTCCAAAATTATTGTAGAGTTCTGAATTAGTGCTTAAAATGTCCCGCATGCAAAAATAAAAGGTGCTGTTAAGTTCGCGGTACCTTTAAAATGGTAAGATTTCATACTTTCACTAATTTTTCTCAAATTTTTTCTTGGAATTGAGATATTTTTGTAGAAATATAGTAACCTAGTTGTAAATCTAGATACTAAGGTACCTCCTTACAAAATTTTATTTAAAACCATCCGGTAGCTTTTACGTGAAGCGAACACATACTGGCAGACAGAAATTCTAAAAACTGGTGTTTTGTATTCCATTTCGATTACTTTGTGCACCAAGATTTTCGAAAAATATTTCATGTATTTAAATGATTACAGTTTTATTATATGTATAGATATAGATAAATTTCTAATTAGATTTGACGGGCAAGAGCAAAAAAGATTTCACAACAGGGAGTTTTATTACTTAACTTTGTATAGAAAAACTTTGATTTAAAATTCTTGTTAATTTTTCAACAACTTTTTACTTTTTTATTTATGATTTTACTTTGTAGTCTACGCTCATACACAATTGACGAGCGTTGACCCAATAATTTATGGCGCGAGTCTTTTATACTCAACTGACTGCAAAAGAAGAAAAAAGAAAAAACACAAAAATTAGTCTCCATTTAAACATGAGATCAATTACCATATATAAACTTCAAAATCAAGCATATAAACGAAGGAAGACTTGGAAAAAAAACAAACGGGTAAACACACGAAGCAAAGTACAGTGGTTTGAAAACGAAAAAAAAAAAATAATAAAAAAGGAATTTCTAAACTTAGACTTTTTGATTATTGTTTTGGAGAACCCTGTTTCAGCACAGGAAGTTAAATTTGATAACCATGTGTACCAAAAATTTGTCAGAACTTGTACTTCTGATATAAAAAAGATGTTAAATATTTTTTTTCTAAAACGGTTTTCATCAATGCAGGTTAGGCTTATGGCGTCTTTTATTCTCTTGAGTAATTTGGCTTAAAAAAATAAATAAATAATTTTTTTTCCGTTGACTTTTCTAATTTTTTGATTCATGGTAATGCAAGGTTAGGAGAAATATCCCTGGTTATCTCTAAGCACTTGTACTGGTAGACCTATTGGTCTATTGTATGTTCCCTCAGATTTTTTTTCCAAAAGTCACGCTTTTCTGGATAGGCTTCATTATTTCTCATTCAGCCACCCGAATCTTATAATGAATTTGACCGTATTATCAAGCTTATGATTTCGTCTCACCTATCGTTTATCGTAAGCACAGCCAACGTCTTTACAATATCGATTAATGACAAATAAAGGGCTCCGCAGACACCAAGTCTTCCTCGTCATCGCACATCCTGTAAAAATCTTGAGTGCCAATTTTCCGTTAACTAGTACCTGTTCTAATAGAAAAATTACCCTTAATTCATTCTACCATAATCCTTATGCAAGCCAACCAATTCTAAGAATCATTAGATTGTAAGCGAGTTGTACACGAGTTGTAAGGTTTATGAGCTGATTGTATTAAAGTTGTGTGTCGGTTGTACGAAGGATCAAAAAGTTTTGATTTCTTGTCAAGTTGTACCAACACGTCGCAACGTTTGTGTGCCTCTCGCGTACGATTTGATCTAGTATTTGTGTTTAGTAATGTTATGACCACCTAGCAGTTAACATGGAATGTTAAGTATTATTTGCGGACGATCTCAATTATAGCATACGCCGTCTTACTTTGAGAGATCTGGTTTGTTAAATGAAGTTATACATGAAATCGCACAGTAAATTGTATCGTGTGCAATACAATGCATACAACTGATTCCTAGAACTGGTTGTACAACTCATCGTATCGTCTATAGCTTGATTAAAACCTTTCCGGTATACACTTAGAAGTACATTAGTCTTTTAATTGTCCAGTTCGGGCCACAAGGTCTTTGACATCTTATATTCCTCTCTAGTTCTCGAGGACTGATCAGTTCTAGCTAAAATGAATCTATTGATTTTCATGAAATAGTGATCTCTTCCTTATCTCAAAGTTTATAGCAGAGCACAACCTAGCTAGTTCTTCAGCGTTCACGTTTTCCTCGTCGTTACAGTTTACCGGTATAACCGGCAGTAAAACAGTATAATTTTAAATTATACATGCCTATCATTGCCTAAAGAATCCTTTTCCATTTTCGAACCAGCTTAGAAATTATACGATGACTCTTGAAAGCCTTCAGGTTAACTATTTATTACTACCCTTCTGTCTTCCACGCCACTGTGCAACGTTTAAACTTCTTTTAAGCTGAATTTATTTACTTAATTTAAGCATACGGAGTCCTAAATGGGCAATAAAATCAACAACAACTGAAACTGTAATTGAACCAACATTTAACGAAAGATTTTTTATCGTTTTTAAGTTGTTGCATGTGTGCAACATACACACACGCGTACAGCCATATGAAAATATAAAAGTGACTGTCTACTGTCAAAAGACGCGACATTTGTTGTCAATTAATAAATACAAATGAAAACACACATTCGATTTAATTTCAACAAAAGTGTTTATTTATTTTCAGTTAAACTTCGGACGGACGACGGTCCTTCGAACACATATGAAAAAAACCCAATAAAATTGTGTTTATTTGTTGTTGCTGTAAATGTCTCCAAAAAAGAAGACTCAATTGCACGTTTTAACCCTAATTTCGGCATGTAAAACGTTTAACAACAAACTTAGGAGAATTAATGTCATGTTTTTTTTTTGCTGTTGAGTCGTCTTTAATCCATTAATGCGTGCCAGGCATAGACAATCAATACTTTTGTTGTTGTTACTTTCAAATACCGGCAAATTAGATTTATTTTCACAAAAAAAAGAGAACTCTAAGAAACACACACATTGACACGTAAATAAGTTCTTGAGTGTGTTTTTCAGAGCTGGAATATTCAATCCTGTTGACAAAATTATGTGTAAATTATTTTTAAATGAAAAAAATTTAAGAAATAATCGACGATTTAAAAAGCAAAATTACAAAATAAAATTAATACTAACTATGCTACCAATAAAAAAACTGTAGGGTAACCGAATTTCAAACACGAACACATTAAGTGCTTTGCTCTTTAGTGTGCTTGGCTCTTTAGGCCCTTGTGCAAAGGGCCTAAAGCCCTTTTATTTTCAAGCCGTTAACGAAATAATTAAATACAAATTATTAAAAAGGTCAAATAAACTATATCAAAATAAAACATAAAAGGTATTATTTTTATTTAGATATTATTTATTATTAATTCTAGTAGTATCCCAAAAATTTCTACAAGGATATCCCAAATATATATAGCAATTTATGTAGTAAAGTTTTAGAAATTCCAAAAAATCACTGGCAGTCTGATAGCTATTCAGATAATCCACATGAGGCTGTGAAAAAGCATATGCATCGACAAAGTGTCTCAGTTTAGTGCCGATTTTGAGATTGGAGGCATCATGCCACTTAACTTTTTTGAAAATGTTGTTCGAGCAGTGCTTGTTACTGCTGTTCGAAAAATTAGAATAATTTCTGACTAAATTGCAGAGAAGTTCGGAGCACTAGACCACCCCAAAGGAGAATTATTATCAGTTGTTACAATCTCGCTACTAACTCAATCAATCATCGCTCGATTAATCGTAGCATTCGATTAATTGTTCGAGTAAGAAAAGTTGCAAATTTCGATTAAAAAATAACTCGAAAACAACGAAATCTATCGGTAAATCGACTAAAATTTATTTATATTAAGATCTCCAATTTTTTACTGATTTTTTCATACTTCAAATGTGACTTTTTTTCCCAAACTTTTTTTATTCAGTTTATAAACATCGTACTAAAAAATATAACATACTAACGTGTGTTTTTAAAATTTATAATATTTATATTTACTGTATATATATATATATTATATATGATATTATTTATATCTTATAACGCATAATTCCTTTTTTTAAATTTATCATTATATAGTAATCCAAACAGATTACTATTGGAAAGCATATCCATATAGCATATAGCTATTTCACTGGTGCTTATATTAATTTATATTATATTATTTATATTATATTTTATATTAATCGATAAACTGTAAACTGTCCTGTGTCTAAGGATCAGTTAAAGCATGCTTCAGAATGCCTCTTACAACGAGGATTCCTTACATGTCCATGTATGTGTGTTTGAAGTACAAAAGTAAACAATTAATATTTGCACTTCACGAAAAATGTTATGTTTTAAATGTGTTTCTAACCTTTTCCGCATAACGACAAAATCATACTATTTATGAAAAAAGTGCTCAACGTGTATCAAGAAGTTTTTACTTCGAAAATTCATATTTTTGTTTTAATGTCACAACACAATTACAAATTAAATTCTTACTTACATAATTATTGAGCATACTAACGAAGACTTTAACTCGTTGTAGTGAAACATTTTTTGGAATCGATCCCACGACCCGCAAACTGATAGATATAGCATACTATATACACCATATTATAGCATACTACCTACTAGTATACTGGGGCATTACATTACCGAAAAGCTATGAAATCAGTTCATAATATTTATGCTCAAAATTTTGTCTGCGTATGGGAGGAATTTAAAATGAAAATAATTTTCAAAGCGAAATAAGGAAATCAAAAAAACATTTCAAAAAACCATCTACAAGTTGTCATTAATAAAATGTATTATTATAATTTTGTATGGTTGTCTTTTTTCAGTAGATATAAATTTTTTAAATATGAGCGGTTAATTCGAGTTATTCGAGTAATTTAAAAACCTTAGTCGATTCGGTTATCGAAATCGATTAAATAATTGCTCGAATAAATCAAAGCCCTACTAACTTTCAGCATTTTCAGTTCATGACTAAAAAAATTGAAAAGGTGAGAGCAGAATAGGAGCAAGAACAATCTTTTGCATTTTAAGGACCATTTCTTATATTTATGGTAGTGAAATGATATATTTTTTTTAAATACGTCTCCAGAACTATGTAATTAAAAATGTAAGGTTCTAGGCAAAATTTAATTTTGTTAAATGCTATTTAACTTAAAGCATATTTTTTAATATTTTAAAAATTGTTACTTGTATTCAAAATAAGCCTCATTTTAATTTAATTACCCAAAATAATTTTATAAAAAATATTGATTAAAAAATTGTATGAAAAGAGTGTGTGTGTCCTAACAAAACCGTAGAGGCTATTTGTTTGATATGTTATTTCATATACAATACTTTCACGTTTTCTTTGTGATTCTATAAAATAGCAATCTAAAGAAAAAAATATTTTCTATTTCATTTACTAACGGCAAAGTAATTTCCATCCCTGACATGTGTAGATGTGACAAGCTAATAAAACTCCTTAATTTTATTGCTATTATTTTTAGTCACGCCTCAATCATTATTGGAATTACCAACAGTCATAATAACAATGAAGTACAATCGAGTACATAAAGACCTTTTTAAAATTTTATTAAAAAAGAAAAAATCGCTTGAAAATACCAACAACAAGGATCCATAGTTAAAAAGGCCAATAAGATCATCTCTCCATATGCACCATGAAATACATTTTCAAAGATTGAATTGCAAATATGTTCAACAAGTGTTGGTAATCACATGTAATGACAAGTCATGTCTTTCTCTATAATTTAACTCCTCCATGTGTTACTAAGAAAAGAGTTTTCAATTTTGAGAATTTGTTGTTAAAAATAAAAAGAACAATATTTTTCCTTTTGTTAACGATTTTGTTATGTTTTTTTTTTTTTGTTTGTTAGGTAACTTTTGTAATATCATGACACCAACTCTGCTGTCATATGTGAACCCTTAATATGTCTGTCACATTTGACATTTTGTTGAACAAAAATTTATGATTTAACAAGAGGTAATTAGTAACTTTGTGGTAAAAAAAACTTAAATACTTTTTAAAAATCTTTTGAAATATCACCTAATACAACTTCAATACTCGTACTTTGTTTCACAATTGTAATTAAGAAACTTTTTTTAATGCTTTTCTGTTGGACGTTTTGGTGGGAGTTTAAAAATAATTTATTTAATAATAAATTAAAGTCATGCTGAAAGGCGCGAGTAATTTAAATAATTAATGATTCATAATTTAAATTTTAAAATAAGTTTTGTGAAAAGGTTAAAAGTATCAAGATAAAAAATAAATATGCAAATAAAAAATATTTTAAATTCAAGGCGGATTAAAAAAAAATAATAAACGAAAATTAAACGAAACTAAACTCAAGATACCTATTCCTTGAAAATTGTATTTTATTCACTCTTTTTAAAATTTTGGTTTTTCCTTACATTTTTTGTATCTTCAATATTTTTTAACCAGGGTTTATAATTTTTTAATTTATGAGCGTTGTAATTTCAACAGTTATATTTCTCATAAATGAGATTTTTAAAATTTTATATTTTTTTCACGGTCATAAATGAACAACAAGAAATATTCTGCCTAAGATCACACATGATTGAGTATATTTGTTTGTTTTTTTTAGCATACATTCATGAACGGTGAAAAACGATGAATATCCGTATTATTCATATTAATGCTCTTTTACGTAAATGTTTGTAAATTTTATTCATTTAAGAACGTTTTCATTTATGAGTGTTCAATTATGAAATTTCTCATAAATGAGATTTATAACACACTTGTTTACTGCATACATCTCATAAATGAGATTTATAACACACTTGTTTACTGCATACGCCGGCAGTTGTACATTACAAAATATGTGCATATACATACACACTTAAATACATATGTACATACGTTTATACCAACATTTTGATATGATCTTTTTATTAATGAAAAATGAAAAAAATTGTAAATTTTATATGAGCACTTGCTAGAAAAACAAAATATTTTCTCATTTATTTACTTTTGAAAGAAAGGACAACCAAATCTTCTCACTGATAAATGAACAAGGACAAAATATTTTCAAGCCTCTCACAAATGTATGAAAAGAAGCAGAAAAAAACTAAAATGAACATACCCACACTTGAATGAGCAGTCAGTGAGTATTTTGGTACTCTGTTTTTATGATGATTTTACATTCTAGTGGAATTTTAACGGCTTAGTTATCAAAGTTACCTTCTAATTTTTGAAAATTAAGACTATGTCTTTCCAAAGTCTTTTCTTTAGTTATTCGTAAAGTCTTTATAGTGTATGACTAGTTAAAAAGAAAAAGCAGGATGTAGTGTATTTTCTGAAATGCTACACCTTTCCTTAGGATACTTCCTATCTATCTACAGTAGAATGTAGTTTTATTACCACAATCATTTTAAACTTTTTCAATTAATTTATTTTTAATATTTTAAAGTTAATTTTTTCAAATTTCAAAATTATTTTAGAAGTTCGCCACTAAATCCACTTCCTTATGTATAACGATCCAAAATATATATACTTTCAGAAATGTCAGAAATAAATGTAGTAGAAATTACCAACGGAATGACAAACTTATTTTTACCCTTGAAGGGTATTCAAACAGTAGCAGGCCTTGTTTCTGAATCACTATGGTGAAGTTACTTGTTTCTTACGATAAATATAATAAATATTTTCAGCTTTTTACACTTTTATAGAATTTCATTATTGTATTGTTTTTAGTACTTTTTTATTTTGCATGCCACCTGCAGCCTTTTGATGCCCTTGTTTTTATAATAGTATTTACTTTGGCACACAATCATAACAGTTGCCACATAACGACTTCCAGCAATACAAGCCACAACCAACAATTTCCCCATCCTCATCAACAATTCACTTTTGTGCTGCAGAATATTTTATTTCTTATTTTACAATAATTCTTATCATATTTAAATCTCAAAATATTGCAAAACAAAAGAAAACATTTCACAAGTACGAGTTCCACTAGTGTGATAAAGGAAAATAGATGAAAAGTAGACATTACTGTCGTGTTTATGTCATGTGTGAGTGCAATTGTAAGGAATTGTCAATGAGAACATATATAAGTCAACAATTCAACAGTTAAATACAAAAGTATTTAAACTACTTATTTGCATAGTTTTTTTTTTTAATAAATTTTATACTATACAAAATCATATATCTAAATACAAAAAAATTGACACTATTCTGTCCTACTCAAGCAATCGTTTCAAAACGGCGTTGCAGGTGCCACACTATTATACACAAAGAAAATTTTGCAACTCTGATTCTTTTTCTTCTCTTCTCCGCTTAACTCCTCTCGAAGCATAGGGCCTCCTCCAGGCCGCGAAATTAAAACTTCCGCGGAAGCTCATCTGCCAGCTACTGGACGGGTCATGAAACACAAAACTTTTAAGTCCGACGGGGCGAGTCGGCGCCGTCCTTCCAAATAAGTATCCAGCCTACATATATACTTCTCATCTGTTCCTGGGACAACTCGACCTTTTCAAGCCAATCCGATTATTGCATGATTATGGCAGCGTTAAACAAAAAAGGGATGGTAGCGGATGAACTGCAAAAGTCAACAGTAGCACCCACAAACTTCCAGGAAGTATGTGCTCGTGCTTGGTCGCTAAGCTGTATCAGGCTCTAGTAAGCTTTTCATTAGCTTATAAGCAATGAAGAAATCCAAACAGTCAAAACAAACATGAATCAAACACCAGGAAAGAATATTTATCTCCTAGGAGGTCACGGTCACAGACATATACCAAATCCTCCCAATTCGGCGGCAAGCTCACGTGTCTAGGAGAGAGCAATTAAAAATTACAGAAACTCTGATTACATAAAGAAAGTTATTTTATGAATTTGTTCAAAAGATTATCAAATTGTACAGACCTGTCACAAAGTCTGTCACACAAATACATTTCTAATCCACACTATCATACTTTTTGAGCTCACATGGCATTTTTGACAGATCAAACGACCGAATATGATAGTGAATCATGGCCTTAAATAATGTTCAGATTTTGTATGCGGTGCAACTAGTTGTGCAATTTAAATAAGTTGAACACTTAGCGTGTGAGGGCTGGTTAGTGAACTGTTGGTTGTTGATCGTATTGAAATAAGAGAAATATGTTTTTATTTAAACGATCGACCAACTTGTCTTACAAAATAGTACGTGTGAGAGATATATTCTAATTTGTTACCCAATGAGAATTTTACAAAAATAATTGGTAAACGACGCGTCGTTGAATAAGGAGTTGCTTAAAAATTACAACGCGTTAACAACGACAGTTGCAGCGTATTTAAGTCAAATTAGATTTTGTTTAGTGTACCTTACCTTTTGTTTTGCAGTGTTTATAAATATTTATGCACCTTCTAGTTGAAAAATTTAATTTGCTTGAATAGTTTTTTGAATGAAATCAGATGAAAGAATTTTTATATGTTTTTTGATTTTATTATGTTGCATGTGAAGTAAATTCAAATAAATGAAAATTTTTTTGCTACTGGAATTTAGCCGCAGGACTCCAAGTAAATGAATCCAATTGTAAAATATGAGAGACAATTATATGTTATTTGGATGAGTTGGTAGATGAAAATTAATCTCTATTTGCTAAGTGTTTTTTTTTTTTGGGGGGGGGGTTAATGTAAATGCAGGAACTACTTGAAGTTAAGTTTTTGATCTTTATAAAAATTTCTATTCTAAAGAATAAATTAGTCTTTGAAATACATGGAATGAAAGAAACAAAACGATTTGGTGAGTTATTGTAGTTATATACTATAGTCAAATTTCATGGTACGAAGAATAGCACGTGGTTTATATCTAAATTTAATAAAATATAATATAAAGCACTACATGAGCACAAAAAACGAAGCTCTTCATAATATTCCATTTAATTCATGTCTGTTCATTGCTAAATGCGATGAGCTTGCAGAGTTTCCATAAGCCAGTTTGAATAAGTACGAGTAAATGTTGAACATAACAACAAGTTTTACGCTTTGAGTGAAACACGAACACAGTTCCAGTGCACAAACAAAAATCACAAATTTTTTTATCAACATTATATAGGTTCATTTTGAGCATCTTGATTTCTTCAGACAAAAAACCACTAGTTGAAGCAAAACGCACTAAGCCTTATCCAAAGTTCTACACAACTACTAAACAAAACATACTGAGGGTTTTGAATGTGAGACGCGTAACACGGCACTCACTACTATAGAAAGTTCGTTTTACTCGGTCAGCTTATAGCGTTTGCGATACGAACAGTGGTTTACTCAATAGTCTGGTATAAGGAGGCATGTGATCAGTAAGCTAGTTTGTGTTCGAGTATGAACACGTGCTCATAAGCATACTCATAAGATGAGCTTGCTCATGAACTTTTTAATATAATGCACTCATACCTTGAAAACTTTTATTTCCTTTTTCACTTTACAGAAAAATTTAAATTAATACTAGTTCCTCTTCTCGTCCTTTTTAATCGATGATTTTCTAGTCAAATCTATCACAAATAGTTATCATACTTCCATTAATGTTTAAGTTAAGTTGAAAGTATTTCAAAGCCAAATGACATTCCCTGACCCCCACGAAACATCCAAATATTAAAATCTACCTCTTTTAACTTGATTGGCTTTAAAAACATTTTTAAACTTGTAAGTTACTGTTTTATATTAAAACACACCATGACTTATAGTTGTTTTATTGCGGACATTTTTATTACATCCTAAATCCCTACAACAGGATATGAAAGTTGAGCTTTGAGAAAAAAAATATTCAACAAATATAAAAAACATTTACACAGACGGGCTTTAAAGGAGTAATTTTTTTAAAAAATACTTTCATTTAAAAGTGTAAAAATGAAATCGATTTTTTTTATTTTAGTGTAAGTTCGTTTTAAGTTGATAATTTTTTAAATAATAAACCAATACTTATGTTTTCAATAAATTATGTTGTGAAGATATTGATAATCTATCTATACATATAATAAATTATTAACTCATATCCGTCTGTCTGTCTGCTTTTCGTTTATGTTCGCATCATGTAAAAACTGCTAAATGGATTTTTAAAAAATTTTGTAAAGAGGTACCTTAGTATCCTGATGCCAATATAGGATAGTTCTTTTCCGAAAAAATATCTTCTTCCCAAGAGAAAAGGGAGAAAATGCAGTGAAAACGTCATTTCCGGTTTAAAGGTACTTAAATTTTTGGTTTAAAACTGGGATATTTTCAACATGCATTTTTCAACACGGTTACATTTTCAATACACTTTTTTATTTATTTTATTTTACTATTAAGCAACAGATGGCGCCAGTTGATTACAATTTGTATTTTTAATTTGTGGAAATAGATTGTTATTTAAATATTTTAAACACCTCTTACAGAGCTTTACAATAATTTTAAGAATTTTAGAATTTTTTATAAATTTTAATATTTTATCCAAGGACGGGTACCTTTATATAAATAAATACATAAACCATAACTGAAGCACTATAAAAGTAAGATTTTTACAATTGGTGTGGAATACTTTCAAAGCAAAATCGAGTAAAAAATTGTGAGGACGCCCACGACGTGGCGGGCACAGCTAGTTTAAGAATATTAACTTTATTAAAGTTTGATGTTCTTTACTATCACACCCTTAACTTTGTCCAGTTAAGCGAAATTTAAAATAAAATTTTTACCCCAGATTCTATTAGAAAGAGCATCGCTCAAAATTCTCTTTAGAAAAAGATGGCCTACAACGTTAGGTATTTAAGGTATTTTTCAAACAGAAAGACAGTTTATAAGGCACTTCACTTAAAGAATATTTTTTAAAGGTATTTAAAAAAGTAATATTTTTAAAACGTACTTTTTAAAAAGTTCGTTTTTAAAAGATTCATTTGTAATAGGTAATGTACCTATTTTTAAAAGGTACCTTACGTTTGATTGTTTATTGATTAAAATACATAGTACCTTAAAGGTAGATTTTAAGGCGTTTTTAGGCGCTTTTACAAAAATTAAAGGTTTTTATATGAAAAGTATTTTGTAAAAAAACTACTACTTTAGAAAGTAATCTTTAAACGGTTATTGCTTTAAAAAAATTTTTTTAAGCAAACAATAGAAAAACTATGGTTATGGTATTGTAACAAGAACCATATTATATTCTCTGTAACGCTATATGGTTTCGAGTAAAAAATGTTAGTTATTTTTAAAATTACTTTGGTCACAGCAAACAAGTTTTGGTTAAAATTTCATCATTAAATAATCACTACGCCTAAATAATACAACGTGGATGGTTTTAACTATATAATTTTATATAAACTTTAAACCACAACCATGTCTTATAATCATTCCAAAATAATATATTATTTTTTACCATAGTGTATTAATAATAAACAAAACATGTTAAGTTTGGTCGTTTATAACAAATGAACAAATAATGTTTGTTTTTATTGGTCAAATTTTGCTGAATTGTGCTTCCCAAAAATTTTCTAAAATCTTTAAACAATTAATATATTAGTGAATTAATCACATTATATTATGTGCTGGCTGTGCTAGCCGCTACGTCGCGACGTAGGCATACTGGCAATATTTTGTTTGATTTTGCTTTGAAAGTAATCCTCACCAAATTTACAGACTCTTACTTTTATAGAGCTTCAGTTATGGGTTATGTATTTACTTTATATAGAGGTACCCCACTCTCGTTAATTACCCTCTTGGAAATGAGATATTTTTCCGTTAAAAACGTACCTCCTCACAAAATTTTATTAAAATTTATATAGTGGTTTTTACGTAATGCGAACAAAGACAGACGGACAGACGACTAAAATATAAAAAATAAAAATACCAAAGTTTTTAATCATAAAATGATTTACTTTAACTGTAAAATATAATGGTTATATTATATCACAATATAATAAATTTTTATTTCTCTATGATCATGTTTTTCTATAATATGTTTGTATTTATAGAAATTTTGGTTAGTTTTAGCAATGTCAAGATCACAGTTAAATAATGTTGTTCTAAGATAACATATTGTTGTTATGTTTAATAATAATAACATGGTTTGATTACAACCATATAATTTAATCAAAATATGTTGCTCTTAGATTATGGTAACCTCAACCATGTGTTTGCTCTGCGTGTAAAATGTACGTCTTCTGAACTAACTATTCTATTTAAGCTTTTTTTTAAGATACTTTTTAATATAACTTATTTAAAAGCTACTTTGTTTATTAAATACATCTTTTAAAGTACTTTTTTTAAGAAGTACTTTTTTTAAAGCTCTTTTTTTAAAAGTACTTTTATAAAAAGTACTTTTTTAAAACAATGTATAGTTTTTAACTACTTTTTTCAAAGGTAATATTTGAATAGGTGATTTTTAAGTAAAAAATTATATATATTTTTAAAGGTTCTCTAAGAAAAAATTTATGTATGGATTTCAACGGCTCTTTTGAGTTCTCCTGCATCTATTTTTACGATTTTCGCTATGATGTGCCTGGTCAAACCGTTTGACATATCAAATGAAATTTAGTATGTATCCTTGGTATACGGAGATGAAGAGCTCTATAATTTTTGGACATAATGGGAAAATAATTATTTTTTCGATTTGAATATATGTACTTTTATTTTTGAACTTTTATTCTTTATGTAATATTTCCATAAAAATGTCTGTTTCCATGAAGTATAGTAAAGTTGAGTGTAGGCCACTTCAGATTTTTTAATTTAGTTTTTAATTTATTTTTATTAATATTTTTACAAATATTTTTTTTTTAGAAAATATTTTTTATTAAATATTATTTATTTCTAAACATGAGGGATTTATTCCCTCAAAATTTATTTAATAAATATTTTATTAAAGAATTTTAAAATATTTATTTTCAAAAAATATAATAACCCAAACAGATTCATATGAGGAAAGCATATCCATATATGTAACTATTTCACTGGTGCTTAAACAGATCGTTAGTGGATTTTTCAAACTTTTTGAATAAAAACCCAGATTGTTATGCCCAAAACCTAATAAACTAAATGAGAAGTTTATTAAGTCTAGAAAGCAAGAAAAATCCAAATTTCTAAACAAAAAACCTCAGAAACCATTTCAAATTAAAAACTTTACTTTTCTTTTTCTTTCCATTTTCCACATTAAGGAATTCCATTGGATACCATTCAAATTTTGCAAAAAGAGTTTCTGAAAAACGAACATAAAAAATTAAAAAATACGAAAATCGTATTTATGCACCGTGGGCATGCTAATACATTTAAAAAAAATATTTTTTAAAATATTTTTTATTATTGTTTCAAATTTTTCCAAGAGTTGATGATCGGTATTTGCTATAAAATTAATTCTTTTAAATAATTTTCTTTCAACTCATTGTTAAAACTCCTCTATTTTTACAGGCTTCTGTGTAAAAAATATAAAATATTTACATGCAAATTTACTTAAAATGCGCAAACTCTATTCACAAAAAATTCTCTATGTGGTTTGAAAGCAGTTTTCTTGTTGCAATTAAAAAATAAAACCTTTTGAGATTTAAAATATTTTCCGTCATTTTACGATACAAAATAATGACTTTTATATTTATTCTACTCAAATGAGGTGTGATAAAGATCTTGGCATGAAAAATATCGTCACAAACAATATTTTTTCCAGTGAATCAAAAACTCGTGTAAGGTTGTGTCACTGGGAAAAGTTGTTGGAAAAATTTACTTTGAATCCGTAATAGTTTTAAGTGGAAATATGAGAATAAAATATAAAAAAAAATAAAATTAATGTTCGAATTAGTTGTTGTAAATTATGTTTGTTACATTTCTGTCGTATGTACGTACAGTACGTTGAGGCAAATTTATGGTTTATTACGAAAAATTTGCACGTTTCATGTGTGTTGTCGATTTCATTTTTATTAAAGTGTTAATTATGGGTTGTATTTACTTTGTTGGCCGCAATTCTTTTGCTCACCGTTTTTATTTATTTTATTTTAGTTTATTTTATTTACTTTTTTGTTTTGGTTAAAGCGGGCGGGCGCCTTAATTTATTCCATTATTACAAATTTTATTTGCTAAAATTTGCCAACCAGGCGGCTGTTTTCATAAAAATAATAATTATTTATTTTTTATTTATTGTTTTTGTTTAAAAGTTGTTTTCTTGTATTAATTTTGAAGCTTAAAATTATGCCAATAAAATAAGTACGTGAACTGCAGCAGTGTGCAACAACTACTAATGACTGACTAATTATGATAACAAATTGTATTGAATTGGATCAAATATACCGATATTTGATATAATTATGCTGAATAAATTAATTTTCTTTATAGGGGAATTTCATTTAAATGTAAAATTAAAAAAAAGTAAAAGTGCTATATTCGGCCGTGCCGAATCTTCTATACTCTTTATCACGGTTATTTTATTTATACAGACATGCAGAGCATTATAAATATTGTTGACTCTTTTTTTAAATTAAGTCGTATGAGAAAAATTCATTATTCATGCTTTAAAGAAATGGAAGACAAAGAAATGGCTACAATTGTCGCCGTGTTGTTAGCTACTTAATGATACTGAAGACGACAGCTACATCGTAAACTTTGACATTGTTGTAGAAATACTTATTTTGCTTTTATAAAATTAAATAACTTTTTCAAAAAATTATAAATATTTCCTCCAAAGCTTTTTGTTGGTATATGAATTTGTAATTTACAATTTTGTGACATTTTCTTTTGTTGAATAAAATAGAAATTAGCCTAAGTTGACAGTGATCGTGTAGGCATGTAGCTTCGCTGGCTTCAAGATAATCGTTTACTTATAAACGTGTGTATTTCATTTTTGATAGTTTGTAGTCGGTATCCTGATGATGTCTATGTGTTAATGCACCTAGGTTTGAAAACAGAGATATCTTCTATTGAAAAATCAAACGCAGTTAAAAAAAAATATGAATATTCTTAATATTAAATATGTGTTATGTTACAGTCATGTTTTTCATTTTCAAAGAAATATTAAAATTTTTGTTTTAATTTTTTGAAAATTTTTTGTAAAATAAATAAATAAAATAAATAAATATTTTTTGTAAAACTTTATCCAAAAATTTTTGGGAAAATTTTTAAAAAAATTTTTTTACAAATATTTTTCTGTAAAATATCTTTTTGAAAATGTTTTGTAAATATTTAAAATTAAATTAAAATTTTTTTTAACCCCCTATGTGCCCTTTAACTGCCTCTGCTATTTACCAGTGGGTAGAGTACCCATTGGCTACCTCTATGTGTATTGCTTTGTGTAAAGGTCTTTAATACAAATCAAAACACAAAAACCCTCCCAACCTAAAAGCAAACAAAAATCGGCCCTCGCAGGGGGTTATTGATCCACCGAGATCTGTATGCATCCCTTGCGATCTACCTGTCGCAATCTAATATTTATTTGACAAAAAAAAGCAAAAGAGAATCATTAAAGCCGAAAAAACGTGAAAAAATATAGGTGGGCGTGGTTTTTGGGCCGCAGCCTCTAAAGGAATGATCCAATGTTGCTGAATTGCAATACCAAAACTTTGGACAGATTGGTGTGCTTAAATTTTTTGTATCTCTTCTGGTGCCTTGGCAAATGACATTACTACCCGAACACGGACAGACGGACATCGCTTAATCAACTTCTCTATGTATAAGGATCCTGAATATATGTATATACTTTATGGGGTCGGAAGTGAATATTGTAGAAATTACACACGGAATGACAAACTTATATATACCCTTTCCACCTGTGGTGAAGGGTAGAAAAAAAATTATAATAGTAGTGATAACCGAACTTGCTGGCAATCGACTCACCCTAATGTTTGGGTGGCAACAAAAACTTAATATTTCGTAAAATTTACTGGCGACAATCACAAAAAAAATCGACAGAAATTAAATTCCTGTAACAGCAAGAATCTGTTTAATTTAAAATCATTGCTGAAACATCATAATTAATTTACTTAAAATCAAGTTGTTAACTTTTTTTATTTGTTCATATCTTTATAGATAAAAATACAAGGCGAAGACATGAAGAAGAACTTCAACTAATTTTGCAGCACAATATGACAGCAAGTGTAACAATTATAATCATCATTATCAGCAACATACATAAGTAAAGAAGAAGAAGAAGAAGAAAAAAATTTATACATAAAAATATTCAATTCCAAAAAACAACAGTTAAACAAACTCTTGTATAAAAAGCAACACGCAATTTGAGATAACAGAGACATAAAATAATAAAATGTGTAACAAATATTAAAAGTAAAAAATAATTGCTAAAATCGCAAATTAAAGCAAATAAATTAAAAATGTTGAAACGCACCAAATCAAATCGTTCTCAAAGAACAAGTAGAAGACCTTTATCTCATGGTGGAAATGCTGGTAAATTAGTTCAACAAAAGCAACGTTTGGAGGTGGTCGATGATAAGAGGTGAGTTTAGTTTTGGTGTCTAACTTATAAAAGATTTTTGTATTTTAATAATGGCAATGCTGTACACAGCAATTCACCATTGTTACCGTGGTTGTTGTCTTTAATGAATTTATCCAATCCCATTAGAAAATGTATAGAATTTTAAATGTCATTGCCAGGGGTTTTAAACAAGATAAGGAGCGCCACCTGTACGTCATTTTCACAACGCTCATAAATAGTAAATCCATTTACCATTTACTTGGTTTAAGCTGCAGTATTCGAAAGTGGTGTAAGTAATGGTTAAGACACTAAATTTTTTTATACGGCTGAATATAATATCATACAGTTTGTGTTATGTTATGTTCGACCATACCATAAAATAGGAGTTTGTAATTTTGTACACAATTAAAGTGGTTGTACATGACGTGTATTTGTCATATGACTTGCCACTTTTCCATGTGTAAATTCTAAACACGTCGTGTAAAAACCCTTTCAAACATAACATGTGTATTTTCCATGTGTACAATACATATGAGATTTTTCATTTAGAACGTATTCTATTTTTATGTGTCAAAGCATCTGGCATCCTGTAATGCCAACTTGATATTTGGATATTTTAGGTTTTTTGTGCTACCAAAAGCACTAAGAGCGTGGCAAAAGCAATACGTTTAACTCTTTGCATCAGCTGTGGTTGGCAAAACAAAACTGTGTGGCGGAAAATTTATATATTATAGGTTATGTCAGATGCAATGACATACTTATGTACGTTTGAAAGCAAAAATTATAAACCGCATGTAAAATGCTTATTTTGACAAACACATGAAATTACATATGGGTTATCAAACTGACAAGTCATATGACAAACACACGTCGAGTAAACCCGCTTTTAGAAATCAGCATTCCGTTTAACAAAAATCCCGCATAACGTTTAACAATTTTATGTTTATTATATGTTTTAAATCATGTTTTTGTTTGGATTTTATAAAAACTTGAATTGGAAAAAACCAGGGACCACAAATAACTGTTATAAAAAAAATTAAACTTAAAACTCTTATGTTAGAGTCAAGGAAGATCTATACTGTCATATATCAATAGATTTGTATTGACGACGACCTCTTTCAAAATCTATGGTGATATAAGAAAAAATTAAAGTTAATATGAAACTCTTAAAAAAAGAGTTTTATATTTCCGTCAGAAAATAAAACCCATTTCGTTTATTTACATAATTTGTTTGTAGACAGATTTGAACTGAGGCCACCCAATACCAATTTAAGAGCATAGAATGCTCTTTCCACGCTTCGCTGTGTTGCAGGAACAAACTATTGACATTTTTTTTGTCAATTTATGGATATGGATAATGTTTTTTCTTCCCTTTCTTGTTCTGCTCTGTCGCAAAAATTCGGTGAAAATGGGAAAACTTCCGGTGAAGATCGAATCAAACAATAAACAAATTAAAACCCAACATTATTTTACTGACGATTTATGCAATTGCAATGCAAGGTGATTGTATTGTTTATCAATTTTTATTTTCTTATGAAAAACATAAAACTCATAAAAAAGTTTTATTTTTTTACAGCAAAATAAAATTCTTTTTTTAAAACTTTCATTTGAGTTTTAATTTTTACTTTGAAAACTAACAGCTGTATTCATAATGAAAAGTTGTTCACTGTCTATGTACTCGACATATCCAGTGCATAACTAAATTACCGATTAAGCTTATGTACGCGGTATGTTAAAGTTTATTCATAATACGTTTTTATCCGCTACCACTGTTGCCAACTTTTTCTTACGATTTCCCACCAAATTTGTATTGAAAAACGCCAGAAACCGCTAAAAATTTACATTTTATTTCTAGTATATTTAAATTTATTTCAATTTTAAAGCGATTTCAGTTCAGTCGGTTATGCCATTTAATTATGGATGTTATTCGATTGTATAATGACTAAGGGAAATTTAATAAAAATTAAATGAAATTATTCAGTTAATCGACAGCTTGTCGCATTCTGGGCAAACTTGAAAGTAATTTTTATCAGATATAGAAAGGATTTATTCGTTTCTGACAATTAAACCTTTCTCAAACAACAACTTGTAAAATTTTTAGAAAATTTAGTTTCAATAAATAAATCCAATCGACAACAGCCTGTTTAGTTCATTTTTAATACAATTCTATTTTCAATTTATGCCACTATTTTTGTGGAGTTTGTACAGGTGATACCGTTTGACATATCAAAATGAAGTTCAGTATGTGCCTTTGGTTTATGGAGATGAAGAGCTGTATAAATTTTGCCCATAATCGGGAAGGGGCAAGGGGTAGTTTACCTAACACCCAAATCGAAAATAATTTTTTTTCGATTCGAATATACATCTTTTATTCTTTCTGAATTATATCCATAAAAATACCTGTTTCCATTTGGTATGGTAAAGTTGAGTTTAGGCCACTCCAGTTTTATTTGTTATAATACAGATGCAATTAAATTCAAAAGTATAACTTAATTTTACACGAGTAGTAACTAATACCTTTTGCTGACGTGACACAAATGCAACCAGCAAACTAAAAGACAATAACATTTACTTGCCTACCGAAGCACATCCAGATAAAGTTGTTGTTTTGTTTACATCTCATCCCGTTGGAGAAATTCCTATTTTTGTGCTGTTACTTACGATATTCAATACAATTTGTAAATGTTTTAAAAAATCGATTTATTGTGAAAAAATTTAACCCAGAGCTAGTTATTTAGCACTTATATCTTATTTTAACTTTAAGAAACGGCACTAAACATGCTATTGGTGAGAAGTTGTGGTTCTCGCATGAAAGATGTAAGAACCACAAAGTCACGAAAATAATTTTTAACTGTCACTCTGTAGAAAAAAGTTTTTGCTCCCCCCAGAAAGTTTACTTTGTTCAAATGCATTGGATATTTGACAAAAATTTCTTATTTTATCTCTTAAAACCATTTTAAAAATCACAAGATTTCCCGCTAACGGCTAAGAGACCATTTCCCCTCCGATTGGCATTGCAAAAACGATAGAAAATCTCCAAATTGGCAACAGTGTCCGCTACCTAGAAAAAAGTATACCATCTCTGTTTCATAAAAATCTTTGTTTTTTTTTTTGACATGCATATGAAAATAAATTATAATTTTTGTAACGGGTACGCATAATTTGAAAAGTTTGAATAAAATAAATATATTTATAAAAGATCCATGAACTGGGATAAAGATAATATTATTTTTTTTTATATGTATAAAAAAATCATTTTCAGGTGTTATTATAGTAAGTAATGGGCAGGCTGAAAATAATAAAATGAATCAATTAAAAATTTTCAGATTTTTAAATTAACCAAAAAATTATTTTGGCGGTTGTTGAACGTAAAGAAGTAAACTAATAGTTGTGCACCGCCTATGCAGTGTTTATTTATGCGAATTTATGCGAATAAGTATAATGAATAATCAAACGTATAGACACTGCACAACTTTTTATTATGAATTCGGCTGTAACTGTTTTAGATGTATTTTTAACCGACTTCAAAAAAGAAGGAGGTTATCGTCTGAATATTGCTTTTTTATGTATGTAACCGCAGAACTCAGCCATTTCTGAACCAATTTTAAAATTTTTTTCTTTATTTGAAAGGTTATGCTTTCAGGTTGGTACCATTGTAAAATCAGTTTATTATATTAAAAATTAAAGGGTGTTCCCATACAACATACATGTTTTTACGTGTATTAAAAACCGTAAAGGGCACCAAATTAAAATTTTAAAAAATTGCTTGTCGCTATAGCTCCCAACAGCAGAAGTTAATAAAAAAATAAATTTATAATTTAAAGGGTGTCCCCACAGTGACGTAATTTGAGCCTATCTTTTGAACCGTTATAGGCAAAACCTTGAAAATTTTACAGAATGTTGATTACTCTGACCGTTATAATAAAATGTATAAATATTCAAAATTTTAAAGGGTGCTCCAATAGTTCATTTAATTTGATGAACATGGCCATACTTTTGAACAGTTGTACACAGACCGCTGAAATTTACAAAGAACCTGTATTGCTAAGTCCGTTATAACCAAAAGTATAAAATTTGAATTTGGAAATAAAAGGGTGTCCCAATAGTTAATGTAATTCTATGTAAGTGGCCAAACTGTTATAGACAGACAGCTGAAATTTACGAGGAACCTGTATTGCCCTGTATTAAGTCCATTATAGCAAGTATAGAATTTGAATTTAGAAATTAAAGGGTGTTCCCATAAATTATGTAATTTGATCTATATGGGCCTATCTTTTGAACCGTTAATCACAAACACTTGAAAATTAGGCAGAATGTCCACTACTTTCTCTGGTATGACAAGTATAAATATTTGGATTTATAATGTTAAGGGTTTCCCAATAGTTCATGTAATTTGATATATGTGGCCAAACTTTTGAACCGTTATAGACAGATAGTTGAAATTTATAAATAACCTTTGTGGCCAAGTGGTCTATAACAACAGGTTTTTAAAATTGTAAATTAAAAGGTGTCCCAATTAATTGATCTATGTGACCCTATATTTGAAACCGTCATAGACAGAGGCTTGAATGGTGTCCCGATGAAAGACGGATGCTGGTGAAAACAGCTTAACTTTTGAACAGTAATAGGGAGAGGCTTGACATTCATATAGTCTTTACTTTTGTTCCCTCTAATTTTGGCGCATCTTTTATTTGGTTTAAATCTAATTCTTACAGATTACTTGTTACATTTTTAGTTTAGAATTGGTGCCCTTCTATCTGTTTTGAAGTCGGTTTTTTTTTACAATTATCGTTTTTATTTAATTCTCAAAATAACCGTTGTAAAATACTTTTTTATAAAACGATAACTGTTATTCAGGGTCCCTGGAGAAAAACTTCTCCTTGTATAAGTATTCTCGAGAAATTAAAGTATCTTAACCGACTAGCCGCACTGCTATAGAATACAACCATGCAGTATAGTATTTACAACCTCTAAAGAACTAGTACGAAGGGTCTTTGGACCCAGTACAGTTGGGCAACTAGTAATTTCCTGTTTGTAGCTTTCCATCATATAAATGATCCACATATCAGTATAGGACATAATAAAGACGTATACATCCATTTTATACATCCAGTTTCTGAGCATGCCCAAGTCATGATATTATTTATCACGTCCATAAACATCCTCGATACCATCCATTTACACCACATCGTCCTTTAATAAAACAAGTTTTATGTTTTTATTAAATTTTTATATGTATATTTTTTAAATTCTTTAAAATTTTAATTTGACTTTTTTTTTTGTTGCAGATGCAGTGATGACGATTCCTCGCAATCTTCAGCAACAGCGGCACCCGTATTTGTAAGTAAATTTCAAAATTCTCCGCTTTAATTTTCACTTCAATTACTATAAAATTTTACACCCCTGCACCTTGTTAACATCTCTAGAAATTAACAAAATACGCTGTTAAACAGCATTTTACTTAATTGATTGAAATAACAAGAAATCGCATAAAATGAAATACTTAAATGCCACATGATTTATAGATTTCTACAATAGACAAAAAATTAGTACATGGTTTGACAATATTCATAAAAAATTTAATTTTTATGGCAGTAAATTGTTACCAAATCTCTACTAATTCTTTGGTTCTTGAGTGCAAATGTTTTCATTTTTAATCTTTAAAATATTTTTTTATTTTCATCCATTTAGTTTGTGCAACCAAAACATGCACACAACAACAAAATGTTGCCCGCTGAGCTATCACTTGTAAATGCCCAATTTTATGACAAGTGCAACATGATGATGTTGTGTGACAGTCGTCATAAAATTTGTATTGTTTTTGTTGTTCTGAGTATTTGGAGGCGTGTGTGTTTTTATTTTATATTTTTTTTGTAACGTTTACATCCATTTCCATGACATTTCCAGTCAATCATAAAATCTACATGCAGCTTCAACATTTTTAGTTTTTTTTTTTAAATTATTTTTAGTATTTTTTCTTCATTTAAATGTAGTTTTATTTTGGGGGCAGTAAATAACAAAAACTAATTTGAATACAAACAAAATGCAAACATTTCAAAAGTGTGTTTTTATTTTTTGGTTACAAAAGTCTTGATGGAAAATTAAGCATTTTTTTTTAAGAATTTTAGGATTTTTTTGAGTGATTAATGCTAATTGAAAGCGATCTTACAGGGAGTGCTTGTTCATGACATTGGCAATTAAAGGGGAACAGCAAGAAAATAACTTTTCAGTAACAACACATGTGTAAGGGAAGCTTTGTTCAAAGTGAGTGCTGTTGAATGATGAAATTATGTTGGAAATCAATTTGGTTTGATAAAAGAATGCAATAGATGCACGCTAAATAATGAAGTATAATTTTAAAGGAAACTATTCATGTATTCTTTACTAACTGTGCCCGCCACTTCGTCAGCTTCCTTACAATATTTGGCTTTATTTTGATTTAAAAATAATCCACACGAATCAGTTGTGGGTTATGTATTTACTTCATAAAGAGGTACCCATCCCTGAGTGTTTACTCAGGAACATAGACTAAATTTATATAAAATTCTAAAATCGTAGTAGAGTTCTGTGAATAGTATTTAAAATTTCTCCCTGATAAAAATAAAAGGTGCTGCCAAGTTTGATGTACTAATGAATTGATAATATAGCATATTTTACTACTTTTTCTCTATTTTCTCTTAGAAATAAGATATTTTTACGAGGAAAATGTATCCTATATTTGAATAGAGGTACTAAGATACTTCTCCATAACATTTTGTTAAAATTCATTCATCTCTCCCATTACAGACAGACATACAGAAAGTTATACTTTTATTATATATATCGGCTGGTTAAATTTTAAGGGCCGATGTTGAATGTGAACCACATTTCTCAATTTCAGACTAACTCAATTTGAACCATGGAACGCTCAATAGTGTATCTTTTGCGCTACAAATTCAATGGCCGTGTTATTTCACGTGGTGGCAATATCAATTGGCCGCCAAGATCATGTGATTTGACACCGTTGGACTTTTTTCTTTGGGGTTATTTGAAAGAAAGGGTGTACATTGACAAGCCATCAACAATTCAAGAGCTAAAGGATGAGATAATTCGGCACATTAACGGCATAGAACCTCAATTATGCCTCAGCGTCATCGAAAATTTGAAGCAACGGATGGATGCGACGCGTCGTAGGCGTCCTGATAATATTTTGTTTTGCTTTGAAAGTAATCCACACCAATAAGGGCGTCAATTATGGTTTATATATTTTTTTTCATAAAGAGGTACCCATCCCTGGGTAATTTCTCAGGAACAAAGGCTTTATATAGAATTCTAAAATTTATATAAAATTCTAACATTATAGTAGAGTTTTTCTAAATAGTGTTTAAAATATCCCGCTTTCAAAAAATAAAAGGTGCTGTCAAGTTTGCAGTACCTTTAAATCGGAAAAATTGCGTACTTTCACTACTTTTTATCGGACAGACAGACAAAACTTCCAAAAATTGATGTTTTGTATTCCATTTTGAATAAATATATTCCAAAACGATTTCGGTTTTGGGGTTATGCAGAACATGGTGATAAAAATATATATGGCTTGGTCAAGTGGAATAAATATAACGACCCATTTTCTATAAAAATCTATGGGTATATGCTCAAGAAGTTGGATGCTATCTAAACTTCTGACACGCTATGGCTGCCTCTGTTGCGACTCCAGACTAAATCGCTCTTCCTGTGATTTAGGTTCAAACCTCCGCCACTAGGATGCTCCCAGAAGGACCTCACCAATAAGCGGCTGCAGTGTTTTGGGGAAATGCCTCTGGGGCTTTCCATTCTCATGGTACCAGTCGTTATCGAAGGTACTTATCTTCAAGTTTAGGTCTCTGCGATTTATTGTTACGAAATCCTTAATATTATTTTTCTGGGGTTATTGATGCCTCCTCGGCCAGCTCAAATCCTCAATGTGGCAACTAAACCCGCCAACGCCTTATCAAACTTTTGTTATTGTTAGTGACTTGTTAGTGTTAGTGAAAAACTTAGAATTCTATTAATCTAACCAATACCCCATATACCCTGAGAGCATTGGCTTCAAGGTGTTAGAAGTCAACAAGATAATATAATGCCCCAGGGGGCCGAATATGTAGGATGAGACCTTTCTAGGGTTGACCGGTAGCCTAGTTATACAAACCGTTCCTTCGCCATTTACTCAATTTTACTATTTTAAAACTAGACCATAATGGGTCTTCGAACAATTTGTGTCTGTTTCGGGCTTAACTGCTATTAAGTTAGAATATAAACTTTTCTCTACGTGGAACCAACCAATCAACCAACCTTCTTTTCCTCAAACTTTGAAAACTTTATAATTAACAAAATATTTAACATATTTTCGTTCTATTTTAAAGGCTTCTGTCCATCGGCCGAGACATGTGGGCATAAAACGAAATGAAAATAACATTGCTGCAGTCAACAACTGCACTCCCACCGTCAATACCACAACAAACAACGGAACTACAGCAGCCATAATGCAGACAGGGAATAATGGAACAGCAATGCTAAGGACAAGTTATCAACAATATCAGCAGCAAAGAAAAATGCAATTTCAACAACACCAGCAAAAACAATTGCATCTGCAACAATCATATCAAGTTGTAAATGTTGAAAATATGCAAACAAGTGCACAACAACAGCAGCAACAACAAAGAATGCAAAAACTTAAAGGGCCAACATATGAATTGCAATTCCAACAGCAGCCACAGCCGAAGCCACAGCAACAACAGCAATATTACCCTAAACAACAGCAGCAGCAACAGCAACAACATGGAACAAATCACACAGAATATTTGCTGGAATTTCAAAGTAAAAATACTGCTTTGAATCGCCTAAGTTTAGGTCAGTTACAACAGCCACAACATGCAAACAAGACCCGCATACCAATCCAACATCAAAAAACGACACTACCACCACCGCCACATCAACAACAGACGACATTCAATCAGATTTCAAAAAATGCCACTAATTTATTGAATGATATTTACGAGCGTAACTTGTTGAGTCAGACAACGTTTCAAGAAAGTGAGCTACATCAGCAGCAGCAACAACAGCAGCACCAGCACCAGCACCAGCACCATCAACTCACTGTAAATCAACAACATTATTTGCAGCAGAAAACCATGAATAGAGCCCAGATATCGCTGCCAACAAAATTACAAAATACTGAACAAATTTGGCTGCATAAAAATCCCAAAACACAAATACATTTAATGAAATTACCTCCAACGCCTGCACAGCCAACAGTTACACAGCAAACGGCCAAAGCGACATACCAACAGCAATTTCAACTTTCCGATTCGTATGTGGATCCTGTGGACACTAAAAAACATTTTCTATTCGATGCTCACAATCATCAGCCTCCACCACCGCCGGCACCTTTAAATCATGTTTATGAAACTATAAAGGAGAGGCCACTAATACCTCCACCGCCACCGCCAGAACGCAATCTTCCGCCTCCTTTACCGCCCTCAAGACTACTAAAAAAGAAATTAATGGCAGCAGCAGCTAGTAATCAAGGAACCACTTCTAAGACCCATAAATCTCATAAGAAATCCACTCATGACAAGGACTCGGATAAAAAAGTGCATAATAAAATGTTACATATACAACCGCCAGCCTATGTGGCTCCGCCACCGCTGCTGGCCAATGGAGGAAACAAAGTACCCGCTCAATATCCTTATAGCTTGCAACAAAGAACCAAAGCGGATGGAGCGCATAAAAGTATTTTGTATCAACAGTTGAGGGAACAAAACCAAAAACAACAGCAGCAGCAGCAGCAGTTGGAAAATAAAACTCAAATACAAACTGATATTAATGGAAAAATGCAACAGCAGTCAGCAGGAAGTTGTTGTATAAACAAGCATGTTGCTACTAAACAGCAGCATCCGCAGCACACACAACAACAAAGCACGCGTGAACATCCTTTAGGTGCACATGATGAGAAACTCCTACAGGATGCTTTCACACAAATGCAACAAAACAACACACACAACTCCAACAATCGACCTCCCCCCACCTCTAACGGTTGTAATACGAGTAACGAAGTAATGTTGACTGATACATTAGATGAACATGATATCCCACTTTCGGTTGAATATACTTTACAACAAGCCGGCTTATTGCCTACTACCTCCTCCCTGTCTTTCAACGATGTTAACGAAAGTAACAACAGCAGCAGCAACAACAACATCACTAACAATAATAATCGCAACAATAGACCATCCGCCTTGCCAATTGTAGTTGAAGAAGATACTGGAGAGTTTCAGGATGTTTTAGTGCTCGAACAAGATGGAACAGCAAAGTTGCCGTACCGTCATGGTAAAAAAATAGAAGTCAGTCTTGAAACGGCACAAGCAATGGCAGCGGCAGCCTATTATGCAAGGTAAGAAGCTAGATAAGACTAATTTTTTTTAGACGTACAGTGTTATTTGAAAAGAACGTGGGTAAATTCACTAGGGATTGCAATCACACTTGCCGTAGATATTTAATTGCAAAAATGTAAAATAAAAAAATTTTAAATAAAATATTTCGTTATCTTTATGCAAAGAAGCAAAGCAAATCACTGAACTACTGGATATGCGTAAGGTGTCAATTAGTTCGTATACATCAAAACTACATCGTAGACTTTACGATGATTTTCTAAAGAACTGGGTACTTAGTGCAGATATTTAGAAAATCAATCACGTCCTAATTGAGGATTATTATTATATGTGGATGCACCACGACCATGTTTAAACTCACTAATGCGATTACTGATATTAAAGCACTACATGAGCACAAAAAAGAGAGCTTATAAGACGCTCATTATATTATTTCATTGAATTCATGTCTGTTCATTACACACGAGTAACGATGAGTAAATTATAATAAACAGCGAACACCTGCGAGCTAAATGCGATGAACTTGCAGAGTTTCTATCAACAAATATGAGTAAATGTTGAACATAATAACAATGAACTTGGGCGTGCTTAAGCAGTTTTATGCTTTGAGTGAAACACAAACACAGTTCGAGTGTACTAACATAAACCACAGAATTTTTTAAAAACATTTCGTCATTTTAAGGTTTTTATTTATTAAAAAAATACAACAAAAAAAAAAAAATGCAAAAAACAAAAATCTACATGTGCAAGCAAAGCGCACTAAGCCTTATCCATAAATTCTACACAACTACTGAAGTAAACACACTGATCATTTCGAACATGTGACGAGTAAACGCGGCACTTCGTTTTACTCGGTCAGCTCATTCACAGAAAAAAAAAATATTTTCACTAATTAAAGGTTTTAATTGGATTCAGATTAAACTTTAATTAAATAATTAATTGATTCAATTATTTGTTTTATTAGAAATTTTTTTGTTCTGTTTTAAACAAATATATCATTTAATCAATTAAAAAATTAATTGCATTTTAATTTAAAACTAATTAAAGCCTTTAATTGATACAACATTTTTTCTGTGTTGCGTTTATGATATAACAGAGGCTTGCTCACTAATAGCATAGTATGAGTAGGCATGTGTTCAGTAAGCTAGTTTATGTTCGAGTCTGACCATGAGCTTATGAGCTCAACCATTAGATGAGCTTGTTCATGCAACGGTTTAATATATATTCTTAAAAGTTTCCTTAACTTTGATTAATTTAGTTGTTTCGTGTTCGATTGAAGTATTTGATGATTGCAATTCATTTTTCATTTCTATTAAATCAGGACAAATTTTTTAAATTGGGAAAGATCTTTGAATTAAAAAAATTATCGCTAAATACACAACCTAAAGGGCTGGAGTTTTATGGCAAATTTAGAAAAAAAAACAGAATCCCATAGAAGAACTATTTTCTTTCCACACTTCCTTAGTTTAGTTTTTAATATCAGGAAAATCTTCATCTATAAACCTTCTTAAACAGCCGCATATATCAGGCATTTTTCTAAAACAAAGCACATCCACACACTTAATTTAATGGCAGGAGTTATTCAAAGGAATCCTTTAACATCACGGAGGCCGACGATTTAATTAGATTTTTCAACAATTAACAAAAAGTGTGATGTTTACAATTAGTGAAAGTAAATTGCCAACGTAAATTTCAATAGCAATCAGAAGCTTACGTAGGTGGACGGAAGAAGGAAGTCAAATATGTATGGGTCGGTTGTGTTACAACTACACAGTCTCTCCCATTAATTAAGTGCATAAAATCAAACTCTTACTAAAATTGCTATTCATGATGATGAAAGTTCTCTTTCAATCATTAGTTTTTTTTTCTTGCAAAAACTTGTGCTTTTTCTCTGCTGCTGCCTGCCTACAATCTATTGTTTTTAGTAAAATGCCTGGCTGGCTGGCTGAACATAGAAAAGAGATTAGTTTGTACCTCAACAGGATAGCAGCGATTTTAGAAAATTCTTTTGTTATTCCTCCACGTTGAATGAAGCACAAGACAATGGAGCAAAAAAGCGTTGTAAATAAAAATTGATGAATAATAGCGGAGAGTCCGTCCGAGGGAGAAGTGAAGTCTATATTAAAAGTGAAAAAAGCGATGTTAAGTGAAGATTAAATTCGGTTTATGTTTTTGTAAATAGTTTAGTAATTGCAAGATTTGTTGCAGACAATATTTTACAAACAAAAGAGTAGCGTGTCGTTGTTTTCGTTTAAAGTAGAAGAGCTGGGCGGGTTGCTTAGAAAGAAAGTAAAGCGAAAGGATTTTTTATTTATTGCTTAAATTAAGATGTGTTTTGTGTTTTAAGAGAGACAATCCATGCTTTGTGTCTAGGCGCTATTAATAATATATTTAAGTATATGTTTGTTTGAAGATGTTTGAAGATCTTTTTATTAATTTTTGCCAGACATTCTTTGTAGTTTAAGATTAAATGAAAGTTAAGTGACTGATTTAAATTTGTCGGCCATAATAAAGTAATTTTTTGGACTACTTGACTTTGTTGAATAATATTATGTCGTATTAGTACAATAACAGTTAAATTATAAATGAGAAAAACCCTTTGATAATTCTATTTGAATTCATATAATTTTGATTTCACCTTTTTTTTAAATAAGAAATTTTGTTTTTTTTATTATTTATGACTGAAAGTATGGCCTGTGCATAGACAATCTCTGGTTTATTTACCTGTTTGGACAGCGCTTAGATAGTGTGCTATCAGTAGCATTGAAGCGGCAACATTGTGTTATTTCATCTGTACTGTACTGTGTACTGACATCGCCAAAATGGCTGGTAACACGTTTACCAAACTTTGTGCGCAAAAGAGCAATTGTTTAATGGTCTGTATAATATGGTACGCCATCCCGCTGAAACCAAAGATTATCTAAGCACGGGCCTAAAAAGACTCCGTAGCACTCGCAGTTGACTATAATGGCGTTTCGAGCAGCATTTTAGAATATTGTTAAAACGAGTAAAAATTTGAAAATCGATAGTCTTATTGTATTGGGGTATAATGGGACTATATTAAGAAACACATTGTATTTATGACAAAAAAAATATATTCAAAAAGTGATATAGTTGACAAATTGCCTTTGTATTCCTGCCAAGTTTTTTTTAAACCGGCACATACGTCTTACTTGATTTCAATACCGTTCGAATCTTACTGTGTCAATTAGTTTTGCTACGTTATAATAAACAATGCCGATCTGGTCTTACTAAATACTGATCTTAGATTTGGGGCCCTGTGATAAAATCCCGTTTCCTTCTTAAGTAAGCCCTATAATTCGGTGTCTTCCAAAACCATTTTCTTTCACGGTTAATCTGGCCTTCGTCTCGTAAATTACCTGTTTGAACTATTAACATGGTTATTGATAATGAACTCACTTTAACTCCCTACATAGATAGCAGAAGTCACTTAATAAGTTACGGCAGAAGATTATTTTTCCAATTGAAGCAAAGATTTCGGCTCGTAAACATACATAAATCGACTTGAGATTTTAAGAAGTCATGCTGACATGTTCCAAGTTTATCACACTTCATCTATAATGATTTTAATTAGCTAAACTCCTCTGTAAAAAAAAAACAACTCAAGCAAAGAGGTACCTTAAGTTCCCAATTTGATAATTTAAAAACAAAATTAATAAACAACTCCATCATAAATTGAAATTTGTTATGCGTTTTAATAAACACGCACGCTTTAAAATTGCTAAGGAACATTTACCAAATAAACCATTAAGTAAAAATCAAATTATTATTTTCAGCCTTTAGAAATTCCCCCACATAGAAATTTGATTAGATTATAAAACTTATCAAGGAACAGGAAAAAAAATAATTCAGAAAAGAAAAAGTATTGAAAATAATTATTGACTTGATGTGGAGATGATGAAGCATTTATTTCGTTTGTAAATCATGTTGTCAACAATAATTTCACACTTGAAAATTTTAGCTCTTGTGAAATGGGTGAAACGAAAAGCAAAACAGATAAATTTCATCAAACGACGATAGTAATGATGTTGTATCTACATGGAGTTGCATATGAAAAGTTTTTATTTTTTTTCTTTCAAATACAATAAATAAAATCAGGGGAAAATGTTTTTGAATGTTTTTATAAAAGTATGAAAATTGAAAATTTTAATTAATAACTTTGACAGCTTTTCAGTCAAAGTCAAATCAGGCTGCATGGCTGACAAATTCACCAGGTCTTGGTGGTGTAATAAGTGATTGAAGGAAGTCTTTTTGCCAAAGGGAATACACAGCATACTTCGTCTAGCTATATGCTGGACAGACATTGTGGAAAACACACAATATTTAACGATTTATGTGAATTTGAGTTTCATAGTTGTAAAATTTAGCTACAACTTTTCTTTAAGTAGCAGTAGTCGTAGTGTGTAGAACACGGCGGCTGTAGAAACTCTTGATGATTTATAAATTTATCTACAGACAAGTATCATTCACTGTTTTTTTTTGCTTTTGTTTTTGGGTGCTTCTTAAGTTTAATGAAGCGTAGTGCCTTTTTTAACACTCGTAAATTTTTTTAAGTGGCACTGAGAGAAACAAACAGCCAGACTGTTCTTTTCTTCGGTTATACGAGTGGATTCCTTGAAGTCTTTTGGAAAAGTAGCCTGTGATAAAATAGCTGAAGGCTTAAATCTTTTTTCGTTGTTTAAAACGATAGGAAATTAAAAAATGTAAATCATTTTTAAAAATCATCTTTTCAAAAATACTTCTTAAAAACAACTGTTTCTTTTATAAAAGAAGCTTAAAAAATTTCTATTTTCTAACAAAAAGATATACATCTTTATTTATTAATAAAAATTCTTTGTTTTGAAAAAGTATATTTTTCAAAAAATATAAATATAATTTTATTTCTATTAAAAATTTAGGTACTTTCTAAACTATGTTCCTCTTAAGAAAAAAACCTGTTTAAAAATTATCTTTTAACAAAGTTTTTTAATAAGCAACTTGTTCGAAAAAATGTCCTTTTTTAAAACCTTTCAAGAAAATTGCCTTTCAAAAGTCCTGTTTCAAAAAGTATCTTTTTAAATGGCACCCTTTTGTTCAATTTTTGGAAAACTACCGTTTAGGAAAGTAATTATTGAAAAATTATCTTTTAAAAATATCGTTTTTGAAAAAAACGAATTATAGAAAACTACTGTTTCGGAAAGTACTTTTTGAAAAAGTACTTTTTCAAAAAATAGTTCTTAAATAGTGTTTTAATATTTTTATTTATTATATCTTCAATACATTTCAACTAGCAATAATTATTAATTTCTTAAGTCTAAAATAAACAATTAAGAGTGCCATGCCGAATCTTATATACCCTTCACAAGAGTAATGTTAAATATTGCCTCACTCTGTTATGTTCCCGATTTCATAATAACTGAAATAATTGATTGAAATTTTTTGTAAAAATTTTGTTTAGAATTTTTTGTAAATATTTTATTGAAAATTTATTCTGAAAATTTTATTGAAAATTTTTTGTAAAAATTTTATCGAAAATTTTTTGTATAAATTTTATCGAAAATATTTTGTAAAAATGTTATTCTACAAAATTTTATCAAAAATTTTTAGTAAAATTGTATTTAAAGTTTTTTGTAAAAATTTTTCTGAAATTTTATTTAAAATTTTTCGTAAAAATTTTATAAAAAATTTTTGGTAAAAATTTTATCGAAAATTTTTTATAAAAATTTTATCGAAATTTTTTTGTAAAAATTTTATCGAAATTTTTTTGTAAAAATTTTACCCAAATTTTTTTGTAAAAATTTTATCGAAATTTTTTTTGTAAAAATTGTATTGAAAGTTTTTTTGTAAAAGTTAGTACTTTTCTGCTCCTGCCGTCTCTACTGCATTAAAATGGTCAGACTACAGCACACATGTGCCTAATGAATGCTCCTAGTTCCCAGTGGTTCTATCGGCTAAAGTGTATTGCTTTCTATAAAGGTCTTTAAACAAATGAAAGCAGAAAAATCCTACCAACCTAAAAGCAGACAAAAATCACCTCTCGCAGGGGGTTATTGATCCCCCGAGATCTGTATGTATTCTATGCGATCTACTGTTCACGGTCTAAGATCTATTTAACAAAAAAAGCAATCGAAAAAATATAGATGGCCGTAGTTTTTTGCACACAGCCTCGAATGGAATGGTCTGATGTTGCTGCATTCCATTAGCAGATTGGTGGGCTTAAATTTTCTGTATCTCTTCTGGTGCCTTGGCAAAGTTGATTTCAACTCGAACACAGAGGGGCATCGCTTAATCATCTTCTCCATGTATAAGGATCCAGAATATATAACTTCATGGGGCCATAAATGAATATTTACACACGGAATGACAAATATATATATACCCTTTCCAACTGTGGTGAAGGGTATTAAAATAAATATACTTGTCAAGTTCAGCCACTGCTAGACAAAAGAAAAATGTATGTTTTACGATTGGTGTTATCATTTGCGGATCGGGTCATCCCTCTGATGTTGGGGTGAACAATGTAATGCATTTTCTGGATCGCTACATTCTTCTTCAGCAATCTTCGCATGTATCTAATTTCAAAAATTATATCAAATCAATTGTATGTCAGTAAATAGTTTGTCTAATAAATTATAATATTCAATAATATATATGTACCTTTTAAAGAGTCCCTATTAAAAAGGAACTTATTAAAAAAGTATATTTAAATAGCAAACCATTTTAGAATGAACCATTTAACAAAGTGTCCTTCTGTAACCATTTAAAAGTACATTTTAAAAAGATTCTTTTTTAATTACTGCTCAAGAAAAGTACCACTTTTAAAAGTATAAATTCTCAAAAGTACTAATTTCTAAAAGTACCTTTTTGCACTTTTTTAAATAGGTACATGAAAGTACCTTTTGTAAGGTATTTTTGGAAGATACCTGTTAAAAATTAATTTTTAAATAAGTACTTTCTTAAAGAGTTTCTTTTAAGGAATCTTTAAGAAAATTTGTTAAAAAGACTCTTCACCTTTAAAAACGTACCTTTTTAAAAGCCTTTTGAAAAGGTACCTTAACAAGCAATACGTTTTTACTAAAAGTAAATTTGCAAAGAGCAATGCTTTCACACAAAATGTAATTAAATAAATAAATTAAAACACTTTTGCTCCAGCTCTCTTACAACCATCATTATCTTCGCCATTGACATTGCACAATTTGTGGGAGTTTAGCAAATGCTAAAATGACACTCCGTGTTTAATGCTATTGTTGCTGTTGTAAAGAAGCAATTTAAATTTTACGATGTAAGTTGTTGTTCGTTCATTGCAAAGTATCCCTGACTATATTACAGAATGTCGTCCGTCCATACTTTTAAATTTATCTATTTGCCTAAAGTTTGTACGTTTCATAGTTCGAAACAACATAAGTGTCACTCCGACTACTTCATACAATATTTAGTTGATAATTATTTAATTTTTGTTGTCTTAAAGACCAAAAAATTTGAGTTTTGTTTTGTGTTTCTATTGAAGATAATGTTGTTGTAAACTCAAATAAAAAGTTTTATGATGTTTGTTGTTTTTCTTTAACGTAATGAATATATAAAGCTGTGGCATCTAATTATAAGTGGCACTTAAAGTGGAGGAGTGAAAGGGAGTGTATATGTCCTTTAGGCAGCATTTAACATCAGTTTTTGAATGCCATTAAATTGTAATTGTACCCTTGAGTATTTAATATGTAAATGTTGTTTAAATTTCTGTTTTTTTTTTTATTTCCTTTTCAAGTTGTGTTGCCACCTGTTTTCTTGAAAAATAAACAATTAGACACGTACCAAAATTTTTTAGCCATCTTGAAACTTTTTTAAATAATTTTTTTTTTAAATGGTTAGTTAGTCAATTTTGGGGGATTATATAAATATGTTTTAGAATAATAAAGCTTCATTAGGGGCAAACAGAGCTTTCAGGTTTAAATAATAAAAATTTTTATTTCTGATTAAAAAAAATATTTTGTTTTTACCCATGTTTTAAGTTAGATTTAAAATAGGGTTTGTTTGCTTTGGATGGTCGATAATGTTATAAGGAATTAAATGGTTGCACAACCATGCACATTTAATGGGTGTGCTCATAAGCAAGTAGTGATACTCGAATGCAAACTACCTTCCTGATAGTGAGGTAGTTTGTTCGAAACACTGAGTAAATTTTTTTAAGGATATAGATTGCAGGAAGATCCTAATTTTTACAAAAATAATTTCATACAAACTTAAAAAAAAAAAAAAAATTAAAAAAAATATAATAGAAAATGTGCATTCCGCTCGTGCTGGTGTCTAAAAATTAATTTTCCCAATTTTTCTTTAATATTATCACCTAATTTGTAATTTAATTAATTCTTTCTTAGAGAGAATAAAAACGAACTTAAGCTTGATTATAAATTTCATTAAAAAAAATTTCAAACAAATTTTAAACAAAATTTTTTAAAAAATTAAAAAAAATTTTACAAAAAATTAAAAAAATAATGTTATACATATTCAAAAAAAATTTTGCAAAATATTTTTAAAACAAAATATTACAAAAATTTTACAAAGAATTTTAACTAAAAAATTTCAACTAGTTTGAACAAAACTTAAAAAAACTGTATGCAAAAAATTTTCGACAAAATTAAAAAAAAAAAATTCAAAAACATTTTTACAACAAATTTTCAAAAAAATTTTAAAATAATTTTTTAAAACAAATTTCCAAAAAACATTTACAAGAAATTAAAAAAAAATTTATATACAATTTTCAAAAAAATTTTCGAGAAAAAAAATTACGAAAAATTCTCAATAAAATACTTACAAAAAATTTTCCATAAAATTAAAAAAAAAATGTTCTATAAAATTTTACAAAAAAACATTCTATAAAATTTAAAAAAAAATGTCCCTAAAGTTTTCACAAAAATATTTTTCTGTAATATTTTTACAAAAAATATTTTCTGTAAAATTTTTACAAAAGCAATTTTCGTAAAAATTTTACCAAAAACAATTTTCTGCAAAATTTTTTCAAAAACCATTTCCTATAAAATTTTTACAAAGAAATTTTTTTATATAATTTTTACAAAAAATTTCTACAAAATTTTCTATAAAATTTATAAAAAAAAAAAATTCTATAAAATTTTTACATGATAATTTTCTATATAATTTTAACGTGGTTAGGAATTTTAGGTGACGATATATGTACATATACCGTATACGAGATTTTTCTAATTAGTGGAACAAAAAAGAGCAGTTCTTTTTTAATGACTTTGTCTTTTAAATTAAACCAATTTTGTACCTAATCTAGTATAAATAAAATCACCGCGGTTAAGGGTATAGAAGATTCGACACGGTCGAATATAGCAACTTGTTCGCTTATGGAAACTCTGAAGGCACATCGCATTTAGCTTGTTGGTCTTCGCTGTTTATTATTGTTCACTCGTCGTTACTCGTATGCAATGAACAGACATGAGTTCAATGAAATATTATATTGAGAGTCTTATGAGCTCAGGTTTTTGTGCTCATGCAATGCTTTATAAGGAATTCATTGCGTTCGCTGTTTTGTGTTTTAAATGTTATGTTATTCGGCAAACTTGGGCTACTTAAATATCTTTCTGTTTCCACGCCTAAAGAACACCTTAATACTATAGTTTTCCACCAATACCGGTGCGATAAAATGTAAATCACTAAATAGTTTCAATATAGAAAGAGTGCTGGTATAAGAGTACAGTATCTAAAGGAAAATTGTTGAAAAGCACCAAAATTAACATTGAAAAATAAACAAAGTTTTATCCATGAAAGCTACAAGGCCGATTAAATTTTGAATACGCCTGCTACTTGATTGTATTTAAAATCAGGCAAAAAGTAATTAAAGTTGCAGTAACTTTTTGCAGTTTATTTTTAAGGTTATTTCCTTAGGTAACATTTAAGTTCTTAAAGCAGGCACTTAAGTTAACGGTACTATAAACTCTAAAATATTAATATGTCCTTCTTCATGATATCCTCCTGCTAACAATAACAGTAATAAAACAAACAACATAAACATTCTTTGTCTCCACTAAAAGTTCTTTAAAATCCTTAAACACTAGAGTAGGTTGTTAAAAAAAAATAAACAAAACAATTGCAATTTAAAAAAATCAAAATCAACAAAAACAGAATAAAAGAACAATCACAGAAGTCGTTGCTGACTAAACAAGTAAAACCTCAAAACTAAAAAAAAAATTTAATAGAAAAACGATTGAAACGCAAATCAATTGAAAAAAAAATGTAAACAAATTGAATTCGCTTACCAGAGAATAACAAACAAATCAATTCCTTACTTAAAGGTAGCAAATGGTCGAAGTAATAAAAAATGGAAAATTCTGTTGCTTTTACGACAAGAAAATGGATGAATGATTGAATGAATGAGTGAGTGAATGCTCATGAAAAGTGGCTACAGATCAACTTTGACATTTGAGTTAAGAAAAAGCAATGATTGACTCCGTAGAAGCTGTTCTTTTTTCTAAAGGATAAAAGGAGAAAGAATCATAACAAAAAACAGTGACATCTTCCTGTTGTGCAATACTTGAGTAACAGCATTTTGCTGTGTTCTTTCAAACATTTATTGGAGACATCAAAAATGTTAGCGAATTTACAATTTACTTTAAATACAAGACAAAAAGAAAATCACCGAAGAAGCCAGACATTCAGTATCATCAATTTTTTTCTTTCTAAATTCGCAATACTAACAAATCAATTGTTTTGACTTTTATGGAAAAACAAACACTCGTGACAAAAACTGCTTGAAAACGATTTTTTACTAAATGATTTTTTACTAAATAAAAAATAATTTTCCACTAAAATAATAATTTTCTATTAAATTTTTTTGGTAGAATTGTATACACTACTAATCAACGTGTATGAGAGCTTTTTCTGACATAAAGTTATTTTGAAAAATTTTAATATTGGTGGAGATATTAATGGATATAGAATACAAAACACCAATTATTGCAATTTTTATTTGTCTTTCCGTCTACCTGTGATTGCATTACATAAAAATACTGGGATGAATTTTAATAAAATTTTTCAAGGACGTAGTCGATATGGAATACAAAACACTAATTTTTCGATTGTTTGCCTGCCTGTATGAGCAGCTGTGTGTCTGTGTTCTCATCGCGTGGATTATTGCTAATATGTATAGGGGGAATATCTAAGAAGCCAACTTCCCTAATGGGCCCCTTTTCTACCCCCTTCCGTTCTCAATAATTATAGGCATACGAGGTAATTTACGGCAACTATACTTTCATTGAGTCACGTGCTACAACCAGCTTTTAATCTTGACTTTCGTGATTTTAGAATATCGAGTGTAACTGTTTGCCTTCTTTTTCATTATGGAGTCTCTAGTAGTTGCTTTGTTCAAGGCTTAGTTCCCTCATGGCAACCACATTTAACAAATTACTGCCGTGGTCCTAAGTTTCATGCTAGCCGGTGCTGAACATTCAAACGCAATATGTGCCTCCGTCTCAGTGTCTTCCAGGCGCAGTCTGCGTATCATCTTCGATTTTCATCTTGCCTAGATGATATTTAAAGTTTCCATGATTTTTCACTTAAGTAGTTTATCCAGCTTAACGTACTACTATTATATCGAAGAATCTTACTGGCATTCCTGCCAAGGGGCACATAAAGCACCATTCGAGCACTATTTACATGTAGTAACCACCCTCTATCTTTTCAGGTTTAGTGAGTTAAGCCATTGTTGGACCTTCACTCACATTAGGCCATTACCCAATACTACTTTGCAGATCCCCTTTTTGCTAGTTGGTGTGTGCTGCTTAATTCCCAGCTATGCCTATGTGTTCTTTAACCCATATCAATGTTACCTCTTTACCCGAGGCATGCCAGTTAAGTTTTAAAACTCATTTCAGCACTACATTAGAGTACATGTTCACTTGCAGCATGCATTTTATAACCGACTGGTTGTCAAGTGCAATGGGAACGTTTTTTCTATGCACCTGACTTTCCAGCAGGCGATCCAACGCATGCAGTAATCCAAGAAATTTTACCTGGTAAACTGAGACCTACAGATTATATGACAGGTTCAGCATAGCTGAGTATACACTTAATCGTGCTCTACAGTAAAAATGCTGATGTCGTTCTCCATAAACTCTTTTTGTATAACGTCTACCGCAATGAATTTTTCTACTCATGCACTCCATCGGCATATGAGCGCCTCTAACCTCATTCCTAACTAGGTCCAGAATAATCTTATGTACGATGTTCAGCCCAAATCACATATAAATTGCTGGATGAATTTTATTAAGATAAAAAGGTGAAAGGTCACAATTTTACCGATTCATTAATTCTAATATTTTGCAGCAGTCTTTTATTTTGTAAACTGGAAATTTTCCAATGACCATCAACAAACAAATATTTGATGCGTGATGACTGCAAATGGGGGGCTGAACTCGACGTAGCCGCAAGGATAAACAAAGCCAGGTAATCTTTTGGCATATTAGCCGCAATCTGCCGCAAAGCTGGGAATTTTCGAAGCAAGTGTTAAGTCGGTGCTCCTTTATGGCTGTACAACCTGGAAGGTTACAAATGACATAACAAGACGAATTCAAACTTTTATTAACCGCTGCACAGTGGTCAATTTCGCGAGATAGCGGTCAAAACTCTATAACTTTTGACCGGATTTGTATTTTTTTAAGCAATTTGTTTTGTTCAATAGGAGGGACTTTAAGCTTCAATTTGCGTGGTCAAATGTAAAAATCGACTGATAGGAACATAAGTAATGTGGAGTTAAAAATGCATTTTAATTTTTTGTTGAGTTTCCATGTAAAAGTTGAATATTTTGACATTTTAAATAGGTATTTTTTTTATAATTTCTTATTTTCTGCAATCGTATTTTACAACCAATACTTATTTATTATTCCTAAACTTAATTTTGGTCAGAAAATGCCAACATTTTGCCCCTGACATTTATTTAGTCTCAATATTCACAGGGGCCAAAGGTTGGTTTTTTGGAAGAAAGCTAATTCTTGTGAGGATTAAACTGAAAAATAACACTGAAATTCCCAACAATATCAATACCATTTGGATATATTATATACAGAACACAACATCGATAAAATTTTAAGTAAACTTTTACTATTGATTTAAAGTGCACATATATTTTATTTAAATGTATTAATAAAAATGTATACTAAAATTAGAAACAAATTATAATCTTTAAACTAATATTAATTAAACAATATTAGTAAAAATTTCTTCCAAATAGCTTTGATTTTCATTTTGCAGTAGTTGTTTAGCTTCTTCATCTAACTCTAATGAGGTTGATTTCCATTTTTGTCGAATACTGGACATATATGGGTCTGATGTGCACAACAAAATATTAATAAGATCTTCATTAGTACAATATCTGGAAATTTTTCTTGTATTGTGCTCGCGAAAGAATCTGTAGTCTTTGTTCCCTTTTTCTTGCGCTTCTTCTGAGAGATCTCCAATTGGAAGCATATTGTGCCGAATTATTTGTTCCCCATGGAACAAAATTTTGTGAACTGTGGTTGGCATCTGTCTCCAAGAATATTTTTGGTTATAAAGGGTTGCTGTCTCATTAGCATACTGACCAAATTTTTTTGCATCTATCTTTTTGCTACATGCTATAACTTCTAATATGATTTGGAATCGTCGTATTAAATCATAATCTACTCCAGTTATAGAAGCTGCAGTTTCTGGATCGGAAAAAAATCTTCCATCATTAGAATTTATTTCTCCTTGCTTTGGCTCGTCAATTATAAGGCCTATCTCACGGTATTTTTCTTGAATATCTTTTTTTTTTGCTTTCTTTTTTCCAAATTTTCTTTGCTGTTTCTCACTGTTTCGCCTAACGGGCCAAATTCCAAATCGTATTCCAATTTAAGAATATGCTCCATAAAACGAATTCTAGCATGAAGACGTGACATTCCAAATTCATATGCTTCATTAAAACTATCGTCTTGTGTTGGTGGTTGGCTCAATTGACTTGATGTTTTTTGGCATATGGTGCAGCTTGACGAAGACTTTGTTTCGGTTAAAGCTAGTGCAACTTTTCTATCGATCATTGTAAGTGACATTTTAAAGTTAACTTCGATGCATTGGTCATTAAATTGAAATATCACTTGTTGAAGTTCTTTAATTTCATCTGTTATTTTGCCAACTTCTTCAGTTATGACATCTTTAGTTTCTTTTTTGTAAGCAAACTTTATTGGTCTACAAAATTTTGTTGACGAGGGAATTTCATTCTTCCATACATCTATCTCTGCAGCTCTACTAGTTAACGACTCTGAACCAATATAAGTTTTTGTTAAACGTAATGGAACGAAAGAAATCATGAATAAATTGGCATCTGATGAATTTTCCGCATTACATTGTTTGTATTGTTTCTGGCCAGAGGACCCATCACATCCCCATTTAGAAATTAAAATCATGCTGCAATTTTTAAACTTCTTTAAATAGTCAGCATCAAATGTCTTTTATAATCGTTCTGCAGTGTGTTCAAGAAGATCCTGCAATTTTATTTCTGCTGAACTTGAAGTTACACTAATAGCAGTTGGTGAAGGTAAGCAATCTTTTTTGGCAGAAACTATATCTCGATATGATGGAAAAATTCCACAATTTTTTTCATTGGTTCGCTTCCGCAATTCTGTATATTGGTTTTTAGTCATTTTCAAATCCAAAAATAGTGCAAATGCTTCTTCTGGAGTAAATTTATTTTCTATAGTTGGTGTCGGCATACTTTCTAATATCCTTTTTGTGCGTCTGGGGCTTGCTTCCACTATTTTTTCAATGATAGCAATTTTACTCTTTTTAGTTTTCGATGGTTGAATTTGATGCAGAAATGAATCCTTTATGATGCTACAAGAAACTTCTTCATTGATATGTTTAAGCTTGCGTCTTCGTGATCTTTCACTACAATTATCAATTGGCTTTGCTGGTCGACCACCTTTTCCAGTTTCCGTGGTAGTTACTGATGGCTTTTTAAAAATAAGTTTATTTCTTAGCCATTCTTGGTTGCGTGAGTAAAACAATTTCTTGTTTCTGGAACATTGATTGTACCGTTTTCTTAAAGTATTTAAAAAGTTTTTTATTTTTAAGTTATGAATTTTAATTTCTTGTTTGTCGCATATTTTGAAGAATGGATTATTCATTATATGTAAAATAATGTCGTTTTCATCTTTCCGTTCAAAATATATATCAGATAGAACACTATAACTGAATTTAGCCATTGTTTAAACAATAATGAAGAAAAAAAATGAATGCATGGATTAATATACTATTGCTCGAAGTTTCAACATGATCTTTTTTACCTCTTTGATACATAATATAACAGGTACTTGGTTTTATCAGTAATTTCCATTGGTTTTAAATTTATTTGCATTTTTTTAGGTATTTATGTTATGTAATATTAGATGGCCAAAAAATCATTTTTTACCTTTTCCAAATGAATTGCCAGATACCACATAATTTGAGAGTTCTATTGTCATTTTTGTCAAAATTTTGATACACCCTTCTATGTGGACTAGGTCCAAATATGGGCCAACTTCTACTAATTTCAACAGAATTATTTTTTGGTTCAATAAGAACTCTTGTACAAAACTTCATCAAAATATATGCATAATAGCCACTTTCACATACAAATAACTTCTCAAAAAATATGACGTGCATTTGTACCGAATATCTTACCTTGGGTCCGAAAAATTGCTGTAGCTCAAAAAGTGCAGTCCCGATGCATGGACATGTATATATAGGAATGTAGGGGAGAGTTAGGACTACAAAATAGTAATTTTCACAGGAGTTGTGCTCTATGAAGTAGGAAATTTCCGAGAAATTTGACCTTTTTTAAAAAAAATATTTAAATTGTTCTGAAAACAGTAGAGCTTCAATTTTTTTACCAGTAATATAAATAATAAGTTAAGTTACAACACAAAATTTATTTCGTCCAAAAATCTTGAAAAACAAAAAAGTTATGATCATTTAAACTTTAAAAATTAACTAAAAATATCATAAATTTACTAAATTCTGAAAAAGCCCATTTTGGACCACCCTGTTCTCAGTGAAATAGTTGAAATAGAGTTCGAATTTTTTGGCTCCCGAGGTTTACTACTGTCTACTTTCATATAAGTCTAATAACTTTAAAATCGGAGAACAAAAACCAAAAGGAGTTTTGGCCGCTATCACAAAATATTGACCACAGTGCGCTGCTTAAGAAGAATATTACAAATCTTTTGGCCTAGAACGATAACAAATGCTGAGTTGCTAGCAAAAACAAACCAAATGGAAGTAGCAACCGAGATACGTAAACGAAAGTGGCAGTGGATAGGACATATAATCCGTCGAAACGACAACAATGTATCTAAACAAGCGCTTAAATGGAACCTTTTTCAACAAGATGGTATAGAAATTGGCAGGCCTCGCACAACATGGAGACGTTCAACGGAATCCGAAATGATCCAATTGGGTATATCTTAGAACGAACTTGGGTCTATTGTTGAAAACCAGGTTAGATGGAGAACAGCTGTTATCGGCGTCCTATGCTCCAGTAAGAGTTAGAGGAATAAATATAAATATATAATTTATTGAACTTTACAATTTTATGTAGCACCTATGCTGTAACATACTGAGTAATTACCCAGAGATGGGTATCTCTATATAAAGTGAATATATCAACCATATCTGCAGCACGATGAAAGGGGGTCTTAAAATTTCTTAGGGATTACTTTAAAAACTATAATTCCACGCGGACGAATTCGCGGTCACTGCTGGTACTTGAATATGATTTAGTAAAAAAAGTTAAAACCATTATTTCTCTTTTAGTAATATTATTCCTAGGCACAACGAGAGAATTATTTTCGTTTTGTAGCACAGTGTTAATTTTTCTTTTCGCAAATGTCTTTATCTGACTAGTAAAATGATGTAAACGACTTGATCAATTTTTTTAATATTTTTTAATATAAATTTACTTGTAGTACTTTGAATTTTCAGCAAAACAATTGTTAGTCAGCACTTTAAAATTCCAATGGTAAATTCGGAGCCACTAGAAAAATTCGGTGAAGAAAAGCAAAGGATACGAAATAAAAGAGAAGTGGAATGTAATAAATTCCAATATCTGTTTTGTTCATTCTTTTAAAGGTCATTGATAGTGTTTGTTTTGGTGTATTTTGTAATCAATGTGATGCATGAGTTTGCAGATTTATTACAGATTTTGCATCATGCCATTGCAATACCACCACCTCCTACCTACCATCCACCCTCCCACCAACCTACAAAAATATTCATGCGTCAATATTTAGTTGACGAAAACATATTTTGTTTGTTTTTTATTACAATTTAACAACAACATTAACTACATCGAAATGTTGTTGTGGTATGTATCCCAGCAGTTTTGATTTGAAAGTGGCATTGAACTTCATTGGACGGCTATTTTCCTTTTATCTGGTGGATTGACTTTATTTATTTTTGAGTTATTTGACACTAATTGGAAATATAAGAAGGAGTCAATTAACCTTATTTAAGATTAGAGTAAAAAGGGAAATAGTCTTCTGCAAGACCGATTACTTATCTGGCTTTTTATTATCTACAAAAACCTAAGGTTTCAAGTTGCGGCATAATCGCCAGAACTGTGAGGCATTGCAATATGCCTTTCGGGTTTTTTGTTCATTAGTATTGGTCGTCTCCTCCAATATTTGTTTTATTTCATTCGTGATGCGGCTTTTTTGAGGGAAATGTTTTTTTTTTACCTCAACATTGTTTTTCTTCTGTTATGAAACGCGGTGACATTTTTGTCATGTTGTTGGAATTGTATGTACTCTTTGCGGAAGAGGGAGTGAAGTGTATTGAGCAGCAAGTCATTTATTTGATGAAAATGTGCTTGGAATTCCTGTTTTAGATTTTATTTCATTTTATCTAATGTAACGATTTTTTCTCATTTTCTAGGGATTTTTATATAAATCTTTTTTTTTTGTTTTGTTTTGCTTTGGTTCTCTTCTTTTTTGTGTGTTGTGTTGTATTGTAGTTGTGTTGATGATTTTATTTTATATTTTCTGCAATTTGTAAACTTTTGTAAGTGGATTAAGTAATTTGTTTAGTTGCCACAAAAAAATTAGTTACATTTGTGCTTTTTTTTGTGGTTCGCAAAAGTTCGTAGGGAATTTTCACGATTTTTTAGGTGGGCTGCCGGTAGAAAGATGATTGAATTACAAATGGATTTGCTAAAAAAAACAGGAACGATATGATATATGTGTTTACGCCAAAGTTTTATAAAGAATGATATTGGTTCATTAGGTTAATTCGTTTGATGTAAAATAATACTGTTACGTGCTGGCTTTAGATCGTGATAGAATATAAAAATTGTTATTAGGGATGCGATTGTGAGATTATGCAACAAAGTCAAAAGTTTTTCTCACAAAAGCATATGGTATTATAAAACTTCATATGAACCCTTGATTATGAAAGTGGTATAAGTCATATATTTATATATATTTATTATGAGTGTGAAATTTATAACCATTTTAAAGGTAAATGTGGTTTTGAAAGGTCAAAATGACTTATACCATTCTCAAAATTAACTGAAAAATGTTTATTAAAAATTTACATTTTATACAAACTCATTACAGTGTAACTAAGTAATTTATTTTTTAGTATTTATGGTAATAAATTGTTTGTGGGAAATTGGTGCGATATAGGGTACTAAATCCATCATATCTTTTTTCCTCTGTTATTGTTCTAAGGGTTGTGTATAATGGAAGCTAATCAATATTTTCGTTTATTCTTGGCCTTCCTCTTTTAGGTGAAAAGTCTAACACTTTGAATTCGGTATTGTCATCCAAAGAAGCTCTATTAAATATCTTATATGGAGCATTTTTAAGAACGCTGGTCCATTGTATAAATAGTACATTTTTAAATTAATAGGATTACCTGACCATACCTGAATCGCTATCTGAAGACATGGCAAAATTACTAATAATTATTTTGCTAAACTTTGAAAATAGGGCGACTTATAACACTATTAAAATATACAGTAAATATATATTGTTTACCAATCAAAAAATAAACTCAATTTATCAAACTAATAATCATGCGAATAACTTCAGATTATGTTATTTTGTAAGGATTTGATATGAAATAGCTGATAATTTAAATTTTTTAAGTTTATGACTTATGCCACTTTCAAAATCAAGGGCTAATATATAGATTTAAAGCCTGTGTTTTAAATAGTAATTCGGTAGTTTCCTAATTAAATGAATAATTGAATTAATTATTTATTTAATTAAATTTTTATCTGAAACCAATTAAAACCTTTAATTAATAAAAATATTTTTTTTGTGTACCAGTGGTCCTGAGTCTTATGCTAGCCAGTGCTGGACATTCACACACAATGTGCTCTACTGTGTCAGCCTGCAAGAATCATCTTCTTTGATTTTCATCTTGGCTAGGTGATACTTCAAGTTGCCGCGAACCATATTTTTTTAAGACAACCCTAAGTTAAATAAAGAAATTTGGCTAGGAAATTTGTGTGGAGGTGGTAGTAGTACGGCGGTAGTAGAAACATGTTATAACTATTTTCATGCGGTGCACTTTAGCAAAATAGAAAAAAGTTATATGTTTATTTAAAATGTTGTTGTTTTATAGGGAATGTGATTTTTTGATTTTTCAAATTTAATATCGAGTAAGGCCAATAAACATTAATGCCTTAAAATTGTAACAAAACTGAAAGAAAAAATAAGAAAAATTTCCTGGAATTTTTTCAGCACGCTCTTGGAAAAAAGATAAGGAATTGTACGTTGGGGTCAATTAAGTTTGGTTTTGGGTTAAATATATGTGCATATGTCTATTAAATACAAAATATTAAAATAATAGTAAAAACACCAAAATGAATACAATAGTGAACATTTTAAGGTTTGAGTATTTTATTTTCGTTCATTCATTCTAAGTTGAGCTCGTACTTTTTTGTAAGTGATATATCAATACATTTATCTAGTTTCGTCAGCAAACAAACTCCTTGACTAGTCCCACTTAATTACTGCATTTCAGTGCTCCTCTCCCACTTCTAAGCCATAAGATTTATGAGCAAACATATTTTCGTGTAATTTTCTTAAAAGTGTTTTGACGTTTTAACATGTGTACATTATGAGGTATTAAGTGGGATTACAGATGTCTACTTTTTATTCCAATCAAATATTTCTTTATCTGTTTTAAAAATTAATCGCTACCTTACATTTAAAACCACAATATGACTAATGCAACAATGCAATGCAGCTGTTTAATTTTCCCAGAAAAAATAATCAGTGAAAATACCTCATGAAAATATTTCAGTCTGTCTGCACAGGAAAAAATCTCACTTTAAAAACAACTTAATCCAATTGAAAATAAAAACAAACAAAATAAAATTAAATAAAATACACAAATAACGACATGAACGATCTGTCTTTTAAACTGCATGAAATTAAAAGACTTTAATCCACAAGTTTTATTAAACATCAGGCGAGTACAAGAAAATTTAAGGCTGAAGAAAAAAAATAATGAGTGCAGGGATCCATATAAACGTTTAACTAAAGATATTAAGAACAGGGTGTGCATTAAGTTTTTTTTCTTTTTTTTTGTAGGAATTTTGATGGTAAAGTGCACTTACACTCTGAGTTACAAACAAACCAATAATCATTCTCTATTTTTAAATAAAAGACTGTGTGTTATTCACGGAATGTAGGGAGAGATTTTCAATCAAAAATTTTTTTCTCTGCACACGTTCTCTTAAAGTCTTAAAATCGGATGTTGGAGGATGAATTGATTTGTGTTTAAATTCGAATTTATGGCATCACAGATGTTTAACATCGAATCGTATTCTAATACGAGTGATTAAATTGGATCTGCGGAATTGTTTTTTTTAGAAATTTGAAAATCTGGTATGATAATTAGTTAGACAAAGTTGGTGGTGATTTGTGTTTGTTTGTTTCTAAATCGATTGTCATATTTGTTGCGTTTGTAAACACATGACCTTTCTTCCATAAACAAAGCAAATGTCAGCAATAAAGAAATTTTTTGTTAAATGCTCAAGATACGAAATGTTTATGTAACAAATTGTTTGTTGTTTATTATTATTTTTTCATGTATTTGTGTTATTTATTTTTCCTATAGATTAAATTATTTGTTGTTATGAGAATTAATTAAAATATGATTGTAAAAGTTAAAGATTGGACTCAATCACAATAAAATTAATTATTTATGGGATTTATATATTTATTGAAGTAGTTTTTATTCAAATTAAACAAAGTTGTTTTTATTATGTAAAATATAAATAAGTTAAATTAATGGATGGTTTATACCATTTTTTGAATTACATACATGAACAACTTTTATTTCTAAATTCCCATTAAACTGCTTTAAAAAACTTCTCAACAGTTTTCTATAAATTTACGGCCATGAGTATATCAAAACAAACATTTATTTGTTAACTACATTTATTTATTACACAGTGCAACGGTGAAAAAAATACAAGGAAGTGACAGTATAGCATCGATTCTACTGTTAAAGGGTAGTAAACGCTATACTCAGTTTAACCAAATTGATGACAAATTTTTATTTATAGGCCACGAAAGATTCTGTTATAGCAATTTTCTGATAATGTCAACTGTATTAAAAGTGTCAACTGAGGGGTCAATCAGCTGGGGGGTCAATATAATCCCTCAATGTTCTTTAGTCGGACCATTCTAACGGAATATAGATTTCACAAAATTGTCTGTAATATTTTTACAAAAAGCTTTCGATAAAATTTTCACAAAAATTTTTTGATAAAATGTTAGATAAAATTTATAAAAAAAAATTATAGATAAATTTTGTATAAAATTATCAAAAAATTTTGTATAAAATTTTCAACAAATTTTGTATAAAATTTTCAATAAATTTTATTAAAAATTTTCAATAAAATTTTACAAAAAATGTTGATAAAATTTTTATATAAAATTTTTAGAAAAAATTTTTGATAAATTTTTTTTTTAAATTTTTTATCAAATTTTCTACAAAAGTTTACTAAAAATTTTCAATAAAATTTTTACAAAAAATTTTCAATAAAATTTTTACAAAAAATTTTTTATAAAATTTTTACAAAAAATGTTTGATAAAATTTTTACAAAAATATTTGGATAAAATTTTTACAACAAATTTTCAATAAAATTTTCAGAAAAAATGTTTGATAAATTATTTAAAATTTTTTTTTAATAAATTTTCTATAAAAGTTTACTAACAATTTTTCATAAAATTTTTACAAAAAATTTTCGATGAAATTTTTAAAAGAAATTTTCAATAAAATTTTTACAAAAAATGTTCGATAAAATTTTTACAGCATTACAACAAATTTTTAATAAAATTTTTACAAAAAATTTTCGATAAAACTTAAAAAAAAAAATTTTAATAAAAGTATTCAAAAAATTTTCGATTAAATTTTTACAAAACATTTTTAATAAAATTGAAAAAAAATTTCTTTATATTTATATTATATTTGTAATAATATTATATTTGTAAATTGTGAAATTGGGAAACATAACAGAGTATGGGGAGTATTTAACATTACTATAGTGAATTGTATATAAGATTCGGCATGGCAGTATATAGCACTTTAATTGTTTATTATAGAGTTGAATAAAACTATTTTTTTGGAAAAAATCTATTAAACGAAAAATTCTTAAATACATATCAAGCTTAAGTTCGTTTTATTCTCTCTAAATAAACAAAAGTAGCTGTCATTTCTAAACGAAGGTTGGCTAAAGCAACAACAAATATAAGGTTGTAAATATTAAAGTAAAAATATTCAACAAGAGGGAAGCTTAAGGTAGTGGTAGACTTCGTTCTCACCAACTGACGATTGATAATTGAATACAAGTTTTCTCGTATTCCTTTATTTGAGTTTGATTGGTTAAATAGATCATGCTTACAACTATACACTACCATAAGTAGGTAGATACGAAGAGTACTGATGACGGACGTAGCTGTCTAGAAAATGTGCATTCCGCTCTGCTGGTGTCTAAAAGCTTAATTTTCCCAATTCAATGCTCAAGGAGATTTAAGAAAAATAGTCATGGAAACATGTTAACAAATATCGATGTGTTATTTGATACAATAAAAAAATTGAATAGATAAAAACCTGCGGTAAATTACGGCATTTGATATGGATCGGAATTTCAACAGAATTTAAATGAGAATTTCGATCGATATCAAATGCCGTAATTTGGCCCCCATATTTTTGATATATTTAAAATTTTGCGTGAGTTTTGGGGCAACCTTTATTTTAAACATCCCAAAATCTATTTCAGTTTTTTTTTTAGGTTTGAGTATAGAAAGGAGTAAAAACACACATTTATCAAAGAAACTTATTTGTTTCAATATTTAAATCATTATTTTTTAATCCGAACCGCCGTAGGCTATCCTACGAAGAAATTTTTATTTTATTAGTTTACTTGCTAATTACGGTTACATTTCTATTAAAAACCTTGTTCCATTCAATGGTTTAATTTTAAGGCTGCACTTCCGTATGCCACATTTTGCAGGAATAGTGAAATGTTGTATACAAAATTCAACCAGACTTATTAGTAATTTTTTTGCATAGTAATAACAACCGTGAACAATATATTATTTCATTAAATTTTCTTTAGAAAAAAACTCTTTACTTCCCACAATTTTAAAGTGATTTTATAACGCTGGCCACTTAAGAAATGGACCAGAAGTGGAAACACTCTTCAAAGCATCAATTATCCTTAATGTTGTTTTGTAAATAAAATATATTTGTATTTTAACTGAAATGCTCTCATGTGTTAGTGGCAAGAAAGGCGCTAATATGCAACACGTGCATTTAGACACGTGTCCTAAATACAACACATTGTATAACAGCAGCATAAGACATTCATATCCGCATGCGGAAACTCCTTCCCGTGCTAAGAAAACATTACACAACTACTCACATAAAAGCACAGATTTTGTTAAAACATTTTATATAAAAATACACACTCTCCTCTAAGAATGAGTAGAAAAGAGTATGGGTGAGTTGAAGTATGTAGACAGACTTAACAAGACTCATATTACAAAATCAATTGGTAACTTGAACTTGGTAATGTCTTGAAATTGACTCGTCCTATTAGAAAGAAGAAAAAAAGCAAAGAAATAAACTTTTATTTTTCTAGTTTTTTTTTATTGCGACATTCTGAGAACAGTAACATCTGCTAGTTGCCATCAATAATTCAAAGTTAACGGTTAAACTTTTCTTTTCATTGGCATAACTGTTTACTTCCTTGCCCGTATCCTTTCCTTTACACTTTTATATCGAGTTAATAGTGTTAACAAGTTTTTTTATTCGTTTATTTTTTTTTCTCCTTTGCTGGAGGATGCTATAAAATCTCAGTAAAAACAAGTTTAATTTCCGTTTTATTTGTTGTTGTTTGTTTTATGTGCGTTAATATTGTGTGTGGCATGGGTGTGCATTAGTGAGCTGTATTACCAATGCCACAAATACTCTGTACATTCCACCAACCACTTTTACTTTATAATGGTTTTCATTTTTAAGTTTTTCCTACTTGTATCTTTTTTTTACATTTTCGATTTAGCCTTTTAAGTTTAAAATTCGCTTGTGTGTAAGTATATTGGTGTATTGTGTATCTGTGTAGTTTTAATGTGGTTTAAGTATAGCAAGTTCTCTTACGCAATTGCGATAATAAATGTTTTATGCCATGTTCTCTGTTTTTTTCTTCTTTTGCTTTCTAAAACTCCCGATGTCGATGTTTTTAAAGCACTTAACTGTGTCGCATTAGAAAAAGTTTTTCTTAGTCGTTTATTATTCTGTGTCTGTTAAGCCGCAAATATTTAAAGTTGTATGGTAAGTGTAAGAGTGTTATTTAGTTAGATACGGCCATTAGCTTTAATTTTATAAGTAAAAGTTTAAATTGCAAAAGTAATTAATTGGAACTTTTTCGCAATGAGGGGCAAAACTATAATAACTGATCTCGCCGAAACAATTAGACGAACATGAAGAACAGAACTAACGACTTAATGAAAAGGGCATTTCGTTTAAGGCAGCAATTGAAAAATTTATCGAAATGGATTTCTACGAACAGTGTTATGGTTTGGACTGTAAAATCACATCCACGACATAGTCATGTTAACAAAAAAAAAAAAAAAAAAAACAAAATATTTTAAAACGCCATCAAAAATGCCGTGACGATGGGCATCTAAAAACAGCAACATCTTGGAGACAGCTTGACAGGTGGAAACTAGAATTCATTGTAGTCTCTGAATTTCTATAAAGATATTATTATATTAATCAGAGATGCCTTTGAGTAGATCTGCAAACGTTCGCCTATCTAGAGAGAACGGGGGCTTGTGGGTATTCATTGTAGACTATAACAAAACCTAGCACAGTAATTTAAAAGTAAAGCACCCATGAGAACAAAAAACAAAGCTCATACGACACTCATCATATTATTTCATTGAACTGATGTCTGTTCAATGCACTCAAGTAACGATGAGTGGACAATAATAAACAGCAAAGACCAGCGAGCTAAATGCGATGAACTTGCAGAGTTTCCATAAGCATGTTTACATAATTATGAGTAAATGTTGAACATAATAACAATAAACTCGGGCGAGTTCAAGCTGTTTTATGCCTGCTGTTTTAAGCGAACACAGTTCTTAAGAAATACAAAAAATCAAAAAACCATTAGTGCAAGCAAAACGCACTAAACCTTATCCAAAAGTTCTACACAACTACTACACACTGAATGTTCCGAACATGAGATTAGTGAAAACGGTTCTCACTAGTATAGAAAGTTCGTTTTGCTCATTGCGTTTATGATACGAACAGAGGTTTGCTCACTAATCGTATAGTATGAGTAGGCATGGGTTCAGTAAGCTAGTTTGTGTTCGAGTATGAGCATTTTCTCATGAGCTTATAAGAACACCCATTAGATGAGCTTGTTCATGCAACTGTTTATTTGAAAGCTCTTTATTTTGGGAATAATTCGGTAGCTCATGATACTATAAATATAATGTAATAAAATTTAACAAGGGTAAAGCCGAGGTGTCTTCAAACCCATCTTAGAAAACGAATGGCCGCATCGGGCATACATTATTATTAAATGTCACCAAAAGTTTCTTTATAATTTAAATATTTTTTTTTTTAATTTAGAAAGTTGAAAATATCTACAAAGAAAGTGATAGGATAAATACATTATACCTTTTATTTTTTGGAGAAGTTTTATTTTAAAAATTTTTGGCCGGATAAAAAGTTGAAGGGTGTTTCTAAAGTGTTGGACTTATTTATGGCTGGTTTGCTATTTTGAGATATAAGCTACACTTGCGATAAAATTAAAATAGAATCAACTTTTGCGCTGATATCTCGTTTCGTTAAGGAGCTGTCCTTAAATTAGAACTTTGTAATAAATACTGTTTTTTAGGGAGGTTTCCCCTTAAAGGATTTTTGTATAAATTTAATTTACTTCGGTATAAGGAAATATTTTTTGAACAATTTAAAATAAAATACAAGCTAGAGGCGATGTGAATAACGAAAAAATTGGAACATAAATTGAAATGATTATCCTCCATCCTCAGTCCTATACGAAACCAATTTTGAAACAATATTTTTCAAATACTAGCTGCGCCCGCTACGTTCCAGGCGCTCTGACAATATTTTGTTCGATTTTGGTTTGAAATTAATCCACACCAAATTCTAAGACTCTTACTTTAATAGTACTTCAGTTATGGTTTATGTATTTTCTTTATATTGAGGTACCCATCCCTGAAAATTCAAAATTTTTTATATAATTCTAAAATTTTTGTAGTGTTTTGTAAATAGTGTTTAAAATATTCCTCTGACAAAACTAAAAGGTGCTGTCAAGTTTGCACTACCTTTCAATCGATGAAATTGTGTACTTTCACCACTTTTTCCCTATTTTCTTTAATAAATGAGATTTTTAGCGGAAAAAATGTATCCTATATTTGAACTAAGATAAGAATGTACCTCCTTACAAAATTTTATTAAAATTTATCTAGTACTTTTTACGTGATGCGAACACAGAGACACACAAAAATTCAAAAAATTTATGTTTCCATTTCGATTAAAAACTGCATCAGCAACAAAATGTTAAAAAAAATTTCATTTGCAGAAATGGTGCTGTTATAGTTTTATTATCCAACTAGCTACGCCCACACACGTTGTGTCCGTAATGACAATATTTTGTTCAATTTTGCGTTGAAAGTAATCCTTTTATAGTGCTTCACGTATACGTATTTACTTTATATAAGGTACCCATTCCTGGATAAAATTCTAAAATTTATATTAAATTCTAAAAATTATTGTAAAGCTCTGTAAAGGGTATTTAAAATATTTTAACAAATTTTATTCAATTGGCTATTTGGCTCTAAGTAATTCATATTTTGTTATTATTTTAAAACAGCGCCATCTGTTACGCAGCCGTGTATAAAAAATAAAAGTAGCCTTAAAGTATGCAGTACCTTTAAATTGGTAAAATTTCGTACTTTGACTGCTTTTTCTCCACTTTCTATCCTATTACAATAATTAGGATACTAAGGTACCTCCTCAAAAAATTTTGTTATAATCCATCCAGTAGATTTTATGTGACGCGAACGCAGACAGAAAGACAGACAGAACAGACAGAAAATAAGTTACTGTTTTATTATATGTAGACGTGTGTATGTAACTCCAATTTCTTGAAACATATTTTTCAGATTTTAGGACTTCAGAGACAGAGAGAAGAAAAGTGTTAAAATGATTACAAAACTTATGATAGTTAAAGTAGACAATTGGATACCATGGGGGTCCTGAGCCTTGAACAAATGCTAGCGATCACTAGAGACTGCGTGATGAGAAAGAAGGCCGACAGTTACCAGTCGACAGTCTGAAATCACTCAAGTCAAGATTAAAGGCTGGTTGTAGCACGTGACTAAATGAAAGTAGGTTGCCGTAAATTACATTTCGGTTTCCTGGATCATGGACGACGGAAGGGGGTCGAAGAGGAACCCATAATGGAAGTGGTCTGCTTCGTTATTCCACCAGCTTTCAAAGGACCAGCGTATTGGCAAAAAACTATTTAAAAATTCTTTTATATCGAATAAATGAATCCTTTATTTTACTAGAACTAGACTCTACTTGGCAAAGTTCCGCTTGCAGTTGACTAGATTAGAGGCAATTTTATATGACGATGAAACTTTTTGATTTGCTTTAGTTTAGTTGTTTTTATAGTGTTTATTGGAATTGTTTTGCAAGTGCTGTGTGCATGACTTCTTAACATATGAAAAGGGACAAGTAAATATGTTTAAGCACACTTTGTTGTGATCCACAAACGTAGCAATAGAAATCACAATTTTGTATCATTTATTAAGTTGTTTCCTTTAATTTTTTCTTTGTTTTTTGATTTTCTATTGTGAGTATTTAATGCATCCCTTGGGTGCTAAATATGGGCAGGGGATGACCAATATACATATAAAAAAATTGTATTCAACAACAAGTGTGTTTAGTTTAAGTAGAAACGCAAGGGGTAGTTATCGAGTTAAAACAATTTAATTTTTTCTTTTCGGTTTAAAATTCAATTGAAACAAAAACACAGCTTGCAATGATGGTGATGATGATGATGATACCACTTTTGCACTCGAATAAAGGATGTGTTTAACTATAAGCGAATAAGGACTTTTGATATGTATTTTGTTTGTATTTTGGTGTTGGTGTTTGCTTTTATTAATTTCATTTCGAAATGGTGATGATTGTTGTCGATTCTATTAAGGTTTATTTGTTGTTCATTTTTGTTTGCCAATAGAGGGTAATTTTATGTTTGAATGCTATTTGTTCGCAAACAATAACAACAACAAGTGTCTAATAGTATTAAATGTTTCAATGTGCCATCAGAGTATCTGCCATTGTGGCAATAGTTGAATGTTTTCGCATTAAGGAGATAGAAGATACTTGTGGGGAGCATCTAAATGACTGAACAAATGAAAGTATTTAAACATTTATTTTATGATTATTACTTTGGAGTAATTTGTGAAATTGTGTTTACTAAAGTGTCGTGTTTCTCTTTCTCTGGTTTCAAAAACAGAAACTAGACTCAGCTTAGTTTCAATGACAACAACATTTTCAATATTGTTTTGTTCTCTGTTGCAAGTTGTGCGCAATTAAACTTTTATTGCTGTCAAAGTCCACATGTATTAATGATTAAATTTGTTTGTTAATGTTGTTGTGAAATTACAACAAAAAAGAATTATTCAATTTATAACTTAAACATTGAAAATTGAAATATGTATGGTCTCATTAAAATATTTATTTTTATCTTTTGGCATTGCAGTATTAAAGTAAAGGGGGTGCAAGATTTTAGATTTTTAAATGGAAATTCAAGAAGTGCCACAAAATGATGCCTGCTTTTAATAAGCGCCATTTAATGTAGTTACAGGCTATAAATCACTTTACAAAGTAATAGTTTCATCTGTTTTCTTGCTCCTTTTTAAAGTCTCTACATGAACTATTATAGTTGTATCGCAACTAAAACATGGCTGTTTGCGTTTTGAATATATTTATTAAAATTTTTTTTTATTTTAGTTTTATTTCATTGAATTTACATACATTTTATTAAATGATTTATGTGTTTTGTCATTGTTCTTATGAGAGCAAGACGTGCAAATTGTCTGCTTGAAAAAACACTAAAATTTTATTTATTTTCTGAATACAATTTCAATGCATTTTCTATACATGTGCTTACAAACTGGCAAAATATCTTTTACCCTATAGTATAATGAAGAAGAATATGTAGTCTCTTGTTTTTTTTCTTACAACTACAACTCGAGTTGGACATAAACCAGTCAGTGTAGAAATTAATTTATCCACTTAAGAGTAACTTTAGATAATTTAAAATTTTAGTTAAGGATTCCTGATGATGCTAAATTGAGCACGTAGCAAAAAGGCCATCGAAACTAGCTTCCCCGTAGTAATCAATTTTAGTGAATTTATAATTTGGGTTAATAGCACGCTATTAATGAAAAATTTTTATATAAAATTTTAATACCCAAAATATAAGTTATTAAAAAGGAAATGGATTGGTTTTAAAATTTTTTTTTGTCACCTGATACCTGAAGCGGCCATCAATACATATATATATAATCTGTCTGTCTCTCTGCTTTTCTTTTGCATTCGCATCACGTAAAAACAAAATTGTGTGAGGAGGTACCTAAGTATCCTGGTCCCAATATAGGATACTTTTTTTCCGCTAAAATATCTTAGAAAGTGAGGAATAATTCTTGCAAAAAAAACCGACTTCAAAACAGACAAACTTAAAATCATGTTTCTTTAAGACGGTAACTATTGCGACACCCTATAATTTTCATTTTTTCATATTTTATACTAGTTATAGCGGTCGTAGCAATACAGGTTCATTGTAAATTTCAACCGTCTGTCTGTAACGGTTTAAAAGTTTTGTCATACACATCTAATTACATAAACTATTGCGACACCCTGTAATTTATAATTTTAAATATTTATACTTATTAATAAATTAATTATTTAGGCTTAAGTTCTTAATTATAAAGAGATAAAGAAAAATTAGATATCAGCAAAGCAGAATGCATTTTCTAGACAGCTACGTCCGTCATCAGTACTCTTTGTATCAATCTACCCGGTAGTTTCAATTGTTATTAATTTTCTATTTAAACAAACTTATTATAACAGATATAGTAATGGACATTCTGTCTAATTGTTAAGTGTTTATCAATAACTGTTTAAAATATATGGTCATATATATCAAATGACATCACCTATTGGGACATCCTTTAAATTCAAATTTTAATATAAATACTTTTTAAGGAGGACTTTGTCATACTGATTCTTTTTAAATTTTAACTTTGTGTCCATATACATCAAATTACGTCAACTATTGGGACACCCTTTAATTTCCAATTTTAAATATTTATACTTGTTGTTATACCAGACATAGTAGTGAATATTCTGTCTATTTTTCAAGTGTTTGTCTATAACGGTTCCAAAGATGAGCACATAATGGTCAAATTACATCAATAATGGGGACACCCTTTAATTTATAGATCCAAATTTTATACTTGTTGTAATAGCGGACTAAGCAATATAGGTTCTTTGTAAATTTCAACTGTCTATCTATAACAGTTGAAAAGTTTGGCCATATATATTACTTTTACATTAACTATTGGGACACCCTTTAATTTCCAAATTCATATTTTACACTTGTTATTTTAGCGGACTTAGCAATACAAGTTCTTTGTAAATTTCAACTGTCTGTCTATAACGGTTCAAAAGTTTGGCCATATATATATCAAAATAAACTAACTAATGGGACACCCTTTAATTTCTATATTTATACTTATTATAACAGACATAGTAACGAACATTCTGTGAAAATTTCAAGTGTTTGTCTATAACGATTCAAAAGATAGGAGAATAAAGATGAAATTAAGTCACCTATGGGGTCACCCTTAATTTTTAATTTTATTTTTTAATTACTTTTTGTTATTGGGAGCTACAGTGATACGCACTTTTTTTAATTTTAAATTGGTGACCTACAAAGTTCATAATACACGTAAAAACATGTATGTTGTATGGGGACACCCTTTATTTTTTTAACTTTTGAACTTCTTTTAAAATGGGACCAATCTGTAGCCATAACCTTTCTAATAGTGCAAAAATTTTGAAAATCGGTTCAGAAATGACCGAGTTCTGAAGGCACAAACAAACAAAAAAAAAAAAAAGCAACACACAGACGAATTGATAACCTCCTTCTTTTTTTGAAGTCGGTTAAAAAGCAGTGAAAGTACGCAGTTGGACTAACCGGATATGAATACTTTACTTTTTATAAAGTAAAAAAATACATCAACTGATACGTAGCATATCTTAAGGCGGGACTACTATCCCTTTCTAAAGGAAGTAATACAGTTAATATAGACTTTAATTGCCTGAATGTTACTTCTCTTAAAAAAAACCTAATTCGTAAGGGTCTTTGGTGTGGATTGCTTTCAAAGCAAAATCGAACAAAATCTGTGGCGGGTGCAGATAAAATATATATAATATAAATATATAATAAAATAGTAACTCATTTCCGTCTGTCTGTCTTTTGCGTTCGCATACGTAAAAACTACTAGACAAAATTTTGTGAGGCATCCTGATTCCAATATAGGATACTTTTGTTCCTCAAAAAGATCTGGTTTCCAAGAGAAAGTGGCAAAAAAACAACCAAAGTACGCTTTCCGGTATAAAAGTACTGCTTAGTACGGCACCTTTAGTTTTTGAAAGTGGGATATTTGAAATACAGATGGCGCTGTGTTAACTAATTAGTACGACACCTTCAATTTTTTAAAATGCATTATTTTAAACACGGATTGCGGTTGTTTTTCTATAATATATGTACACAGGTTAGAAGTGAGTATTTATTTGAGCCTGTACCAGTGTTAGGGATTTGTGGTACATTTGTACCAAATTTGGTACAATTGACTCATCACTGTGTACACTGGTACTTAGATGTTTTTTTGGAACAATTTAATATAAAATTTATTCAATACATTTTTTATTTAATCTGCATTGTTTTACTTTTTCTTACAATGGAAAACTTTTCTAATTTTATATTTCTCCAATCCTGTCTAGCACTAACTGAATTGCAGCATTGTTGATTTATGTTTAAGATTTTTGTTATTTGCTTTGATAACACTTCTATGTATAAATAATGGGTAATTTAGTTACAAAGCTTTTTTGCTGAACTACGGCGTTTGAACGTTTTTGAATTTCCTCAATCAGTTTCCAGCAGTATTCGGCTGATATATTTTGACATTATATTTAGTGAAAAATCGTATGGTCTTTTTGGTAATTAGATGAATCTTTGCTACCAAATTACTGCAGGCATACACTCTGGCGAAGTTTCAAGAACTTAATGGAAATTGTAGTATAACCAGTTCCTAATATCGTAAGCCGTTCGTTGTTAGTAAATTAGCAACACAAAAACAGAAAATCTAGAAATCAAGGTTATTTATTACAAGAATGATAGAAGACAATATTACGCCATGCGCATGTTTTCCCTTTAGATGACGTTGTTAGGCCAATTTAAAGTTGCCAAGTTTGTAATCAACAGAAGCCCACGTTTATGAGCCTGGCTCCCACTTTACTGATTTATTTATTTCTTCAATTAATTCTAGCAACGTGGACCTGTACATTTTTATAACGAAATCTTGCAATACTCGTAGTATAAGATGTGACAAAGTTAGTCAAAATATGAATGCTCTATGACCGTCCTTTGCCAAAATTGACAAAAAAAAAAAAAAATATTAAAATTTTTCCAGGTTTCCCCTAAATGTTGGTTAAAAACTTATTAATTCCTTTAATGCTCTTAACTAGATTTTGTATGCAAATTTTAAATTAAAACTTTAAGATCTATTTATCATACTTTCTTTAAAATCTTTTGAAATTTTCTTTTCGTTTTAGGTAAGATTAATATCTCAGACACAAATTCGTGCTGGAATAACAAAAACAAACATAAAGGAAGAAAAAAGTTTTTAACTTTTATTATTTGAATATTTGTGGTTGCGACAAATTTACGACTTCCGTTTTTCATTAAAATGAGAAAAAAAAAAGAAACGAACAGGAGTAAAAAATTGGAAAATAGGAAAAACTCGAAAAAATGATGCCAAAAATGGAAAAATATTTAAAAGTATGTATGAAAAGAAAACAGAAGAAACCCTATTAAACGCACTTGTATTGGAGTGAAAATAGCTATGTGATGTAAAAGGTTTTGTGATTGTTAGTTTTTTATGGGATGCTGCCGCCTGCGTCTGCCATCATAAAGTAAAAGTGCGCTTAGCTCAGCATAGAGTTTAAAACAGATCACATTACAAAATTCGAGATAGAAAATTGGGATAAATGTAAACGAGTATCTGTGCTCAATTTGATAAAGTTGAAGTTATAGCTGGAAGCGTTTTAAGTTATTTATAGCAACAGTAACACTAACAGCAACAGCAACTCACTACTGACATCCAGCCAACCAATCGGCCATCATTTGCCTTCTTTTCTTTTTCGTGACTTAATAAGACTGAGATGGTTTGTTTGGCTTTTGTCTGTTAAACGTAATAATTGCCTGCCTTTAAACTGTAAAGATTTGTCACGTGCTGTTTGCTGTAAGGTGTGCATGTGTATGTGTGCGTGTTATAATATGGGAGCAGCCGTCACTGATGTTATCATATTATCCCCTCTGCAGTACAAACAATGTCATGTGGCAATTTCTTAGCTGTTTTCTAAACTTAACAACATGATTGTATTTTTTATTTCCAATTTCAGTTTAGAGAAGACACAATTCCTTTTTATTTCATTCCGTTTTCGTTATATTGTTGTAGTTACTGTTACTGTTGCTGCTGCTACTCTTGCCATTCTTATCTCTTAAACTGTCGCTGTGAATTACGTCTAACAGACGTGGATACTTTACAATAAAATTAAGAGCATTTCATATTTTCCAGCTCAAATTGTGTCTCCATTTTCGTTTGCATTGGCATGACTGTGGCATGCATGAATTCAATGTTCAATTTCTTTGAAGAGGAAACAGAAGTTTTAAGGAAGTTATTACCGGGGAATGTTAATTAATTTTTTTAGCTGTTTCGAATTATTTATAGTAAAAATTAGTAAAAAATAAAATAATTAATAACACATTGGACGTATTTTTGTCTCAAACAATTACAAATAAAACTTCTAGTTTGGAGGTATTTATCTATTTTAGCTCCGTTTTTGTTCGACTTTTTCTGACCTTATGCCAAAATAATTCCTACGATTTTGAGAACCAAGTTTAAGGACATTAATTTTAAATGAAATACTATTGTCATACCTTCCGGTAAAGACCGCAGTCACTGGCTGTTTGATTGATAGGATTGGCGAGTGCTTTCAATTCGAGGACATCATTATCAAGTCTCGTTTTGGATAGTTATAGCGAAAAGTACTACTTCACATCGACTTTTGAAGTCGATTTAAAAACTTTAACAGAGAATTTTTTTTTGCAAAAAATTTATAGATTTTTTTTGAAAAATTTTATAGAAATTTTTTTGCAAAAATTTTATAGAAATTTTTTTGCAAAAATTTTATAGACTTTTTTTTGCACAAATTTTTTTGCAGAAAAAATTCTATAAAATTTTTGCAATAAAAATTCTATAAAATATTTACAACAAATTTTCTTTAATTTTTTTCTTTTAAATTTGCTATAGAACTTCTAAAAAAATTTTATGTAACATTTTTACAAAATAATTTATATAAAATTGTTACAAAAATATTTCTATAAATTTTTTTATAAAATTTTTACATTTTCTGTAAAATTTTATATAAAATTAAAAAAATGTAAAAAAATTTTGCACAAAAATTTCTATAAAATATTTACAAAAAATTTCCTAAAAAATTTTCATAAAAAATTTGCAATAAAATTTTTACAAAAATTTGCTATAAAATTTTTTTTATAAAAACAAAAAAACTTTGCTACTCTATGGTAGAATTTAGAAATATAGCGGCATTTCTCTTCATTTTTACCTAATTTCAACCCGCTTGCCCACACTTTATGACTCCACATTTGGTCTTTTGGACCGGATGTGACTAACGTTATGAAACTCAATATCATGTTAGGAGTTATGTAGTAATGTAATGCCACTTTTCCAAGGACATTAAATACGTTTTGAGACGACAGGTATTACTAGTGATATATACATAAATATGTCGCAACTTATTGGCAAAAGGGTGGGATTTGTTTTGATCACAGTTTTGATGCTACTATTTGCTTGAAGTATAATAATATGTCTTTAGATAGCTCCAGTTCAGACACACTCTTCAAAAATCAGTAATATCTTTAGGATAATGCAACTCCTTCATAGTTCTGTTAATACTGACTTAAGGCATATGTACTTGTATGTCTTACGTCTTAGTACATGACTTTGTTTGTTATTCCGTATTTGCTGGCAACAATTTCATTATTTCTCTGTTCGGATAAATATCTTTTGTTGTTGGTATTTATTATTACTTTGTGCTGTTGTTTGCTAAGGAAAACAGTAGTCCTTTAAATGATTCTTTCCTTTTTTAAATAGATTGTCGAGCAATTTTCTCCTACTTTGACTTTGAAACTTCTGTTTCAAAGTTACAAGGAAAATCGTTTAAAAGGAAAGAAGAAATCAATGCTAAATATTGTATGTATTTTTTTCAAACTTTTTTTTCCACTTCTATATTGTTTTAGATTCAGTAGATAAACGTATTTTTTGGGTAAAGTGTTTATTAGATTTATGAGTCTTTTAGAGGAAAATTCAAACACACGTAAGCGTGAACAGACTTTCTATAGAAACATATGTATATATGTATGTATGTTCATATATGTTACAGAATGAAAATGAATTTGTTTTCTGAATGTCTTATTTTTGCCGCCCCACCGAGATTGTTATGTAAAGGTACATACATGTGTGTAGTAGAGTTTGAAAACGAAACATATGTTTAATTTATATGATAAATACAGCAAAGACACTTTAATAAGGATCTGAGTATGGAAGATACTTTGTTATGGAAATTACTTAAAAGCAAAAAAATAAAAATATATTCTTAGGATCTAGAAAGTTGACAATAAAAATTTTATGAAATTTATTTAAACCGGCAGAAGTCGATTTAGCAAGAACCAACTATTTACCGTAGTTCTACTGATATACATACCTCCTACTGTATAAATTCTTAGATATAAAAAAATTTTTTTTCTTTTTATTATTCTTAACTGTAACATATTGTTTCTTATATAATTTCATCTTATTAATATGTGACATGTATTTTTTTGTTTGTCTTCCCTATTATTTTATTTATTTAATATCAGGGAAAAATTATAAAGTATTGTTACAAGTTGTTTCAAATTTTAATGTATCCATTTATATTTGTACTTGGAAATATTTATTAGTTCCTTAATAAGAAAAGCACAGAAAAATCATAGAAATAAGTGTTTCACAAGAAGGTGGTCAGAAATACATAACTTTTGTTAGGCTTAAAATTTTTATATTAGGATTTTTTTGTTTAATAGGTGGACCTTTGATCTATGATTGATCTATAAAATGTAAAAATCGACCGATAAGAAAAAAGTTATGTAGGGTTTAAAAGCCATTTTAATTTTTAGTTAATTTTTATCATAAAAGTGCATTTAGAAAAAGGTTAAAAAACACGTCAACAAAAACATCACATAAAATCTTGCACATCCGCACACTCCCCTAAACTTCTTTATCCATTATATAATGGGTCCGCCAAATAATTTTTTTTTTTTTGAAAATGCTAAAAAAAAACTACTGAATATTTTCTCAAATTTCTTTTTTTATTTGAAAGTACAATCCTTCCGATTAATAATGGAAAATGATTTCATTCAAATGGCTGCCTCGGCTGGCCATGCAGTAGCTTACACGATCGGTCCAATTTTTAAGCACATTATCGATTGTGTGCAGCTGTATTTCACCAATGGCTTCAAGAATATTGTCCTTTAAAGCGTCAATTGTCTCTTGCTTGTCGGCGTACCCGCAAATAACAATCCAACGGTGTCAAATCGCAGCTCCAAACTGACCAAACGACATCAGCTCTGCGGGTGTTGAAACTAAATGTTGTCAATATCCTCCGCTTCACAAAAATTCGTTCAACATCCCCCGATAACGATCGCCATTGACTGTAACGGCCACTCCTCATTTCCTCTGGACCAAAACAGTGACTCGTTTTGGGTGCATCGGCTTTTCAATGTATGCGTGCGGGTTTTCTGTGCCACAAATGCGACAATTCTGCTTGTTTACATACCCGCCATGATCAAAATGAGCTCATCTGAAAAGATGATTTTTTTTTTGGCAAAATCGGCATCTTCTGTAAGTCCCAGCGTTGTTCAAGCGTATACACAACTATATTCGTTCAGCGGAAGGATAAAACTAATTATCTGTCGAATCAGACATGAGCTAAGTGTAAACATTCACGAAATAAGCAGTATTTGAAAAAAAAAACATTTTTTCTAACCTAAGATCAGATATTTTGGTTAAAAATGATGAATACAAAAAAACCTTTTTTTCTGCACAGCTTCAGCGACGTTCAGTTTTAAAGTATTTTGGCATTTTTAACACAAATCTAAACACAACAAATTTTTATCAAATCGTCTTCTTGAGTGTTGGCTCCTCTTATTTTTTACTTACCTGTCAATATACGACAACGTGTGATTCAATATTAGAGTAATTAATATAAAAATCGTAATTATTATAAAAATCGTAATTAATATAAAAATACGCGATATGCCCACAGTAGGTATCAGGACATTTTTTGGATTTATTTTAAACAAATTGGTCGATTTTTTGTTTTATACCAGACCACCTACATAAAAAAACCCCACTTCTAAATTCAAGTGAAAAGTTATGGATTTTTGACTGGCTTTTCGTGAAATGGTTCACTGTGTAATATGATTCGAATAATTGATTTATTTTTTATAGATTTTTAACACGATTAAATTTACTTTTTTTTATTATTCGAACATTTGAACAGTTAAAGTTAATATTAAAATAATGAAATAAAAATTTTACCAAATGAAATACTTCCTTAAGATCGCTTCAGTTAAAGACAAAAATTATTAAAAAAATATATATATATTTTAGCTGTTGAAACATAAATATTTATTTTTTTAAATGAAACCTTTTCATGTATTATAAATTTTCACTTCATATAGGTATGTATGTCAAACTTGAACAATAGACTAATATGTAGTGCGCTAGTCTACACAGTCTAGGGGATGCGGGTTCAACTGTAGTCATAGACTCTGGGTGCTTCAAGAGCTTCAGCAGCTGTGTTCTTTTAAAAAATACTTTCAGGCTTTTAATGATGATGTTTTATGAAAAACATTATCAGTCAAATTTTGGTACTATAGGAATCTGAATTTTTTCAATTCACCTATTTGATAACCATTTTACTCAAAAAAATGCAGTTTTATTTTAGTAGACAGAAAAATGTGTCCTCAACTTTCAAGATAAATTTTGGATAAAAGTAGGTCTATCAGTCTCTAGTTTGTGGGTTCGATTTTCAACGAAAACACTGGGTTTTTACTGCAACGAATGAAGCTCTTCGTTACTATGATCGCTGTAGTAAAACCCACCCAGTCTTTGTTGGGAATTGAACCCACAACCCCCAGGCTGATAAACTGGCACACCACCCACTACCCCACCGGGGCACTATGATCGATAATTTCTGTTAGAATTAAGTAATTATATTGTAAGATTTTTAATTAATAAATAAAAATATTAATAATTTTTTTAATGTTTTATTATTTTTGATTTTGAAAGAGTAAATTAATTTTTTATAGCTGAAATCTGGTTTATATTAAATAGTGTTTTTATTTTATTATTTTTTATTTTTGTTATAATTTTAAAGAATATTCTACCTGAAGATTTTCCTGAAACTTTAAGTTTCACTAGTTCATTTAATACTATCCTCAAATTTAGTCTCCCTTATAAACATACAATTAAATTTATGATGGCCATCATCATTGGCCATTAAAAACATACACCACCAACATATTAAATAAGTAATAAAGTGTATGGTTTTATGATCCCATACAAACACACCGGTCGTCCAACCAAAACAAGGAACAAACTATTTTTACAATTTTCTATTTAGGTGAAAATAATAATAATAAGGATGTGTTCTAGTAATAAAACCATTGTTCTCCACAAACAATTCTTTGCAATTCCGTCTACGGCTAAATAAAAGGGAAATAGAAAAAAGTGCAACCAGTACGAACGACATGTGAAGATTTATCAAACTGCTAGGACTAAAACAGTAATAAAAATATTTTTCAGCAAAATAACAAAAATACTTGGAAATAATAGAAATTGAAAAAATAAAAAAGAATGAAAAATATAAATGAACTGGTAGTAGTAACATGTTGAAGCAAAAATACTAATACTTGACCTTAGGCGGAGTGCTAGGTGATGGATAAAGTTTAGGGCAGGCAGGTAATAAAACTGACTGAAAACGGAAAAAGAAAATTTGTGACTTTAGTAAATTTGTAGATGTTTAATGAAATTTTACAAGTTGTGCAAAAATATTAATCAAAAATCTTTATATGCCAGCCAAGCTTTAAGAGTCTTGCATTGGATGTGCTATTCCATACATGATTTAATACAATAACCGATTTATGTGGTGCGTATCACATTAACGAGATATTACAGATAAGATTTCATCAAACTACATATTTCAATTCACGGGTACCGCAAGGTTCTATTTTTTTTTTCTAAATGACACTCTTTGCTAAACTCAAACCTTACCTACTCTTTTGCTGATGGCAACCGCATTCCCGCATATTCATTCAATAATAGTCCAAGCAATTAGAGATTGGAGCCAAGAGACAGTCCCTGAATGGAGTCGTGCGAATAGAGTCTATTTCAAGACTTAATGCTCTATAGTTATGCATCAGAATTGTGTAGTTCATGAACGAACTAGCTCAGTTGAATTAATCACTCAATCTAAGTGAGCTGATTACCTGCTCTACAGTATACTTTAGCTCCTTAGTTCAGTTCAGCTCATTAGTTTACTTTAGTCCACTAGTTCAGTACGTAACTTAGTTCAGTTCAGCTTCTTAGTCCAATTCAGCTACATAGTTCACTTAGGTTCCAAAGTTCAGTTCAGCTCAATAGCTTACTTCAGCCCACTAGTTCAGCTCCATAGTTCAATTCAGTTCCTTAGTTCACTTTAACTCATTAGTTCATTTTAGCTTATTAGTTTATTTCAGTTTATTAGTTCAGTCAGCTCCTTAGAAAATTTCAGCTCATTAGCTCAATTTAGTGCCATAGTTTACTTAAGCTCATTATTTTACTTCAGCTCACTAGTTCAGTCCGCTCCTTAGTTCACTTTAGCTAATTTGTGCACTTTAGCACATTATCTCTATAGTTCACTTCTGCTCCATAGTTTAGTTCAGCTCATTATTTTACTTCAGCTTACTAGTTCCATCCGCTCCTTAGTTCACTTTAGCTCATTTGTGCACTTTAGCTCTCATTATCTCTCTAGTTCACTTCGGCTCCATAGTTCAGTTCAGCTCATTATTTTACTTTAGCTTACTAGTTCAGTCCGCTCCTTAGTTCACTTTAGCTCATTTGTTCACCTTAGCTCATTAGTTCACTTCAGCTTATTAGTTTACATTACCTCACTAGTTCACTCAGCTCCCTAGTTTAGTTCAGCTCCTTAGTTCAGTTCAGCTCATTAGCTTACTTCAGCTCATTAGTTTACTTTAGCTCACTTGTTCAGTCAGCTCCTTAGATCAGTCAGCTCTTTACAACACTTCAGTTCATTATTTCACTTCAGTTCATTAGACTATATATTCCTTTTTATCTAGCCGCAAAATTGTTTTATTGTACGCCTGGTTTTGCTTTGTATTACTCTGGCGTTTCTACGATTAATTATAAAATTTTTATTGCATTACCCTTTATGTGCTAATGCTTAAGCGATTTTAGAAGTCTGCCAAAATTATTCTTAGAAATGTTGGTAGTAAAAAGTATTACTTTCAGGGTTCCGTCTGTCCATCTGTCAGCGCATTTTATCTCTGGACGCGTAATAGGTGGACTCGTGAAATTTTCACAGAAGATGTATTACTATGACTCATATATCTGATCTACTGAGCAAATAAACTAGAAAAACTAAAGGACTTAACTAGTGCAGTTAAGTGATCTGAACTAAAAAATTTGCTCACTTTAATGAACTCACAAGCACACTTCTATTATGCATGTCTGATTTATTAATGAATCATTAGCTCTTGATCCGATGTTCGATTGACTAAAGACTTTTTTCAAGTTTCGAAAGAAGCTTTCAAGTGCCTCGCTTTTTTGAAACGGTGTAAAAGGTACTTTAGTCCTTATAATCCATCCTAAAATGGAATATAAGTCTCATGTATGGGCAGGCCATCTAAAGTTTTTTTGGACCTACTCGACCGCTTTTAGTAGAAGAAACTTATCGGAGACAGTTGGGTATCCAACACTATTGACGCAATGTCGGATGTATTTTGCTGTCTCTTTTTACTATATTGAAATACTTTCCAAAAGAATTGTGAGAACTTGTGCCTTATATGTTCCACGCTTTTCATTAAGAGACCAATTATTTGTGATTCGCACTACATATTACATACAAAATTAGTTTTTTCCCAAACAGAAATCCCTGCGGATTTCTTTCAGTCCACAGTTTACCTTCTCATAACAAAATATCCTCGTTTCGGCAAAACGCATGACAAGAGTAGGGATCATCCCTTGAGGATGGTCCAAATAAAAAACTGTGTCTTCTGTTTATTTTTTTTGCTTAAATTTTGGCACACCCTTTAATTAAAGTACAAGTATAAAACAAATAAACCAATTCTAATTATGTAACTCCCCCAATAAAAGTATGTAAAGCTACCACTCTGCTTAAAATACCGGTGTATTGATTTATTAATTCGTAGGTGTGTGTTTACAATGGTCTTGATTGAACACAGAACCCGGCATTATTAGCAAACGCTGTTTGATTTTATACAAAAGAGCAAATCAGTACTATTTTATGCTGGCATAAACAAAAATGGCAATATAAAAAATAACTTAAGTTCAAACTAAGCAAATTGTTAAATGAAGCATAAAACAAGCAGAAAATTTAACCTACGAAATGAATTTGTTGTAGCAACTAAGGCAACTAAAGCAACAAAAAGGAAGAAATTTTCCAATTGGTCAATAAAAATACATATTACATTTCGAAGTGAACAAAGGAAACAAAGGATGAGGTCTATACAAACTCGTTAAGCGGGCCTACAAATACACATGTATTAAAATGTCCTTTGTCTTCTCAGCTAACAAAAGATTAAATTTATAAGAATTGAAAAATATAACGAACAAAAATATTTGCTGTGAAGCCTTTAAAAGAAAAAATAAAAAATGAATTGTATTACATAATTTACAATATAATACTGCTACACTGCTACTAGCTATGCATGTCATATTGACGTCTGTTAACAGCTGTCAACACTTTGAAAATATCATCACATCGAACACATGCTCATCAGTTCTTTTCCTTTATCGATGCGCATGCAAGTGTATAAGTATATATTTAGATAAGTGTGTATATGTGTTTAAAGTAAAGTAGGCCGTTAATATGAAACATATGAGTACGTGTTCTCTTGTCATAAATAATCAATTCGTTGTAAGATTTTTCTTTTTTCTATTTGCTGTTTCCTTTTATATTTTTACTCTAAAGACATCGTAATAAGAAAAATCAATGACCTTAAGAACACCATGGAAGAAATAAAGAAATCATTTTCAAGTAAATTAGTGTAAAAAAAAATCTGTAGGAAATTGACAGCTGACAGTCAGTCGGATAAAAAATGTTTGAAATGTTACGGTTCTCTTTTCTGTTTTAAAGACAAAATGCATATTAAATTGTATATTTTCTTGTTAGAGCGTTAAACGTGCCGGTGTAAAATTTAATTGCAATAGAAGAGCGCATCCATAAATCGGCAAGTAAAATTGATAATTTTACATTTATTATTTAAGCTCTAGCTGTTTGTTATCGCATATGCGGTTCATAAAATAGGGTACTTATTTTTTTATATTTTAGGTGGGCGTGGCACTTCTTATTTAAAGTAAATATTTATTATCCTGTTTTTTGGTAACTAGGTAACATCCTGAAACTTCGTTCAAGTAACCCTTCTATTAATATGCTTAATGTAGCGAAAATCGGGCTGGATTTCAATAATGGGAGTGGTAACTCACATACAAAATGAAAAGTTATTATCATATACCTATGTAGCTACAATAGGCAGAGTCTTGAAATACTGTTGTCTTACCTTTAGGTAAAGATCGTCGTCACTGGCTGTTGTTTTGGTACGTTTGGCGAGCGCTTTCGATGTAAAGACATGAATTTCAAGCCGCGTTTAAATAGTGTTGAAACTTTCACAAGTAAACCTCAGACTAATGAGCATAGTCTAGCATATGTTAGACTGGATTGGGACAGTGGGCGTGATATCTTCCATACAAAGTGAAAAATTATTATCGTGTTAATATGCACATTCTAGTAAAAAACAGATTGGATGGGAACTGTGGACACCGTACCGCGCATATAAACTGAAAAACTTATCTAGTTTCACGACAAAATATAATATAATATGTAGAGTTGAATTTTAAGAATAACATGTGGTTTTAGGCTAAAGCTTGGTGAAGAGGGAGGACTAGGTACCCCCGTATAATTATTAATAGTGACCCTCTCTAAATATGAAATTTAGCATTAGTTTCCAAAGTTTTAGTATGGCATATAATATTTTATTTTATTTGTTTGTCGGAAAGCTATAGCTGGCTGCACCAGTGGTCCACTCTTCTTGAAATTTTTACTTTTGTGACTATTGTGATGGGGTTGAAATAGGCTATACATTTTTTGATATTTCAAGTTGGTTTGGCACTTGTGCAAGTAACTCTCTTATTAATGTGCATAGATTAGCAAAATGGAAGGCGTAGTAATTACAAAGTAAAAAATTACACAGTGCAACAAATAAAAACTTTTTGAAAATTAGTTTTCTTATCCAAAAAAAGTGCAGGAAAAAATATTTTTTGGCATAAAATCTTTATAGAATTTCTTAAACGAATCCTAGTGTTAATACCCTTTGATAGAAGAATCGAACCTATATTGTTGAATTTTCCTTGAATTTTTTCACTGTTGCACTGTTTTTTTTTTATCGTCTACCTAAAGAACTATAATAGTTAGAATTTCGAAACAGACTGGATTTCGACAGTGGGCATACTACCTTCCGTGCAAAGTGAAAAATTATTATCGTGTGCCTTAGGAATAATAATAGCTAGAGTTTTGAAATTTTGCACGAGGACCTGCCAAAATCATTTGTTCATTTTATTTTTTGAGGATTGGGGTAGCGAAGCGTAACGGGGATAGCTAGCAACTTATAATAAAAGACACAATTATTTTTTATATTATTAATTACCGATTAATTTTTTTTTTTTTAATTTTAAAACAAACCTGTAAATTCTGTTTTTGTCATACTTTGGTTAGAAATAAACAAAATTAACATATTTTGTTTATTAATAATTTTTTATTGTTATAAATATGATATTATTTTGGAATACTTAAACAATTTTAGCAAAAATTTTATTATTCAAATCATATAGTGACCAAAGCTGTAGCTTAAGTGGTTAGCACGTTGGATACTGAGCAATGGTCTCGAGTTCAAATCTCAGCCGTGGCAACATCAATTTTTCTAATATGTATTAATTTTTCTTTATAATAATAATGCATATCACAGTGCCCTCCTTCGCCGGTATTACCACATAGCACTAAATCGCCGGCAAAGTAAAATAATTATAAATTGGCTATGCTAGCTTCGAACTAACTCCCCTAAATAACACCAGAGGCGCTGCAATAATGTTCTAAAAATAATCATAACGTGCAATTGCAGTGTTGCCATAAGTGAGGCTTTATGGCAACACTAATCATCTGTCTTATCTACTACTATCCCTTTCCAAAGGAAGTACCACAGTTAATGTAGGTATTAACTGCCTGAGTGGAACTTCTCTTTACAAAAAAAAACCAATGTTAAAAACAATTATTATTTGTTTACCACAACCATACATTGTTAGTATGTAGTATGGTTCTTGTAACGATACCATATTCTTGTTTTTTCTCTGACTTAGGTAAAGGTTCAAACACACTGAGCTACTGCAATCAATATCAGTGAATTTATTATAATAATTTGAGTTAATAAACGCAGTGGCTAAAATTCCTATACATACATACATACATACATACATACATACATACATACATACATACATACATACATACATACATACATACATACATACATACATACATACATACATACATACATACATACACATACATACATTTTCTAATGTTTTTTTAGCAGTTGCGAAATATAACATCTTAGTTTCCAAAAAATGTGAAGGTGGTGGTTTAGGTGTAATGAAAGAACACAAGTGCTTAAGTGATTATATTCTTTTCAAAGTATTTGACAAAATGCTATATTAATAATATTTTTGCTGTATTTGTTTATTAACTTAACAATACTCTTTAAGTTATAAAAAAGAATTTGCTAAAAAAATAATTATTTTAAATTCTTTGACCCTTTTACGCCAAAAAAAATTTTTAAAAATACACTAGATTATGCAAACTTGTTTATTATGCATTCATATTTCCTAGTATAATTTGCAGCCACCTTTTTCTTTTAAAATTTTTATAAAATATTTTCAAGATTACATCGCTTTCCAAAAAGCCTTTTTTTGATAAGGATAAAAACAATTCGTCTTATTTATCAACTTATCAACACTGAATACAATAATACAGTAACACATTTAACATTTTCGCTAAAAAAAATATATAAAATTCAAAATTTCAAACGATTTGGCAAATAAAAAAAATTCCGAATTAAATTTGTTTTTTTGAAACACTTAAACTTTTCAACACTTCACCCATTTTATCCTTATTTTTCCTTGTTACTGCTTCTGTTGCCAAAGATAATCCTCTTATACCAACTGCACTTGAGTTAAAAGGGATGTTTAACTGTAAAATAAACGACAGATAAAAAACCAAAAAAATAAAAAATTTCTTTTTTTTTTGTGGAATATGTTACACCACCCACACCCACTTGCTACTTCAAAAAAAAAAAAAGGAAAAAAAAATTGATAGAGAAGCGATTTGGTTATTTTGGTTTAAATTGTGCCGCGGAAGCGATGATTATTATGTTGGTGGTGGTAATAATGGTGATGATGCTACTATTGCCACATTGATGTTTATGCTGACGATGATGTTGCTTGTTGACTGAGGAAATAAAAACAGATTTTGTTTACAATTCATAAGTGACGTGTATTCGAAGAAGTGTTAGCGAACATGTGTTTGTGTGCATGTGTTTGTGTATGTTTTTTTAAGTGAGAATATTTATAAAGTTTTTGTAGTTACTAGAAAATTTATGCAAGATACTTAAAGTCAATGTAAAAGTTAGTAACAACATCATGCATTTGACAGTTTTGCTTTTCTTTTGCTTTTCATAAACAGCAAGTGCATCCTTCATATGGAGTGAGAGTGTGTGTCTGTGTGTGTTAGTTAGTTTGTTAACAAATTGTTGCATAAATATTTACATTCTTAAGATTTTGAACAGAATATGAATGTTGTTAAAGCTCATAACAAGTGAATAAGATTTCAGCAATTTTTATTATGTTTTTTTTTCGGAATAAAGTATGTGAGTTATTTTATAATATTTTTTCATATATTTTTCTTTCGGTAAAGTTTAACTGAAATAAGAATTCAGAGAACACGAGGTATTCTTTATAGATTTGTTTAAAGATATTCAAAGTCATTCTTCAAAATTCCGCAAGTTTTTATTAGCTTAACACAGAAATGTAAAAATCTTATAAGCAGTGATCGATACTAGCAGCCAAAAACTGCTGGAACTTAGAAAAAAACTCACGTAAAAAAGCATAAGAGACTCCAGTTCTTAGGTCAATTGCCAAAAATTTATTTATTCAAAAAGAAAAATGAAACATGGTATAATTAAACCAAGGTATTTTGTAAAAAAAATTTAAATTTAAAGTTTAAAGTGGCCGTGCAGGCACAAGTCTCAAATCATAACTCAGTTGTTTTAAACTTTTTGGGAGTTAAAAATAAATGAAAAAATGTTTGATAAATTATACCCTTTACCACAGGTGGAAATGGTATATATAATTTTGTCATTCTGTGTGTAATTTCTAAAATATTCATTTCCGACCCCATAAAGTATATATTCTGGATACTTATATATAGAGAAGTTGATTAAACGATATCCGTCTGTGGTCGGGTTGAAGTCAACTTTGTCAAGGCACCAGAAGAGATTCAGAAAATTTAAGCCCACTAATCTGCCAGGCATAGTTTCGAAAATTTCGCTAATGGATTTCAACAACATTAGAGCATTCCATTAGACGCTGTAGGCTAAAAACCACGCCCACCTATATTTTTTCACTTTGTTTTTATTTTTTTCGGTTGTAATGATTTTTTGCTTTTTTGTATTAAATGCATATTAGACCGCCGCCAGTAAATCGCATGGTGTGCATACAGATCTTGGGACACCAATAACCCCCTGCGAGGGGCGATTTTTGTTTGATTTTAGGTTGATTGGTTTTTTTTTGGTTTGGTTTGTATTAAAAGTCTTTATAGAGAGCAATAGGGAGGAGTTAGAAGTAGTCGATAGACCTACAGGATGCCCATTGGGAATCATGAGCAGTCAATAGGGACTTTGGGAGTTGTCAATATGAGGAAATTTTTTATAAAGGATTTTTTGCTTTATTCTGACCATTCTAAAATGCAATATAGATTGCAGGAAAGGCCTAATTTTTACAAAAAATATACTAAAAAAAAAATTTTTAAAAATTTTTAAATAAACATAAAAAAATTTTACAAAAAAATGTCGATATTTTTTGGAAAACTTTTTATGAAAATCTTATAAAAAAATTATGCTAAAAGTTTTACAATAATTTAAAAAAAAGTTGTTTGCAAAAAATTTTTAAAAAAATCAAAACAGTTTTTTTTTCTAAAAATTATCTAAAAGAATTAAAAAAAAAAAATTTTCTAAAAACAAAAACATTATTATAAAAACTTTAACAAAAAATTAAAAAAAAAATTCCATAAAATATAACAAGTTTTTTACTAAAAATTTTCTAAAAGAATTTAAAAAAAAAATTACAAAAAATTTATATAAAAAATTTAACAAAAAATTAAAAATAATTTTCTATAAAATTTTTACAAAAAAAAAAAAAAAAATTGCAAAAAAGTATAAGGAAAAATTGTGAAAAAAGTTTTTATAAAAAATTTTCAAATAAAAGAAAAATTGTAAAAAAATATTTTTATAAAAAATTTTCAAATAAATAATTAATTACAAAAAAAGTACTAACAAATTTTTACAAAAAATTTTCAATAAACTTTTACAATTTTTTTTTAAGATTTTACAAAACTTTTAGAAAAATTTTTAAAAAAATTTTGCATAAAATATACTTATCCCCGCCGAAGTAACAGCAAGTCTAGGTTCCTCAGATGATCAGCTGATTTTTTGAAGTAATACTGGAAATCGGCATATTAATCCACGTTGGAGTAACTATTCAACGAAGAAATTATAATATATAAAACAACTTAAAAATTTAATCTTAAACTACACTCTTCAGGAGGGTTTTACTCATTAATATTATACATAGATTATGATGTTGAAATCATGATCTGTATTCAACGAAACCTGTATTGTGAACGTCCAGTTTTCACACTCTACATTTTGAATGCAACTGAATACAGAGATTTCGAAGCTCAACGATATTCTGGGACCATTTTTAATCCTAAATATGTAAATTTAAGTTTACACAGACAATTTTTTAAAGGTTTTAATTGGTTTTAAATTAAAGTTCAAACTATTTTTTAATCAATTGAAATATATATTTGCTTAAAACACAGAAAACAAATTTACTAATTTAACAAGTAATTGAATTAATTAATTATTTAATTAAATTTTAATATGAAACCAATTAAAAGCTTTAATTGGTGCATTTTTTTCTGTGTAGGATTAGAAAAAAATGGAAAGAGTTGTCGTAAAAATGGCTCTTGACGCTTTGATATATTTTTTCATATAATTGTTAATATTTGTTTAAATATTATCGTGTTAATACAGCATAAATGTTATTTATATTTAAATTCTTTGCACCGATCAAAGGTTAGGATTGTAATAACACTTTATAATCTTAAAATATTTACATCATTTGAAACCTTTTTAATAATCTTGAAATACTACTAATTTTATGTCTTCACATGAAATATTTTCTAAATTTAAAAATTTATATTTGCATATTTTTTACTAAAGAAAGCAGCTGAACTTAAAACTCATCATCATCATCATCAGCATCATCATTATCGCCTTCATCCTCAGCATTAACATAAGCATTATCACAAGCTAAAGCATTATTATTATTATTTTATTTTTTGCTGTTTTTGCATAAAATTTCACGCTTTAATATGCCACATGTGGTGGTAAGGATTTTCACATTTTGTGAGCTTAGAGAAAAAAAAAAAACATTAATGCAGACTTAATTTGGTGGAATGTAAAAAGACGAAAAAGTCACTTATTTGAGACAAAAGCGCGTAAGTGGTGGGATTATTTAGTGTTTAGTAACCCCATATAAGAAAAGTAGAGTGAAATTTATGATAAATGTAAGCAGACGTGTAAAAAATCATGGCTTATTACCTGTGAACTTAATATTGGGAGACAGAATGGCAAAAAAAAATATAAAAGTTTGTAGGCAAAAGTAAGAAAATAATTTTTAATTAATGAATGAGGGAGGGTGAATAACTTTGAAAAGAAAAATGTTTATTAAATAAGATTTTATTGTTGCTTAAGACATTTGTTATATGTTCCCCAAATTAAAAAATAATATCTTGCAAATATCTGTCACAAAACCATGTGCATAAAAAATTTTACCCTCAAACATTTTTTATTTAAAAAAAAAATCCATTACTTATGTAATTTTTTGTCGTGTAAAGAGTTCCCTTTTTTATTATTGTTATTTTATTTTGACATGTACAACTGACAGGCACTTGTCACATAAGGCGTCAGCATAGATTTGTTTACAAATTAAATATGGACACCCTTCCACTGTCACCATTCAACATGCTATTATTCTAAAAATTAAAAGCAAAGTATCTATTCTCATCACATCACACCAAACCAAACCAGCCACCAGCAACAGTATTAGGAATAGAAAAGGCCAGATAAACGTATATATCCGCACAATGACAGTTTGAAATAATAACGTACTTATCGAAAACAACAACAACAACAACAACAAGGTACAACAAAAGCAATAATGCCTAAACATTAAACGTCAAGCGACGTTACAAAAGTCAAATTAGGCCAATTTGTGACTGGCATAAACATATCGTTTGCAATGAGCACGAGGAGATAGAGAAAATATGCTTTGAAATAGAGATAGGAATTTTTAAGAATAAATAAATAAAAGTAAGAAAAAACCCCTATTCTGGAATATTATTAAACAAAATTTATATACGAGACCAGGAAAGGAACAACTTTGGTCCGCAACTACTTTTAGAATTTCTAGTACTGTTTAACAGATATTTTTTTTAGCAGCGAAGAAATTTATTTAAATTTTTTTTGGGAATTTAAATTGGCTTTATCTAATTTTAATTTATTTATTTAGAGAGCCATTAACCCAAATTTAAATAAATTCACTGAAATTGACTATTACGGGAAAAGCTTGTTTCTATGAACATTTCGCTAAGTGTATAATTAAGCTCATCAAGGATAAGACTAGCTGTACCCACACACGTTGTGTGCATCCTGACAATATTTTATTCAATTTTGCTTTTAAAGTAATCCACACCAAATTTTAAGACTCTTACTTATTTACTTTATATAAAGGTACCCATCCCCGGATACAATTCTAAAATTTGTATAAAACTCAAAAATTCTGATAATTTTTGTATTTTAAAACATCGTAATATGTTGCCAAATAAAGTTCTTGCTCACGACGGCTATTTTCTTTTGACGACTATTGTTATCATAGTAAATACGTATTTAATGTTCCAAAATCAGTATTTTATTAAAATCAGAATAACGCGAAAACTAGACGTGATAGAAAATTCACCACATAAAAGTCCATTAAATAATAGTCAGCCCACTTTACTCTCGCATTCTTCGAGGGTTTTACTTGATAAAATCCATACCATATGTTTTGTTTCTCGGAAAGTTATAAGGATAGTGACGAAAAGGCATTAGTGACAAAATGCCTTAAGTATGCAGTACCTTTATTCTATTTTGGCCCCTATTATCAAAAATGTTGTATCACCCTGAAGAAAAGTTATTTTTTTTTTTCTGTAAAAAATTGGTAAGTTTTGTTAGTGTTGCTCTTCACTCCACGTATTCTACTGCCACATTTATGTAAACAAAAGGTCAATATCATAGTGTGTGTGTGTGTGTTTTGCCTAAAAAATTCTAGTGAATCTAAGAAATCCAAAGTAGAGGGTTGAAGTTTTTTTAAAAATTTTTTTTTCCTGGCTGGAATGTGTCAATAACGTTGGCTTTAGGGTTTTGTGGCAAAAGGTCAATGTTACATACGCCAACAGTTGCAAGGCACTACAGTGTGTGTATTTTTCCTCTTCTACTTCCTTCTTCTTTTGTGATTTAGTATTTTGAATTTTCTTTTATTTTTTCTGCCTTCACACTAACAAATAAACATTTCAAGTTCTCAAATTAACTGACAGTTTGAACAATATTAAATAATAAACGAAAAATACTTGGTTGATAATAATGACAACAAAAAGTGGGGTGGGGTTAATGGGATTCAAATTATATTGTAAGTAAAGTTAGTTGTAGTTGCGTTAATAATTATCCAAAAAATTTTTTTTCAAATATTAAATCAATCTTTGAATCTCGGTAATTTTTTATTGAATTAAAACATTTTATTTTGTCATTAACAAGACTTAAATTAAAGGGTGAGTGAGTGTTTATTTGTTAAGGAAATTAATCAATTACCGCAGCACTAACAATGTCAACAGTGGGGGTGGTCATATTACACTGTTGTATTGGTGTAGATAGAATAGTTAATATAAAATAAATAAATATAATTGAAAGGGTTGAAATAATTATGCTGGAACTTAATCAATTCCCATTGAAGTTGTGGCTTTAATTATTTATTACTTTCTTATAGATTACTATCATTACTTTCCTTCGCTTTGGTAAACATTTATTCTAGTTTTATGGTGTCTAGTTTAGGGCATTAATAATTGTGTTAAGTATATTGATAAAAGATATAGAAAGGAATTAGTGAGTGATATGTTTGTTTTATTTAGATTTTTATTTTAAGAGGGCTTTAACATGAAACATGGGAATATTGCTACTGATAATGTTCATTATTTTCACAATAGTTTCAAGATATTAAGGGAAAAAACTTACTTTTTCTTAAATGAGGGAGGAAGCATATGATTTATGTTTTTTTAATATAGCTTTAGCTCGCTATACAAATAAAAAAAGCTATGGTTGTGGTATGGTCACAAGAAAAACACTATGTTCTTTGTAACAATATGTAGTTGCGATTAACTAATTTTAGTTTTTTTTAATTTAACTTTTGCCACGATAAACTACGACTAAATACTGCAATATGGTTGGTTTTAAATTAACATTTTTTGGTAGACTTCAGATCAGAACCAAATCTTTATATATGTTCCAAAATAATATATTATTTTTAACCATAACATATTAAAAATAATCAAAATATGTTAAATTTGTTCGTTTATAACTAATGAACAAATAATGTTTGTTTTTAGTCATCGAATTTTTTTTTCTTTATAAAATTATAAAAAATCTTTAAATAATTTATTTGTAAATTTATTATTTTACTGATAAAAAGATCCTATAAATTTTGGAAAAATTACGAGGGCAATAAAAATATATCTTTATAAAAACTTTTAATAAGTTACTGGAAAATGTGAGGTTCTATTTTCTAAAAAAAAATGATGTTCGTGCTGTTATCGAACACTGCTCTTTGAAAAGTATACAAAGAAATTGTATGCAAAACTATATTTTTTTACAAAAAACAGCACTAACTGCGAAGCCTTTTGCTTGTTTAAAGAACACACACATAGTCTTAGGCGGGCATTGAACCCACAAACCTCAGACTGATAGACTAGTGCACTACAAATCAGTCTATGGAGGCACTATATTAAACGTGGTAGTAATTCCCACAAATAAGAAATCCCACCCCGTTCAGGATAGGCAGTCGAGGCAAATACTTTGGAATTCATAATCGCGTACAAGAGGCTGCAAACCTCGTAGAGTATTTTTAATTTTTCATAAATAATTATTGAAATTGTTTTATTCATTCATTCAGCTTCCGCAAATTTCATTTGAGGTCTTGATGAACTTCTCACCAGCACATAATTGTTAAAGAATCATATTGTAGTTTATTTATAAATATTAGAGCAACAAAACATTAGTCAAGTCCGTAGATTTGAGCAGGATAGCAAAAAAAATTAATCGCCTGTTAGGGTTATGTTTACGACTTATCTACAATGACTACTTGAAAAAATTAAAAACATAAAATAAAGAATTATTTATCATTATTGATTAATTAAATTAAAAGTTATATTTGAAGAAAAATATTTTTGCACCAATTAAAGGTTAAAATTAGTTTCACCTACATTTTTAATTAATTTTTTAATTGACTCAGTCATAAATTTAATTATTAAAGAATATTTTAATTAATTAAAAATAAATTTAAAATGGTATCTAAAACTAATTTAAACATTTAATTGGTGGAAAAAGCTGTTTCTGTTAGAGACCTGTTGCATACTTATGCAGTTTATGTGGCAAAAATAAAGGATTTGAGAGTCAAACTTTTGTCGTAACCATTTTATTGCCTAGCGACTAGTCTATGTTTCTAAATTTCAAGAAATTGTTGGGCGAAATCAAATATTAATAAAACAAGTTCTGAAATCTTGGTTGAGGTAACCATAATATAAATTAATTATGTATCGAATTCATTTCATTATTAATCGTAATAACAATATTGTTAGAATCATATTATTGTCAAACCTGACATTATTCAAAATTATCAAAATTTGTTTAAATAGAAACGTATTATACAAAAACGTTATCATAATAAAATAAAAATTTATGGTTAAAGTAAATGATTATAATATGATTAAAAACAATACAATGTTCATGTAGCGCAGTATGTTTTATTAATCCTGATAATAAAATACCATAATTTATTGTTTTATTTATTAACAATTTCATATCAAATACATGACGATTTCATTAATACATAAATTATCAAAAAGTAATAATCACTTTATATTATACACAATAAAAAATATTTTATATAAAAATTTAAAATTTTAATTTTTAAATATTTTTTATGTTTAAATTCATCCGTAAAGTATTTACCCTTCGCTTGCAAACAAACCCACTTAAAATTTAATTTAATTTATGTTTTTTTTTTAATTATTTAAACCCTTGAAAAGAATATTCAGATATTTTTTTGTTTAAAAAAGCATCTTTTTGTTTTTTTTTAATCTCCAAAAAAATTTATAAGATGCTTTTTTAAACAAAAAATATTTGAGTATTCTTTTTAAGGGTTTAAATAATGTAAAATTTTTTTGTCAATCAAAAATATAATTTGTAAACATTTTAGCTTTTTTTTAATGTTAAACCACAACCACAAAAGAGGATATATTAAGTTTATCATTCTGTTTGCAACACATAATAATTGCAAGACTAGTAATATAAAGGGTGATCCATTTCGAGGTACTTTTTTCAATAGCCTTTTTTGACAGATCACGTGTTATGCTGTCATGTTATTTTTGTTTAGTATTGTTTGACATTTCATAATGGAAAGACTTACGCTTAAATCGCTTCGCTCTATGGGATCTTGAAAAGTTCCAAGAAGATTTGACCTTTGCAAGGCAAATTTTGTTTAGCGATGAGTCCCATTTCTGGCTCAATGGGTATGTAAATAAACATAATTGCCGCATTTGTGACGAAGAGTAACCTGAAGAGATTCAAGAGCTGCCACCTCATCCAGAAAAAACAACGGTTTGGTATGGTTTGTGGGCCGGTGGAACCATCGGTCCACATGATCGTGCCATGATAACCGACTATTTGATGCCTGAAATTGAAGCTCGTGATCTCGGCGACATTTGGTTTCAGCAAGTCGGCGCCACTTCCCACACATCGCATCAATCAATGGATTTATTGAGAGAACATTTCGTTGAGCACATAATTTCACGTTTTGGGCCGGTCGATAGGCCACCAAGATCGTGTGATATCACACCGTTGGACTTTTTCCTGGATATATAAAGTCTAAAGTTTATGCGGACAAACCCGATTCGATTCAGGTCTTAGAGGAAAACATCACCCGTGTCATTCGCCAGTTAAAAGTCGAAATGCTCGAACGAGTCCATCTGCGACATAGCAACGGCCAACATTTAATAGACATATTCTTCAAAAAATAAATGCCAAAGAATGTTCTTTCAAATGATAATAATCATTTTCCATTAAATTTGAATTTTCTGTGTTTTTTTTTTTTTTTTTTTTGAAAAAACCTCGAAATGTATCACCCCTTATTTGTATACAAACTTGCTAATTGGTAAATAAAACCATGTTTAACCGAACTTCGTCCAGTTTTTAAGCTATTCTCTCTAACAACATTATACTGTGCAAAGAGTTTTGAAAAATGCACAGACTTAGCAGTGGAGGTTCGACTCTACTTACAGAGTGTAGTAAAATTATTCGGTTCGGCGACTAATTTTTATCAATAAACTTTGAGGCCGATAAATAAATTTTTCTAAAGGGATTCGTAAGTATAATTGACTATGAGTTCTATCCAAAATTTGGTTGTGGACTAGCTGCTCTGTGTATTATTTAAGTTACGTACTCCAAGTTTTAAGGCTTTAGCTGTTTAATATATACTTTTTCACCTATACGGGGATCATTTATATCCCCCGAAGGCAATAAAGACCCTTTTAGGGTCAAAATGTCCGTTTAACCACTCTATATGAAGATTTAAGTTACTTTTAAGGAGTGATAGTAGCCCATGAAATGTACACCCCGAGTCCTATTAATCTACATTGGGACTCTGGTTTTTTTTGCTAGCAGTTCGCCCGTTCATTGTCAATATGACTCTCATGACTGGGAATCCAACATCGTGTTTATCTATTGTGGGAACCGAGAGATGTCAAATAAAACCAAGACCTTAGTTCATGTGTGGGCAAGACCTTTAGTGCAGCTTAGCTGTCCGACATCAGAAATTTTTTTCACAATTTGTCTTTGGAGGTCCTGTGCGACAAGAGGGTTCAATATTGACAATACAATAATACTTACAAGAGAACAGCAGCACAAAATCTAACTAATCCAAGAATATAAAAACAAAAATGAAAAAATGTAGGATAGTCGGCCATTTGGATTTGTTATATGTACTCGCTGCAAAACAAAAAAAATTTCATACCAAGGTTTTTCGAGTCGATCTTCAGCGAAAAAATTCTCTCCGCGGCCTTAAAACTCACAAAATATCATAGAGATCAGCATAGGAAATAAAACATAATATTATTAATGTGTTTTGCATTCGTGCATTATAAGGATGAGTATGTGAGATTCGATGAGGCCGACTATAAACTTGTACAATTTCTATTTCTCAACAACATTTTTGTTTTCGTTCTGCACTGAAGTGCAGCACATAAATGTAAACAAGAATTGATTTTTTATTGAAATCTTTCAACTTGAGATGAAAATGATGCTGAAGAATGAAGAACACAAATGATGATGATAAACGTGCAAATGCATAAACAATACAACAAAACAACACAACTTACAAATGGGAAAAGCACTTGTCCCACACAAATTTAAACAGATAAAAAAAAAAAAATCTGCAAAAGTTTATTTAAAATCACATTAATGTAAACAACAACTTAAGTGATATAAAGCAACAACAACAAAATTACAGAATAATAAAAAAAAACATTTTACTAAAGAAAAACTTAAGAAAAGCACACACATTTTTTGACACATGAAAGAAAAGTAAACAGCTTAAGAAAAGCAACTGACAAACAATAAAAAATGAAAAGAAAATTTTAAAAATACTTTGAAACATTAAGCAAAAATTTAGTAAATGGACGACACATTTACATTAAGGAATAAGGAAAAAAAAAACAAAACAACAACGCATACGAATACTAAACAACAACATTATGGCAGCACAAAAAGCTTCAATGCAACACTTGACGTAAAAATCAAGTGAAAAAAGGGTTTAAATAAAAATCCTTTTCTATTTGTTCATAATTTTTTACTGCTTCCAAACAGCTAGAAATTGATTGTTATAAAATAAAAATGAAAACGAGCAAGAAACATTATAAGACAAATATCTTTTCCACAGTAGACTTGTTGGAAAAAAATAAGGAAAAGAAGACTTTCAAACTAGTAGTTTCATTACTCCTCTGCTTTTTATTTCTTGCCTTTTTTTTTAAACAAACTTGATGAATTTTGGGAATAGTATGAACCTTGAGAGAAGAGAAGAAAACTAAATTTGCATTTTGATAAATTGACATACTCCAAGGAGAAGCCACTGTATGCTATGGCTTCTTTGACTTGCAAGAATTTCTTTTTCATAAACTTATAGGAAGACAAGTAAATTATTAGTTAGAAAGTTGTCAGTGTCTCATTGGAACAAAAATTGATAGATTGAGTTGAAACGAATTATCACACAAAGAAAAAACATGGTTGAGGTAATCATACTTCAACCATATTTTGATTTAGTTATATGAATGTAAATTAACCATATTATAATTCACTATTATTGTTAGAATCATATTATTGTCAACCCTCATAATGATTTATTATTAAAAATAACTAAAATTTATTTAAATATAAAAATATTATATATTATTTTTGTGATTTTTTGTGACCAATATTATTTAAATATTTTGACAGTTAAGACAGTAAGTAGTCTTTTGGGCTAGTTATGGTCATTAAAAATTAAATGTAAATAAAACGATTTACTTCATCTTTCACTCAACGTTTCGTCGATAAGGTTGTCGACTTCTTCAGGAGCAGTTTAGATTTTATTAAATTCTGTTGAAGAAAGTTTTTCTTATACATATGTTCATATTTAAGAAAATATAATTAAAGCTTGACTTACGACTTAGTTTACATCAGAATCATATATTCAGTTATCATTATTAAAATTAATGAACAACACGACACAAAATTAAAAATAATAAATAAAATAAATAATTAAAGTAAACAAATCACAACATCAAACAAAAACTATATCACAGAACTATTACTTTTGGTGTATTGCGGGAGAATATTGCAGTTTTGTTTGGTCCTTATCTTCTTTTGTATTCAGAGCTTTCGATAAACGTTGTTGTATTCTTAGGCTCTCTAATGTATATCTGCATTTGGGTTTCCGAAGATATCAACCCTTTATCTTTTTCCCAATCTTAACAGTCTCGCAGATATCAATATTTTCGCTTCTAACAAGGTAAAGGCCAGAGTCTTTAAAGCAACTAGTCAGCTACTGTTTGTAATTTTTATTTTGTCGTAAGCTTTTCAATCATTTGAGAGAGTTTACTACTCTGTATCAGAAATATATAATCAACCAGGAAGTAGAAGTCAAACTTCTGTAGGAATTATACATATATCAGTACTAAATGTTTTTTGGTTTTCAGTCATCAGGTTCAAAACTCGTCCCTAGTTGCTGCGATCGGCTGATTTGCCTGGACCATCTTATTTTTACGACAACACGAGTATTAAATATAGACTCAATTTGTGCGACCTCCTTGATCAAATTCCAAATTTTTGTTTAACTTCTGTAATTCTCATTTAGTCAAAGAAATATTGCGAAACCAAAATCATTTCAAATTTCAAATTTATAATATAATCTATATCTAGATATCTATACATGTAACTAAACTGTAACAGGACCATTTCTGTACATGAAATATTTTTTTAAAATTTTCTTGCTGTTGTAAATAGTAATCGAAATGGAATACAAAACCGTAATTTTTAGAATTTTAGGCTGTTTGTCTGTCTGTCCGTCCATTTGTCTGTCTGTGTTTGCTTCACGTAAAAACTACTGGATGAATTTTAATAAAACTTTGTGAAAAGATATCTTACAGTTTTGGTTCAAATATAGGATGCTTTTATCCGCACGGAGACAAAGTGGTGGAAGTACTCTATTTTACCGATTTAAAGCTACTGCAAACTTGACAGCACCTTTTATTTTTATCAGCGGGATATTTCAAACATTATTTACAAAACTCTACTATAATTTTAGAATTTTTGAATTCTATTTTTTAATAAGCACTAGGTCTTTTTATAAAAATGTTTTAATAATATTTAAAAATTATTAAAAAAATTTTATAAAAAGATCTAGTGCTTATTAAAAAATAGAATTCAAAAATATAAAAAAGGTCAAAAACTACAATAATTATATAACTTTAGAATTTTATATAATTTTTAAAATTTTTTCCAGGGATGGGTACCTCTATATAAATAAGAGTCTTTCAAAGGAAAGTCGAAAAAATTATTGTCACAACGTCTACGACATGAAGGACACAGCTAGTATATAATTAGGATGGTTAAATTTCAATTTTAACTTTTTTTATTTGCACACACGATATATTTTTATTATAAATCATATTATTAGAGTTCAAGTTTTTAAGCCTAAAAATGATTACAAAAATAACATATTTTACACAAATATATCTATTTTAATATTCGAAGCTAGAAAACTTTTTCTTAACTTCAAAATATTTATTAATTAATTTTTTATTTACAAATCTCTTTCATTTAACAAGAAACTCAATTATTAATCTTCCCCTAGTTGTGTAAAATTTCCATAAAATAAATTGACTTCAGTCGAAATAAAAAATAAATATTTTTAAAGAAAAACTCATCATTAGCGCCCTAAATTTGTTAGCAATTAATCACTCTGCAAAAGCAAAACATAACGATGAAAATATTTTTTTTTTCAAACGAAATAAAAAAGTAATTAAAATTTTCACACATTGAGAAATGTTTCGAAAAACTTTAGAATCTATGGGTCAAAGAGGCGACAACAACAAAATTAAAAATCAATTAGTTTTATGTTTTAAAACGCAATTTTAAGTTTGTGTTAAAAAACAACTCATACTACAAGATCATTAACAATTCAGACATTGATTGGTTCTTTAATGATATTTTAGTTGGAATATTTAAAAAAATTTTTTATTACTTGAGACGTGTGGCAAAACGTCAAAATTATAAATATTTTAAAGTCAAATATTTAGAAAAAGATAAGAATTTTTATCTATGACTTTGCCATGGATATAGAGAAATTCGAATAAAATTTAAAAAATCCAAATATTTCTAAAATTACGATCAATCTGTCATTAGCTTCGACATAAATCATTTGACACCCGGCCATGGAGGAAACAAAGTATTTATAACTATGTACGAGTATGTACATACCTAATTGCTATACACAAGTGCTGCAAAAAGTACGAGGAGTGTTCACAAAATCATTTGAATCAACATCTATTTTTTTTAGAAAATTTTGTAATCGTTCATCCCCCTCAGATATATTTAAGTCCCAGCGCTCTTTCCAATCTTGGAAGGATATCTACATTGCTCATCTTGGTACAGCGTTTAACTCCAAAACAAAGTGGATTTAGTTACCAATTTTTTGGCTCACAGTGACCGAAAACTTTTAGAATTATACTAACTGTCCGAACGGATCTCTTATGTATAAAAAATGAGAGAGGAAGTGCGGAGCATGTGTTCATGTAGTAAAGTTCTAAATCATAGCAACAAATGTGAAAAAATACCAGTGTATTATAATATGTGAGTGATTAAAAAAATTGTGCCCCCAATATCAATGCCTTCTATTAATCGTTGTTTTGCATTCTAGATCCCTATCTAAGATTCTATCTGTTACTAATGCAAGAGCCAATCATTTGTCACTTGAAGAACAGAAATTGTGGGCGCCACTCTTTTTTCAACATTAATTTTTCATAAAACTTTTATTTGAGGTTTTAGCAATTTTAATAATTTTTAATACATAATTAACGCTTCCTCTCTCTCTCTCTCAGCAAGCATAAGAGTCGTTCCCCGCTATGATGTAGACAGCCAGTAATTTATAAAAAAATATATCTCTATCTTTGCATATGAAATATTTCATTAACATTTCTTTGACTGTTTTTATCACGTGTTGTTGTCATTGTTTCATGTTGTTTTTCTGACAGCTAAAATGGTAAGCAAAAACTTATTGTTGTTGTTATTGTTATTGTCTACAATTAAACTTTTGCGAATACATAGTCTTTCATTTAAATTTATTTGATTTATTTTAATTTAAAATTTTATTACTGAAAATAATTCCAACAATTTTAATTAACATTATTAAATTTCATTCACTCACTCTATCATAAAATATTTCAAATTAAGGCCGGTAGAAAATTAATAGAAAATCGTAGCAATCTTCGGAAAATACATTTCTACTTAAATCGAATTTCCTACCTACATATAAGGATCGAAAGTATATAAATATGTATCTATTATAGAGCTAGAAACGAATATTGTAGAAATTCTAAATATAAGGACAAATGTTTTGCCTGAGGAGGACGGTACATACCAGAGAATGACAAAAGTATAATTTTTAGTACTTTTTAAGTATTTGAGGCCAAACATGTATAAATGTGTATAGCTACAGCTCAAACAACATACCATACACACATACTCATATCAATTTCAACTTAAATAACTACAAGTATAGGCAGAGAATAAGTGTTCGCATACTTGTTCATTATTTTTCGCAATACAACTAAGTATAAGTAAAAGTTGGATAAAGTATTGGCTATAGCCATACTTGTAAGTATAGAGTAGGAATAAGTATGTAAATACTCTAAGTATAATTAGAGCAGTTTATAAATATATGTATTAATTATTTCACAATTTAAAAATACGTTGATTCATTCCTTCATCCTAATATCAAAATTACTTTGGTTTTCCATACTTAACCAATGTTCGATTATAAACAAAATATTGCCAAACATCATACACCTTTTTATACACACAATTCTTAAAAGTAGTTGTTTTACTTATAAGTATACTAAGAGTATTATGAGTACTTTTCCATACTTGTATGTATTAGGTAGTTATAAGTATGGGTATGACAGATAACCATCACATTATCTACCTATAACCAGTTGTACTCGTACATGCATTACGTCTACATTTTTAAGTTCGTTGTGTAAAAATAAAGTTTGTTATATGTAAGTATTATTTCACTCCGAATGAGTATGTGTAGGTATTTTCTGTGTTATAAGTATAGGTATGACTAATACCCAAAAATATGTGTAAATACTTAACTACATTTATTTTATAAGTACTTTATGTCTTTCTCTGGTACATCTATATGTACATACTACATACATGTTCCAAAAATTATAGATTTTAATTTATCTGTGTCCAATTTTCTCATAAAGCTTCTGCATGAAATGCCGAGTTGTTCAAATCGATCTGACGTTAGAGAATTCAGTTGTACACTTTTGAACACAGCAGCCATCAGATCATGAGTGTTGTCCACAAGCAAGCCAGTCTCACGAACTTTTTGCAGAAACTTGCGGCCAAAACTCGCAAAGCACTGCTTTTGCTTTTGTTTAAGCACAAACCGTGGAGGTATAAGACTAACTGAGCGTCAATATTTTCGACAGAAAAAGTCTATGAATGTCAAAATGAAATGTGATTTAAAAAGATAATAACAGTTGGACTACCACTGCCATCAACCTTAAGATGCCGTTTATATTTCTATCTACCAAATCGGCCGAATGCTTTTCATTATAGCATTGCTAAATTTATCTAGCTAGCAGTTTGCCCATCTAAATCAGATTTCTGAAGGCATAGCGAATCCAAATAGGAGACCTTGTTAATAAATAAAAAAATAATCAGTTCTAGAAAGTGTTTCTTGTAAAATATTATTATTTTCTTGGAGTATTATTCACAAATGGACGTTGGTATCTTCTATATTCGTTTTGTGCTGTTTCCATATAAAAGTTTTTATTGGAATTTTAGGCAAGTTTAAGATACAGAGCGCGTTCTGTAATAATTTCATATTTTTTTAATTTTTAATCATTTATATTTTTTCCCATTAGGGCATTTAAGTTATTTACTCCTGTTATTTAATTGCATCGTACAAGTGATTATTGAAATTCCATAAGCATTAAATCAGTGCTCAGTTAGAATTAATTTTAATGTTGTATAATTAACATAACTTTAGAAATATGATATGCGCTTCTGCACAGACACATTCTAACATTTAATTCAAACAAACATTAAGAATGATGATTATAAAATTCCTTATGCTATAAATTGAAATAGTTACTTTATGTGTGTATATTTATAGAGAAAGCAAACAAAAGTATTTATCAAAAATAGCCAACAGTAACAATGCACACCTTTCTATTTATACATATATACCCAGACACATACACACAAAATTAGCCAGTAAATTAATAAAAAGAAAACTACTGGATGGATTTTAACAAACTTTTGTAGTAGTTTACTAATTTTTCCTAAAAAATATCTTATTTCTAAGAGAAAGTGGAGAAAAAGCTATTTAAAGTACGCAGTTATTTTAGTAGTAAAGTAAATACACAAACAATAACTGAAGCACTAACCACTTACAGATGGCTCTGTTTTATAAAGTTATTTACTTTAATTATAATTATAACTGAAGCATAGTTTAAGGCGGCACTAGAAGGTAAGGATTTTTGGTGTGCATTGCTTTCAATGCAACATCTAACAAGATATTGCAAGGACGCTTACGAAGTGGCGGGCACAGCTAGTAGTAATATAAAAATCTGCGTGCCTCGGTGGGCCAGTAGGTTGTGTGCTAGTCTATTAGTCCGGGGTTTTGGGTTCGATTCCGACGAAAGACTCTAGTATTTTTCACTACAAATTTAAATAATTGAGGCTCGTAGGGGGTCGATAAGGGTTCCATAAAGTTATTGGTCTACTTCGGTTTCCAACTTATAAATTATAAATACAAAAACTTCCCTACGCTAATTAAACTATATTATAGGGACAATTTATTGTACCTTCTGATAATAGTTTCCACACTCTTAATTTAAAACCCCAATAGGTATGTACGATCTGCAGCTGGGGATTTGTTGCTGGCCATATATCCATTTGTCTGTATTTAGGGTTAGATGAAATTTTTAAAAGACACCAGTTATTATGATCTATTTGCTGAACCTAACTATAAAACCAAGTAAACTACCCCTCCACCCATCCCGATTATGCCCAAAAACTATACAGGTCTCAAGGGCATATACTGGATTTAATTTTGATATATCAAACGTTATGACCTGTAGAGAGTTTACAAAATAGTCGTTTCCAAGGTTTGGGGTGTCAAATAAAACCTGTACAGCACTTCGTCACCATATACCAAAGGCACATGCTAAAATAATAATATTAATGGATTCAGAAGATCCGTTGAAATCCTGACATAGATTTTTTCATGATTACTATATTCTACCTATACTACGTATGGTAAAGTAAAAAAGAAGCGCTATAAAAATATAAAATAATGAAACACATACTCATCATAATACTTCCCAGTTATATAGGTTTTGGCCTCTACTCCAGTTTGTAGCATGAAAATAATTTCTAAGAGTTATTATTAATTAAAAAAGCATTACCAAAAAAAAACATTACCATAGCTTCGATACTTTAGATTTTCTAAATAAATATTGCTATATTGAATGTTTTGATTTTCTTATTGTCCAAAAGACAAACACCCACGTGTTCTGAAACACACTCTCAGCAGGCACAAAAACTGAATAGACACAAACATGTAAACAAATCATTACAAAACAACTTCAAACAAAAGGTAAAATTACGTTAACTTAAAAAAAAGAAGAGAAAACAAACATTCAAAATAAGGGAGAGCACCAAGATAATTTACTCAAAGGCATTGCCATGTTAAAAACCACAATGTTGCTGAAACATGTTGCTGTGATAAGTATAAAAATAATTGGGGGATACCATAAATACCCAGGTTCGTGCGAGTGTGACTATAGAAAAAAAGTTAAACACAAACAACGACTTCATCGCTTTCGCATACGAGTTCGTTCGTATTTATGCAGTGGCAGAACACAGCCCCAAATGAAAATGTTCAGTAATAAATGAAACTTTGACGGAAACGGAACTTGAATAACGGGAATAAAACGAAGGTGTGTTGTTTGTTCTTTCAATTCAAATAGAATTAAAGTGTTTTACAAAAGGGTGTTTTTTGTGTAAAAATAATAAAAAATAAACAAAATTTAAAAAAAAAAATCAAAATATATAATTTTTTTTTTGTTTTAAAAGTAAAATATGTGTTTTAGTTAAAAGCCTAAAAATAAAAATTTAATTTTTGTATTAAATTATTTATGTTTAAATTAATGTACAACAAGTGCAAAAATAATAATGTTAGAAAATATTTGTGGCAATTTATAAATTTAATGAAGCATTTAGTGAAATTTTATAAAAATCATCATTGGTATCGTAACACACAAGCAAACTTTAACAACTGGATAATTTAAAGGATTTCATTTACCCAACATGGATAAAAGGTGGGAGTTATTAAACAAAAAAAAAAAAAACAAAAAGTTTTAAAATTTTTTAAAAGGATTAGCATGGTTGAGGGATCAATAAAAGTTTTTTTATATATTTATAAATTTGAAAAAAAAAAGATATATGAAATAATAAAATTGCATAATAACATATGGATTGTGTATATAAAGCATTTGCAGGATTAGAAGCATTGAGACAACATATTGGCAGGTTGAGAATAGAATTTATTAAAGTTAGAATAGTTTTAGAATATCCTTTTATGTCTTTAAGTATCCTAAGTTCTTTAATGCGCATAAAAAAAATTCTAAATTATTTATTTATTGACCAAAAAGCTACTAGAAGTAACAAAAATTTTTTAAACCCGAAACAGAAAATTTATTTAATTATTAATGGACTTAAATAATAAAAAAAAAAAATAATTCTCTATGTATTTTTTAGGTAATTATTAACCTATATAATATCTGGTTACAGTATCTGAAAAAAAATAAAAAAAATTGTTTATTTTAATTTCTCAACAACCGACAACACAATTTTTGAATGTAAATGTTTTTTCTTGTGGTTTTAAATAAATCAGTTAAGTGCGAGTCAGACTTACACATGCCGGAACCTTACCAAGTTAAACACATGACTTTTAAATTACTTTATTTTTTTACCTCTTTTATGGGTTACCCTTTAATTTAAAATTTTATAAGTTTATTACTTGCTTTCAAACATTTTAAGTTCATGGTTTGACGGTTTAGAAAAAAAGAACATATGCATACGTCACATTCAAGTCTTCTTTGGGGACAGCCTTAACTTGCTAATTATTATTATACTTGTTATTATAGCGAGCAAGTAAAGGGTGTTTTTATAGAGGTATAGAACTTTATACCCTGTGTAAATTTTATAACTTTTGCAAGATATTGAAAAATTCGACAACGTCGGAGTGACTTTTAGGGAACTCTATGCATTTTCAACATAAGGGTATAACTGTATTAATCGTCGCACCCTTTAATTATTATACATAATCTTACACACATAAATTTAAAGCATCTGCCTATTACGATACAAAAATAAAGTCCTATAAGTGAAAATCAAGTAACTAACGAAACCCCTTTAGTTGTTAGTAATTATTGTTAAAGCGGCCATAGTGATTCTCCTTCTGTGAAAATTTCAAGAATATACCTATGACAGTTCGTAAGACCATATTCTTAAAAATCACGTCACTATCGGGCCACCCTATAATTTTGAATTATTTTTTTTTTTATACTTGTTAATAAAGCCTCTTACGCTTTAATAAATCTATACTTATAATAAAATAGTAACTCATTTCAATCTGCTTCTCAGTTGTGCTTGCATCACGTAAAAACTACTGGATGAAATTGAAGACAATTTTGTGAGGAGGTACCTTAGCATCCTGATTCCAATATAGGATACTTTTTTGCTCAAAAATATCTCATTTCAAATGGAAAGTGTAGGAAAAGCATTGAAAAACTCAATTTCCGGTTTAAAGGTACTGAAATTTTCGTTTTAAAACTGGTATATATAAAATACTATTGATTTGTATTTCTACTTTGTGGAATTACATTGTTATTAAAATAGTTTAAACACCTTTTGCAGAGCTTTACAATAATTTTTAGAATTTTATATAAATTTTAGAATTTTATCCAGGGATTTTATAATATATATATAAAGTAAATATATAAACCCTAACTGAAGCATTATAAAAATAAGTCTAATTAATTGGTGTGGAACATTTTTAAAGCAAAATCGAGCAAAATATTGTCAGGACGCCCACGACGTGTGCGGGCACAGCCAGTAAGAACATATACCTAAATGGGAACACCCTATAGTTTTTAATATTTGATATTATAGCAGCCGTAGTATTATAACTTCTTCTAGCTGTTAGGGCACAAGATTTAGAAGTCGCTAACAGACGCAGAGAGGTACAGACACTGTAGCCTTTTAAATCCGGAACCTTTAAAATATAAGAGTTAGTAAAAAATGCAATGTTTTAAAATACAGCTGCATATTTGTCTTAAGAGCTCTTTTTCAGTGTTTTTTTTTTTTTGCGAACGAGAATTAGATTTACCATTTTTTTATAAAGCCGAAAATAAAAATAAGAAGAAAAAAAAAACGCAAAAATAATTGATAAAAGTATTTCATGCTTCATATGAGGTCTTAATGGGATTTTTGTTCTTTATATTGGGAATTGTGCGATTTCTTTAAGTTTTTTCCGCAAAAATATCTTATTTCCAAGAGAAAGTGGAGAAAAAGCCGTGAAAGTACGCCGATTTTTTTACCGATTTAAAGGTACTGCATACTTTAAGGCAACTTTTATTTTTGAAAGCGGGATATTTTAAACACGGTTGTGCAATAGATGGCGCTATTTTAAAATAATGACAAAATATGAATTACTTACTGCCAAATAGCCAATTGAATAAAATTTGTATTTTTACCTTGCGGAATTTTACAATAATTTTTTAGAATAATTTTTAGAATTATAGAATTTTATCCAGGGATGGGTACCTTTATATAAAGTCAATACGCATGAGTCTTAAATTTTGGTGTGAATTACTTATAAAGCCAAATCGAACAAAATATTGTCAGTCTTCAATATTTATCAATGTTTTTTTTTAGTCATTTCAAATTTTAAATGTTAGATGACCCACCCTTTATTAAGTGTCAAGTCTAACAGCTTAATAACTCATTTAGTGGTAGAAACTGTTAGAAATTGTGAATTAATTAAGTAATTGAATCTTTTTTGCTTAAGTTTATTAAGCATTAAAAAAATATTTAAAGTTTTCTAAAAATTCATTAATAAGATTTAAGCTTAAATCTCTTAAAAGTTCTCAAATTTTAGATAAACTAGTTTACTGTGAAACAAAAGTTGAAATTGAAACTAAACATTAATAAATCTTTAACAAAATTCCTGGCAAAATCTCCTAAGGGTTGGCAAGTTGCAACTAAATGAACAGGGAGTGCAATAAAAACGATTTTATATGGCAACATGCTGAGACATACACAAACACACACGCACATAAAAATAGTGCTAAAACGTATGAATAAAAAGCTGTTAAAAATAATTAATTTTGTCACTGTGCTGTTGTATATGCTGGCATTTATGTTGCTGCCTTTAATAACATTTAAATCATATGCCTACTACCCCTCAGCCTTTGTTAGTAATTCAGTCAGTCAGTCAACTGGCTTTTGGTTGAAGCAGTAGAATGAGTTTAAAAAACTTGTACTTGTAAAATTATATAAATAATCAACAGTGGTTGAAGAGCAAAAAAACAAATCTTCAACACCTACTTTTGACACCCGTTCATTGTTATTACTCGACAACAAAAGCAACAGCAACAGCAGTTACAAAAACAAATAACCAGAAAGTAAATAAAAATACAACAAGTACTTTTAGTCGGCTTTCAAAAC